>PVJD01002057.1:0-222411 GCA_004026545.1 Mormoops blainvillei
TAGAGTTCAGGGCCTGTCACTCACCCCGAGGCTGCAGCCCTTAGGGACCCCTTTACCCTTCCCCTCCTGCCTGGGCCTGACCCCCGACCCCCGACCCCCCCCGACACCCGGTGTGCAGGTCGACCAGATGTTCCAGTTTGCAACCATTGATGCTGCAGGCAACCTGGATTACAAGGCGCTGAGCTATGTGCTCACCCATGGGGAGGAGAAGGAGGAGTGAAAGGTGTCCCCACTCCCACCCTGCTGTGGCTGGTTCAATAAACCTGAACCCACAAACCTGCCTTCAAGTGTCTGTGGGGAAGGGGACATGTCCACCTGGGGCAGGAGGGCCTGGGGGGGTCATATGTCCATGGGGCCCTGCCTCTGCTGCCCTCAGGCTGGCTTCTCAGAACCTGTAAGTGCAGGAGACGGGCTAGGAATGAGCTGCCCCCAGGCTTCCTGCAGCTTCTGAGCTGGGGCCGCCGTCCCCGGGGAGGGTCTGCTGCAGGGGCGCATGGTCCTGGTGGCAGGGGCCCGCACTGGCCTCGGCCTGCAGGCGCCGGTACGGGGTGTGGAAGAAGAGCACAAAGCAGCAGCTGAAGAGGGTGCACAGCCCGGCCATCAGCAGCATGGGCACTGGAGGGACACAGCAGCGCTGTCTGCAGAGGCTTGCCCCCCAGGGCCCCCACTCACCCTGAGCACAGAGCCCCCCAGGGAACAGGTCCCCCTCTGGCGGCCACGCCCACTCCCATTTCTCACTGTCTGTCTCTGTCTCTCCCCCTCTGTTTCTCATCTTTCCCTTTTCCTAAACTCATTGTAAAAACGACTCAAACAGGGTTTACAGGCTGGGCTTTGTAAGGGTCTGAGGACTGCTCCCACCTCTGACCCCCGCCTTGTGGGTGCCCAGCACCCGCCCTCCAAGGACAGGGATAAGGCGGGTGGAGGGAGGTGTCCAGGGCTGGAGTGGGTGAGGGTCCCGGCTCTGCCCTCCCCACTTGTGCTCTGGGGGCTCCCAGGGGCTTGGACACTCACCCTGCCAATCCAGGGGGCCCTGGTCCCCTTGGCAGGTGGAGAAGGCTGGCTTCGCGCGGCGCACGGTCAGGGCGGTCAGCAGCAGCATGATGAGGGCGCCCTCCACCTGCCTGGACAGCCACAAGGCCCTCAGCCCAGCCTGACGCTGCTGCGGCCCCAGGGCCAGGCGCTCTGGGCGGCGCGGGTCCCCGTGACCACCCAGGCCTGCCCACAGCAGGCGCTCAGAACACGCCAGCTGGAGCAGGCGGGTCCCCGCTGTGTGGCCTGAAATGCGCGAGGGCAGGGTTACGCGGGTCCCCAGGAAAGTGGCAGGGGGTGCACGCTCACCCCAGCATGAAGACCAGGCCCGCGGCAGCGCCCTCGCCCACAGGGAAGGAGCACTCCACCGCCAGCTCCATGGCGATGGGTGCCACCGAGAAGCCGAAGAGCCCAAGCAGCGAGCAGATGGTGGCTAGCGCGATGGTCTGTCCCCGCAGCTGGGACACCTGGGCACAAGGTGCACAGGGGCCGGCAGTCAGACGCCCCCCCAGCCCTAGACACGGGCCACCAGGCCCTGCACCGGCGCTGGCCGGCTAAGCGGAGCAGGCAGGACTGTGCCCAGGGCCCCTCCGCAGACAGGGCCTGTGTGTCTGTCCTGGCCAGGCTGCAGCTGCAGCCCCGGGAGCACCCACGCGCCCCCCATAGTGGTCTCAGCTGCAGGGGACACTCACCAGGGCAAAGGCCACGCAGACCAAAGAGGTCAGAGAAAAGCCGACCTTGACGACTTCCATAAAATGCTTGGTCCGGTCCACGTACAGGCCAAGGCCCAGGGCCCCCAGGACCCCAAACACGATGAAGAGAGCCCCACAGAGGCCCGCAAACTCCTGGAGGAGGCAGGGACGCCGGGCAGCCATCATCGTGGTGCCGCAGCATCTGTCCTTAGGACGCACGTCATCACCAGGAACACCAGCCCAGGGCCGCTGAGTGCGCTGAGGCCCAGGCAGGATCGCGGGGTGTGGGGGGGGTGGAGGTGCCTCTTCCCTGTGCCCGCCCCCACCCCCCACCCCAGGACTCAGCGACTGCTGAGGGAAGGGCCTGTCGCTGCACACGCCCCTCCGTCCCTGTGCTCCTGAGGACTTGGAAACAGGCTGGGCCCAACGCCACTCGCAGGGCCAATGGCAGGCGGTAGGGGCACAGCCAGAGGTGCTGTGAGCAGGCCAAGGCCCTTCCCTCGCACGTCCAGTACCAGCGGAGGGCCCTGCCACGGAGCCCGTGGGGTCAGCCATCCTGAGTGGGGCACTGGGACAGAATGAAAGTCCTAGTGCCCGAGCAGGGCCGCCCTCCCCATGGCCCCAGCCCACCCGACACTCTTCACACACGGTAGCTCAACAGGGCCCGCAACAGGAGGTCACCCTGTCCAGGTGTGGAAACCCAGGGCTTGGGGAGGTCATGGGCCACGCCACAGGCACAGGCCGGAACCGCAGAGGCAGACGGCCTGCAGGGTGGCGGCTTCCGAAACCGAGCGGTCACTCACGTTGGAGTAGCCTTGCACACAGAGGACCTGCTCCAGGAGGGCCGAGAAGCTGGAGAAGATGCCGACACCGCCCCCCAAGCACACGGCCAGGATGACGTAGGCCTTGTTCCTCAAGAGCTGGAGGGGGAGGGCTGCTCAGCCCAGGAGCCCCAGCAGGACTGGCAGGGGCTCCCACAGAGCCCAGCCCACCCTCTCCCCGACCTGGCCACCTCCCAGTCCCCAGGCCCTCCCCAGCCCCAGATCCCACAACACCAACCAGCTTCAGGCCATCCAGGAACTTCTCCGAGGTGGACTGGGCTGCCCCAGCAGAGGGCGGGGTGGGGGGCACACTCTCCCAGAGGCACGCAGTGGCCAGCAGGCAGGCGAGGCCGGGGAGGATGATATACACGCCCAGCTGGAGGAGGGTGTACATGCAGGCACGTGTGTGTGTGCGTGCACACGCAGGCCCAGTGGACGCACATGCCTGCACAGGCTCCCCGGGCTTGCCGCTTGGGGCTCCAGGGCACCTCGCCCGCCGTCCCCAGGCGGATGTCAATGAGCCCAGTGCCGCGACGGGTCTGCTCCGCTCTGTGGCCCTGGAATCCCAGCTTTCAAAGTATCGCCCATGGACGACTCCACAGTGACAGCCTTGGCCCTGCCCCACTCCCCCACCTGAGCAAAGCCCCGGCTTCTAGGGATGCCCGGTGACACTCTCGTGCCCTGGGTGGCTCTGGACCGGACTCAGCCACCCTCCTGCTAAGACACCACAGAGCTTTCTTCCCGCCAACACCAGCCACCAACGCCTGGACTGACCCTTCCTCCGGCCCGGCTCAGCCCCCACCCCCAACCTGCATCCACTTCCAGGCCTCTCTTCACTTGTCCCTCGTCTTCCCTGGACCTCCCGCAAATGCCCCCTGCTCCAGCCGCTTCCCCGCTCTCGGAGGCCTCTCCCCACAGGGAACCCGCCTGGCTGAGATGGTGCCAGCTCTCACACACTCAGAGAGATCCCACGAGCATCCAGGGCGCTGGCCCACGGGGCGTGGGGGGGCGGCGCCCACGCCCACACAGGTGCGGACTCGCTCGTGCACACCAGAGCCCACCACACGTGCATCCACACGCCGCACTGACAGGCTCGTGAGCATCACCTGCCAACTCACAGGCGCCCGTGGGGGCGGGGGGGGGCGCCGTGAGCTCCCTCACCATTATGGGGATGTCATCCTCCTTCTGTACCAGGGCGGGAGACAGCACGTTGGCCACCAGGATCCCCAGGGGGTTTGCTGGACAGACAGAGCACACGGCAGGTTGGCCACAGGCAGAACCCTCTGCCCTCCAGGAGCTGGGAGTGAGGAAGGGGCCGGGGCCGGGGCCACCCACTGGGCAGGGAGGGGACCGTCATCTTGCCCCTCGGCTCACCCATGGTGCCGATCATGTTGGCCATGGCTCGCTGGTCCTCAGGGAACCACAGGGCGGCCAGCTTGGCCGGAGAGAAGATGACCAGGGCCTGGGCCAAGGCACAGAGGCTCTGGCCACCCATGAGAAAGACAAACGGGTGCCGGGCGGCGAGAAGCAAGGAAGGCTGGGCCCGGAGCGCGCTCCCGGCGAAGTTCAGCCACGCGCACAGAACCGTCTGCAGGGCGAGGTCAGGAGCTCGGCAGGCTGGCTGGCACCCTCCCAGCTCGCCAGATGGCTCTGCCTGGGGGCCCTGGCCTGGGGGGTAGGGGAGACTCTGCAGCCCACCCTCGGGGGCCCGGCTGCACCCTGGAGCGGGCCCTGGCACAGGTCTGACTCACCGCCCAGCGGAGCCCAACTGAGTCCAGGACCCAGATGGCCACCAGGCTAGACGGGATGGACACCACAAAGTAGATCAGCGAGAGCCAGTTGACCTCCTCGGTGGACAGGCCGAAGTGCCGGGCGATGGTGTCGGCCACGGGCGCAAAGCTGAGCCACAGCTGTGGGGCACACGCCGGCATCAGCCCAGGGGCCAGGCACCACAGGCTTCGCAGCGGCGCACTGTCCTAGGCCTGGCCCGCTGGTCTGAGAAAAGGAAGTGATCTGCCATCCTGTGATGGCTAGGGTCTTCTCCTGGCTTCCCCCCAGGAAGGTGGCCAAGTGGAAGGGGTCAGACAGTGTGTCCACGCTGTGGGCAGTGCCATCCTTGTGGGCATGGTCCCGGGCGCAGAAGGGGGCCGACAGCCTGGTCAGAGCCTGCAGGACCATCGGCCCCGCCACGGTGACGCCTGGAGGAAGAGGCCCAAGGGCTGTCAAAGGGAGGCGGACCTCGAGTGAGGTGTGCCGTGCGGCAGGTGGCCGTTGGGCCTGGCTGGAGCGCAGAGCTGGCAGGGGTGTCGGGACAGGGGAGCCAGCGGCTCTGGTCCCAGGTGCGTGAATGGGCCAGGCAGAGAGCATGTGTACGGCGACCCTCGGTGCCTGTGGCGGACGCCCAGGTGGACGAGGACAGCAGGCAGGAGGCAGGGTAGGCCAAGAGCCATGGACAGGCAGAGTGGAAGAGGCCATGGGAGGGCTATGGGGAGCGAGAGGCAGGCAGCCCGAAAGGCACCCCCAGCCTGTCTGCAAACTTGGTCTGGGGTGGAAACACCTGGACTGTGGCAGGGCAGGGCGGGTCCCTGCCCAAGGTGCCCTCTCGCCTACGGGAGATGCAGTGTTGGGAGGTGGGAGCCTCCCAAAGCCAGAGCCATGTCCCAGCTGCAGGCGCCACTGGGCACTGGGCCCCTTCGCTCAGCAGCCCTCCAGGTAGCAGTGGGTGTGGCTGGGTCAGCCTGGAAGACTTCCTGGAGGAAGTGAGACAGTCTGGTCCCTGGAGGGTGGGTGGGACGAGAGGAGAAGAGGGGCTTGCCAAGGCTTACAGCAGGGCAGAGTGGGGAGTGGGGCCAGCCATGGACCAGACCAGGTGTTTCACAAGTCCAAGTTCATGGTCCCCCAGCTCTGACAGAGCCAGGGGCTTGGCCCAGGCCACCCCCTTGGCGGTGCTGGCGGCAGATCCGGGCTTCCTGGCTGAGAGCTCTGACCACAGACCCTCACGTGATGGCAGCTTGGGCATCAGCTGCTTTTTCTTCCTTTTTTAAAGGACAGAGCAGGGAACAGATCTCCCTGGGGACAGAAAGAGCGCCCAGGCGGGTCTAGAAGCCTCCCGCCCAGCCGGATCCCGCAGAGAGCACACGGTGTCGGTCTTCCACACCTGCCCTGCAGAGGGGAGCCCGTCCCTTGCTGGCCTTGCCCTCATCGTGTCCCTGCCCAGTGCTTGCGGCCGGCAGAGCAGAGACGGCCCTGCTGCCAACCACAGATTGTCATTACACGATTACATGGCAGCCAAACGCCGCCTAACCTGTCCCTGTGGTTCTGTGGGAGGCTGGGGAACCGCACCCAGGCTCCCCCAGCACAATGGGAGGTGAGTTGCCAGGTGGCCCAGGGCAGCCCCGTGGGCAGCGCCGCAGCCTGACCCATGAGCAGGAGGCCACGTAAGAGTCAGGGTGGGAAGGGCGGCTCCGAGCCCCTGACATCCTTCAGAACAAGTTCCCTGAGACTGCTGCTGGGGCATGTGAGTTTTTTTGAGCTGAAGGCAACTGAGTCCTTGCAAGCTCACGAGAAACTTTTACTTCTCCCTTAAAGAACTTAGACTGGGAGCCTCACCCATAATTAGTTGCCACCAGAAATAACTTTACATCCTATCTATAGCGCAGGCAAGCTTTTCATCACTGGACATCTGCTCTTCCGATCGTCCTGCAATGACCTTCCTCCCCACCGACACCCCCAGGCGCCTGACATCGCCCTTAGCTCAGAGAGCCCTCCAGGCCTCGTTTTGTCTGTTTCTGACTCTCCCCGGTATGTGGGGTTCCTCCCATAGCTGCATATGTGATTAAATGTGGTTATGTTATTTTGTTCCTCTGTCCCATGCTGACTTGATTAGACCAGCCGGAGGGACCGAGAAGGGTAGAAGGAAGATTCTTTCTCTCCCACACCCCCTTCTGCTCAAGTGCACGTGGGTGCCTGTTCAAGGGATGTGTGGGTGGCCCAACTGGGCCTGGGAAGATGGAGAAAAGGCCACCCACTGAGCCCGCCTGGGTGTGACAGCCTCTGGGCAGAGCAACGAGGGGCTCAAGGCTGAGTCTGGGGAGGAGTAGGTTGAGGGGCTCGGTCCTGGGAGCTGGCTGACCGGCTCTCACTTGGCTGAGTCCCCACCATTAGTGGGGACAGCTCTAGAACAGGTGGCAGAGCTGCTGCGGACCTTAGCTGGGGAGCTATGGAGGAGGGCGGCAGGTAAGGAAGGCATTTTGAGAGGCCGCAGAACCGAATCGGAATCCCAGGAGGGCACAGGTCCTGGGTCCCTGCCCTGGGCGGGAAGTGGGGGGCAGTCGCCAGGTCTTGAAGGCCTATCCCACGCGTGGGGTTTCTCGGTGGGAGTGGGACGTCTGGAGGGTGCCTTTCATCTGCCCACAGTGACTCCTACCCAGACCTATCGCAGGAGGGGGATACTTTGAAAGTCGCCGTAGATCATGGCACCTGGGCGCAGCCCGCGGAGGCTCCAGCCCTTTTCTCCCCGCGCAGCCACAGTCAGAAGGGGCTCCTGTCCCCGCGCCTCCGCCCCTGGGTGGTTGCAGGACCCCCGCGCCTCCGCCCCTGAGGTCCTACTGCCCCGTCGGGTCTCGGGAGAATCGAACCGCGGAGCCGACGCGCGGCCAGGGCACACCGAGGCACCAGAGGTGGGGGGACGAGTCGCGGCCTCCTCCCCCGCCCCGCCGCAGGAGCCACCCGCCCAGGAGCCGCCCCCGCCCAGGAGCCCCCGCCTGTACCGTGGCATTGGAGCAGCTGAGCAGACTGACCAGCAGCAGGAAGATCCAGCGGCGCCCGTAGGTGCGGTAGGCGCGCAGCGCACCCAGGGCCGGGGACGCGGCGGGCCCCTGCGCGGCTCCCGCCGGCCCATCCATCGCCCGCGGGACCCTTGGCTTCAGGGGCGGTGCGCGGGCGGGGCCGCCTTCGGACGTAGGGCCGGGCGTGCGGGGCGGGAGTTCCGGGTCAGTCCCCGCCCAAGGGACCAGCGTCCAAGCCCCACCGGGAGGGATATGGATCCGCGGCGAGGCCAGCCCTGCCCCGTCGGCCAGGGTGGGAGTGTCTGCCACAAAAAAGGGACAGTCCCCCCACCGCAGGGGCCAGGTCTGGTCCGGCCGCTGTGTGGTCCCGGCTGCGGGCACGCCCACGTGGGTGGGTGCGGGAGAGCCCGCGACTCGGTTCCCAGGAGGGACGCACTTCCCGAAAGGGGAGTGGAAAGGTCCCCTTCGGCGCGCCTCGACTCCCATTCCAGGCAAGTCCCGGAGGCCAGCATGGAAGAGGAGGCTGGGGTCCAGGAAGTAGGAACGAGGGCGGAGGCAGAGGTGGCGCTGGCTAGGGGACCAGGCAGGCCCGCGCTGCACCTGGGCCGGCGCGGTGGGGGTGGGGGTGGGGGTGGATTTCTTATCTGCAAATCACAGCTGAGGAAACAACTGGACAGAGACACGGGTTTCTGTCTGTTCAAGAGACCCGAGGGCTGGAAGGCAGGGAGGAGGGGCTGCCAGCTCGTCCCTACCCACAGTCCACCTGGGGCCTGTCTCCCTACGACCCAGTGTGACCTCTCCTGAGGTCACCTGTGATGTCCCTGGGGCTAAGAGGAGCGGACACGGCACTGGCCTGTGGTCGCCACTCCTGGGGCCGTCCTGCTCCACCGCGGAGCCTCGGCCCAGCCCAGGGCTCCTTCGGGTTGCAGGGTCGCACGCAGCTCAGCAAGGTGGCAGAACGTGAAGGCAACACACAACCCCTTGTATTTCTGTACACCAGCCGCAGGATGTGGAAACCAAAGCTAAAGACGCATACCATTTCCAGTTAATTCAGAGAAAATCACATTCTTGTGTATGAACTGAGCAAAATGTACATAGGACTTGATGCCAAAAATGACACAACAAAATTCTTAAAAACGGAGGCATACCATACTCATGGATCGGAACATTCAACATAGTCGGACTGGGCAATGGGTTTCATATAATCCCTAACGAGAGGGTTTTGTAAGCACTGACTAGGGGAAGACATTTGCAAACTGCATACCCAGCAAAGGACTGGTGCCTGGAACACACAAAAAGGCCTCAACACTCAACAGTAAAGAACAACAAAAGAGTCCAATTAGAAAATGGCCAAGCCCTGGCTGGTGTGGCTCCATTGGATAGAGCATAGTCCCATAGACTGAAGGGAGAGTCGTCGGTTTGATTCATGGTCAGGACACATGAGAAGGCAACCAATCAACGTTACTCTCTTACATCTCTCTCTCTCTCTCTCCCCCCACCCCCCCACCCCTTCCTCTCTCTCTAAAAAGCAATGAAAAAAATGTCCTTGACTGAGGATTAAAAAAAAAAGGGCAAAAGACATAAAGAGACTTGCCACTAAAGAGGGTATACAGATGGCACATAGTGACAAATGACTAACATCATTGACCTTTAAGAAAACACAAATTAAAACCATGGTAAGACAGGACCACACACTTTTGAGAATGGCTGAAATCAAAACCAGTGACATCGAATGCTGGCAAGGCTGAGGGTGACTCGGTCACGTATGCATTGCTGATAGGACTGTAACATGTTACAGCCTCCGTGGAAAATAAAATTCTTAAAACACATAATGTGGAAAGTATATTCATTTGGGAACCATGACTTTTTCTACATTTAGTGAGACTTTTCTATTTAAATTCTGAATGAGTATCTTCAACGTAAGCGTCCAAGCTGTTCATGCTTGGAATGCAGGTCAAGTACCATCCACAGACACTGCACCCGAGCCCAGGTCCGCGTGCATCCTGAGGTCTGTCAGTGATCTCCCCATGAAAAGCACCTACATCATGTTTTTCCAGTTATCTCTAGAGATTTTTTTACAATAACAATCAGCACACACAATTGTGACTAAATATGTTTCAATTTTTTTTGTTTAAATATTTCATTTATTTATTTTTAGAGAAGGGAAGGGAGGAAGAAAGAGAGGGAGAAAGCCATCAATGTGTGGTTGCCTCTCGCGCACCCCCTACTGGGGACCTGGCCTGCAACCCAGGTTTCTGCCCTGACTGGGAATCAGACCGGCGACCCTTTGGTTCACAGGCTGGTGCTCAACCCACTGAACCACACCAGCCAGGGCTGTTCCAATTTCTTTACCTCCTGTTTACTTAACCAAATATAGACTCCTATCAGCATCCCGAACTGGCACCTACTGAGGCTTTGTCAGGCTAATGCGTCTTCCCTAAACAACATTTGCTCAAAATGAAGCAACGGAGAGCAGTTGCTTTGCCAAGGTGCAAAGGCAACACCTCCTCTGCTGAGGTAACGTCAGGGAGGGGACCTCACCTTACACAGGAGGTGGTGGCGCTGCCCTGTTTGTTGGTTTTCATGCGCGTTTTATCTGCTTCAGTCAAGAGAGTGTCAGCGATGTGGGGGCAGGAGCCAGGTGTGTCCACCCCTGAGTGCCTGGAGCCCGCACGTGGCTGTGTCTGAGAATAGAAGAGTGGAGGTCGCAGGTGATCCCCTGCCTTTTGCCCCTACGTCCCCCATGGGACTGCCGCGGGTGACCCATTCCCCCTACACACATTCTGGGCCCAAGCCTTCTGGACCCAATTCCAGGAGGCACCCCCGTGCTCCCAGTGTCCAGGCTGTCTCTTGTGCCTGCTTGTACCAGTTGCCTCCCGGTCACAGCTGCTGGAGGCCCATGCACCCGACACTGCGAATGGCAGGAAGCTGAGTAGGCAGGTCACAACCTGGATTCTCAGGCTCCTCAAAGAAGACACGTGACTCCCGCCTTCTCCCTACAGAAGGTCAGTCGGGGACTGGTCCACTGAAAGCAGTTTGCATGGCCCGCAGGCGGCCAGGAAGACGGCTCTGCTCAGTGTGGCCAGCTCTCCCTGCCAGAGAGAAGCCCCTAGGGTGGCCTCGGTCCTCTGCCTCCTTCCCCCATCATAGGGGAAAGGCCAGCACTGGGGCTCACAGACAGCCCGAGGTTGTGGCAGCAAGTACCTGACACCCAGGTTGCTGGCCTGGCCCCTCCCATCAAGGATCCCAAGGTCCCATTCTGTCCCTACTGCTCAGAGCTATTCAGCCTGTGAACGTGGAAAGAGCTGGTGTGCTCACTTTTGTGCACGTGTGCGTGTGTGTAGTGTGAGATGGGCATGGGATGAGGACTGTCTGGGGTGCGTGTCTGTGAGAGAGGGAGAGTGAGGGGGCAGGAGGGGTCTCTGATGTTGTGTGGGTCCTGATGGTCACCAGTGTGTGTGTGTGTGTGTATGTGTATCTGCTGTAAGTGGATGTCCGGTGTGCTTTGTGAGGTTGTAGGGACTATTGGCATCCTGGTGTGAGACAGGACTCTGTCTTTTGCAGATGTTCTGGAGAAATGGTTGCCTGATTCCTCTGCCCGAATGGGAAAGAGCATGCAGCTAATTATTTGATGTGCACTGTGTGAGCCGTGTTTGCTGCATGTGTGTCTGGTGTGAAATGAATGTGTATGAAATCAGAAACCGAAGGGTGTGAGATTTCACACTATTGCAAGCCAGGGAGGGAGCCTGCCACCACTACCACTGTCCGCGTGTCCCACATGTGCATTCCCCAGACACAAGACGCAGGACCAGAGGCAGAGAGCATCTGTTCTCACAGGGACAGCCACGCCTGCGTCTGGTTCCTCCAGCCCACGCCCTGCAGAGCAGTGCATTTCAGAAGAAGAACTTTGATATTAGGTAACTCTGCAGAGAAGAAATGTCTCTTTACTCTGGATCATAAGGAAATCTTCCCCAGGGAGGGAAAGCAGGGGACCTTTTCTTGTCTACCCTGGAACATCTCCCAGACTAACACGCTAAATGTGGCTGCGGATGACTTTGCTCTGAGGACCGGAACGTGCAGACACAGAAATAGGAGATATACATGGACCACTGCTTCCCAATAGGGTCTAATTTTTAAGAATATTTCGAGGCGGGTATCCTTTTTTTTTTGGCATGTGAATTTGTTGTGATGAATCTTCTAGCATAGTGCTCTGAAGCAGAAAGTAAGTATTGTGCGTGTGACATGAGTGTCTAATTTACTTGTGTAAAGTGTGAGGATGTCTAACTGTGTTCTCTATGTGGTTGAAATTAGTATCTCATTTTTCTGTCTATTGTGTGGCATGAAATTTTGCATATGGTTCAAGATAGTTACCAGGTTTTCCTGGTAGATACTGGAAATGCGTGTCTACATTTTGTGGGCGTGGAGTGATATGTATCCATTTGCATACATGAGCTATAAGTTCAAGATCTAATATTTTGTATACGGTATGAAATAGATATCTCATTTTTGGTATGTACAGTGGGAAAGGGTGTGTAACTTTTCATTTTTGTGTTTTTGAGATAAATATTTGTTTTCTGTATGGTGTGAGATCATTAATTATGTGTGCATGTGTATATTTATGGTGTGAGTTAGTTATCTAATTTTATATTTTTCCCATGGGGACAAATGTGGGGCACTTTCACTTTTATCATTTCTAAATATTTTGTAGTTTCTTTGGAATCAGACTTTATCAAGGTAAAAATCTCGTGTCATACAATTCATCCATTAAATGTGTACACGTCAATACATTTCAGTATATTTACAAATGTATGCCACCATGACTACGATCAATTCCAAAACGTCTCATCACCCCGAAAGAAACCTTGCACCCATTAGCAGTAACTGCCCATCCCCCTGCTTTCCAACCCCCCGGCAATCACCAATCTGCCCTCCATCTCTTTGGATCTGTGATTCCGGACATTTCATGTAAATAAGATCATAATATGTGGTCTTTTGTGACTGTTTTCTTTCTTGAGCTTAATGTTTTCAAGGTTCATCCATGTTGTAGTATGTATTAGTACGTCCTTTCTTTTTTTGCCAAATAGTATTTATGGATATACCACATTTTATTTATCCATTCATCAGTTGACCTTTGAGTGGTTACCATCTTAGAGCTGTTATGGGTTCTGCTACTATGACACTGTGTCCTGACTTTTGGGTGGATGTGTCTCTCCTTATACCAGCGCCACACTGTCTTGATTACTGTGGCTTTATCACAGTATCTGAAGTCAGGAAATAGAAGTCCTGCAACTTTGCTCATCTTCTTCAAGACATGCGTGGCTATTTTCGGGTCACTTGAATTTCCATACGAATTTTAGGACCAGCAATTTCTTCAGAGAAACCAACTGAGTTTTAAAATGGTCTGTGTTGGATTTGTAGATCAAATTGGGGAATATTAATATCTTAACGATATCATCTGCAACTCATGGAGGGGGATATCTTTTCATTTATTTATGTCTTCCTTAATGTCATTCGGCAACGTTCGGTAGTTTTCAGAACCTCAGTGTTGCACTCTTTTGTTTCAGATATTTGCAGGGCTGGCTGCCTCTGCGCCCCTTCGGTTCCCATCCACCCTACCGCACTCCACTGCCTCCCCACCCACCTGTTTCCCTCTGTTATTGTCCCCTCCACAATGTGGCCCTCACTAGGGCATAGATGTCATGGTCACTGATTACCGCTCCAGGGCAGGGCCTGCGCAAAGGCGGACACAAGAAGTTCGAGGGTCGACCCAGCTGCCCAATGTCCACAGGACCGCTGACCAGTGCACGGAGGGCGCTCGGTGCTAGTTCTCAGGAAGGACAGGAATGCAAGAAAGACACCGCCTCCGCCGGAGGAAACCCTGGTCCAGGAGGAGCACTGATCAGCACGAGCTGCGTGCAGAGTGCGGTGTCCCGCAGACCGAGCTACGGGTGATAGGGCGACCTCCTGGCCCCGCCTCCTCCAGGCCCCGCCTCCACGAAGGCCCGGCCCCGCCTCCACGAAGGCCCGCCCCCGCAGACGTCCACCAGGCTCCGCCTCCCGTAGACACCGCCTCCGCCTGGCCCCGACCCTATCAGGCCCCGCCCCCTGCCTCGCCGCCTTGACCCAGCGCGGGTCACACGCGCCCGGCGGAGTCCCTCCGCAGAGCTGCTCCCTCTGCCCGCGTCCCCGCCCCAGAGCCCTGGCCGAGCGCGCCTGCGCCCTATGACCACGCCCAGGTCCCGCCCCCACTAGGCCCCGCCCCGCCCCGACTGCAGGGTGGGAGCCGGGACGCGCAGTGCGCATGCTCCGAGCGCGGCGCCCCCGACTCGGCGCTCGGCTCCGTTCGGGCATTTCCGCCTCTTTGTTTTAAACTCCGGACGGGTTTTTTTCTGCGGCTCTTGGGGGGGACCCGGAGGGAGCGGCGCCCCCTCCCATCCCGTCGCTGCCCC
Source organism: Mormoops blainvillei (assembly GCA_004026545.1). Taxonomy (NCBI): domain Eukaryota; kingdom Metazoa; phylum Chordata; class Mammalia; order Chiroptera; family Mormoopidae; genus Mormoops; species Mormoops blainvillei. The sequence goes on from PVJD01002057.1 coordinate 13,779, forward strand.
CGCGTGCGCCCCGCTCGTCCGCAGCCGAGACGGCAGGTCAGTGAGTCCGCGCCCCGCCCGGCCTGGCCCGCGGCGCCAGCTGCTCAGGCCGCGGCCTCGGCCCGTGTCCTGGCCCGGGAGGCTCCGGACCCCGGCCCGTACCCTGAGCCCTCGTCGGCCCGGCACGAGGAGCGCGACGCCGATGCTCAGGCCCCCGGGGGCCGGACCCCACGACCGATCACTGGGGAGGGACTGGGAGGACCGGAGCCCGGGACGGGCCGCCGGGGAGGGCCGACGCCGGGACCCCGCAGGCAGGGACCAGCAAGCGCCGGACTCTGAGAGTCGAGGGTCGCCGAGAAGCGTCCAGCCGTGGGATGGGGCAGGAGGGTTGGCCAGAGACCAGTACGGGTCACCAAAGAGGACTGGGACCCTAAGACCGGTCAGACCCTGAGACCCGTCACCGCGGAGGGTCGGACCCCAGGACCGGGCAGGATCCGGGTTGGGCCGGGGCTCTGGGAGGGGTGATGGGGAAGTCTGGACCTTGGGAAAGGCCACGGAAAGGTCAGGACTCACGGATACACCCGCTAGGGAGAACTGGGGCTCTGGATCCAAAAAGGGCCAGGATCCTGGAAGAGTCCTGTGAGCCTTTCCTGGACCCGAGACAGCCCCTCCCCGGGAGGCTGGGACCTGGGACAGTCGGAGGGGTCAGGGTTTGGGCCATGTGACAGGCCCCAACGATGAGCAGGGCCCCAGACAGGTCCATGAAGAGGGTCGGGACGCCAGGACCCTGGCAGGAGCTGGACTTGAAGGCTGGCCTCCAGGGAGGAAGGACTCCTACAAGCCAAGGAGAAGCACCCAGGCCCCACGGGCAGACCCTAAGGCGTACTGGGACCCAAGCCAGGCCCCCAGGAGTTGTGGCCCTGGAACAGAATCCAGGGGAGTCCCAAACCTCCTCAACCCACTCAACTGGACCCCCATGCTGTGAAGGCTCTGGGGCATTGGGGATCCTGGCCACCCGGGCCTCACAGGTATCTGACGGCCTCCCAGGAGCCCCCTGCACACCCCGACATCTGGGCACCAGGGCCAGCCCCACAGACCTGACCTTTGGCAGATGCTGCCTGGCTGGGACATGGGGCAGGCTCTGTGAGGCACATGGGGCAGATGTGAGGCCGGGTTGGGGCCCATCCCCCTGCCTCTGGGGGTTCAAGGGAGATGGCTAGTCCACACTGGCTCCCAGACCAGCAAGCACTGTGCCCACCCCGCCAGACCCAGAAAACTACCCCCTGTTCACCCAGCCCCTGCTCATGGGCTGCAGGCCTTGCCTTGGCCCTGTGGTCAGTGTCTGGCACCTTCATGACTCCTGGCCTCGTCTCCCTCTGCCGGTGTCACCAAACTAGCCCCATGCCCCACGGCCTTTGGGTGTACCCTCCTTCCTGAGCCTGGAGGTGTTTTTGGTGCCTGGAGCTGCCAGGAGGGGTGGGTCCAAGCCAGGAGTGTGGGCTTCGGGGCATGTTTTGGGGGTAGTGGGCTCCGTCTAGGACTTGGACTCCTTCTCCTCTCCAGGAACGGGACATAGCAGAGGACTTTGGGCTGGGGCCTTTGCTTCTCTGACTCAGACTTTCATCTAGAACTTGCCTGCGTGTCCCTTTAATTTGGAAATAGGGGTGAAAACAGTAGGGTGTGGTGCGCGCTGCTCTTTGCCTGGGGAAGGGCTCTGGAGTGTGTCCAGTGAGGGGCTGCGGGGGGCTTGAGAGAAGGGGCGGCCCAGCGGGCCAGGGCCTGGCCCAGCCCTGGCCGCCTGGCACGAGGTCAGCAAGCAGCGCTCTCCGCGAGCGAGTGTGTGGACGAACACATGGGAGCGGGAGCGCTTTCGGAAAGATCAGTTGCCTTGGGCTTGCAAACTTACCAGCAGGTGGGCAGGAGGATGAGATATAAATCTCACTCCGGCCGCTGGGACTCCCGGGAGAGACACTTGAACTAGTCAGTTCAGTATTTCATTTTGTGCCTCGGCGTCAGTTGGCTACTTGGGAGAAGGCTCTTCAGATTTTCATCTTGACATTTCCTGGGAGCACATCCTGACGGTGGACTCCCGAGCAGTCCAGGTTAGACGCTTTTGTTTGCACGTGTAACCACCCATCTTACTCGATGCTTCCTTCTGACTTTTTTTAAACGTGCACTTTACTTTTTTTAAACTTAATTTGCTCTGTGAAGTTTTGCAAGACTTGCACCACTGAGCATTTGGTTTGGTTAGGCTCCTAATTTTCTCACTTTTGGGTTTTTAAAGGTGTGGTCATGCTGGGTGGTTGCATTATTTATGTATGGCTGTCAACAACTTATCCCAAAACTTGGAGCCTTAAAAAAAAGTCAGTTCTTATCTCCGTTTCTGTGGGTTGAGGGTCCTGGCGCCACTTAGCTAGGCCACATTGCCTAGGCCCTCGGGCTGCCACCAGGGTGCTGGGCCGGGAATCCATGGGGGTCGGCCTCCAGGCTCCCTCATAAGAGGCCGGACCCCTTCCATGTGGGGCTCTCCACCCGGCAGCTCAGAAGGAGCCAGTGAGCGAGAGTGGGGCCAGCTTTCCTGACCTTGTCTTGGCACTGAAATCCACCCCTTCCACCATGTTCTGCTGTGAGAGCCACCGGGCCCCACACGTGTCGGGAGGAACTCCACAAGGGTGTGCACACGTGCTGGGAGCGCGAGTGGGTCCGTGGGGCCATCGTACCACCTGGCACTTACCCGTTTGCAGCTAATATAGAGCCTGGACCCGAGGAGGACCATGAGGGTCCCCGACAGCACTGCACGCAGAGGAGAGTGTCTCTGGAATTGCGTAGGTTCCTCTGACATCACCATAAAGACTAAAACTACTGGGAGGTGTGGAGCTCAAGCATGAGGGCAGGTAAATTACAGACAGGAAAGAGTTTTAGGATTTACCTGTTGACAAGCCTAAGGCCCCCCTAGTTAAATGGAAGGCGTGTGTGCTGATGATGTCAGATTCTTTCATAGCCGCAAGTGTGATCATTTTAGTTGTTTCCAGGACACCAGTATGTTCCTGCCAATGCTTTTGCTCCAAAAATTGTGAGCTGAACTTTGTGAGAAGTTTTCTAAGACGCGAGACCCAAAGATGTTTTTGGTATTTGACCTTCGTAAGGAAGCAATGCTCCCAGAACCAGGGTCCAGGGGCTGTGAGGCGCCCACCCAGGGCCCATGTGGGCGTGGCACGCTGAGGCCGCCCTGCTGCCCACCCCCCACCCTCCCGGACCCGCCAGTCGGAGGCATTAAATGTTTGGGTGGTTCGATTTAGATCACGAAGCAAGGCTTGTTTTGGTCTATACTTTTTCTCTTTAATCTGTTAAGTGGCAGGATTTGTTATTTCATTTGGGACTTTATTTGGTTAATGGTCAGAATTGAAGCTAAAGTAGAAAGTGCAGTTTTCCTTCTCTGTTGAAGTAGGTTGAGGTTAGGGAGCAGTTCCTTTTTCCCTTTCTGATATTTGCTGTTAGTGTCGCAAAAACGCTGCACAGCCATTGTTTTTCAAGCCAAATGGAATGATTATTCCTCAGTTTGACCTGTTGAGAGCCTATCATGAAATTTTGAAAGGCAAGACCTTTGCAAACACCGAGGTTGTCTTTCCTGATGGACCGTGTTTCTTCCTCCAGAACAGAATCGCACGAGGGAGAAGGTGACAAGGACCCCGATGAGCCCTTCGCACATGGCGAGAGGGGTACCGTGTGCGCGCGCTGCCTCAGACACATCTTCAGGGTTGTCCATTGCATCGAGCAAACCTTCCGCTGATAAGAACTGAAACTCAGTAGAAAATAGAGGTCTTAAAAGCCATTTGTTAGGCTCATTGGTTTTTTGAAGAGAACTTCTAAGATATAGGTGCATTTAGAGAGTGGAGGTTAAGTGGATTTTTCTTCTGCAAACACATCAACGTTTGTAGGACTTTGCTACATGAACAGCAGATTCCAGGCGCTTAGCGAGAAGTGTGCAAACCGTAGGAAGCTGTCAGAAGACCCCCTGATGCCCCCTGTGACGTGTCCTGGGACCTGGCCCGTGTCAGGTGCTCGACCCAGAGGGACTGAATGCTGTTTGCGGTGGGTCTGCCCTGAAGGCGTCTGGACTTGCAGAGCCTGCAGGACCGCTGCCCACGGGGAGAGAGGCCCAGTCAGAGGTGGGCAGTGAGGGGCATCCTGTTCTTTTATTTCAAGTGATGTCATTTTGCTTTTCTGCCCATGTTTTACTTGGGAAAAAACAATGGAGAAGAGCCAGCAGAATTTTCCAGTGAGCGCCCTTATGCCGGCCCCCCGGACCCAGCAGCTGCCTGCCTCGCCCGGTCTGCGTCAGGTCCTTCTCAATGTACGCCTGCTGCTGTTGAGTCGTGCGGGTGGCTGCAGCTGACCTGCACGTCCTGAGGCCACGCGGCACTGGGTCCAGGAACAGGGCGGGCTCCACACGGCTGCTGAGCTGCGATCACACCTGGGAAGTAAGCACTTGGTCTGAAGTTAGCTACTGTCCTGTCCACTTGCAGATCTTCCGGGTGTCTCAAGGCTGCCTTCTGAGGCGATGTTGCCTTCCCCAGGTGTGGACAGCCCTGGCATGGCACCGGCTCCTGCCCTGTCCGCCTTCCCACGTCAGGCTCCCACTTCCCACAGCGTAACCTGTGCAGAGCACCTGTCCGGGTCCCTGCGGTGTTGTCCCCGGCGTGCTCTGGGGGCTGAGGGGAGTGTGGGAGAGGCTGGGTGCCTGGCACTGGTTGTCTGGGGACACGCCGTCGCATTTGTCATCACTTTGGTCAGTGCTGCTGCCATATCAGTCCGGCCTGGCGTCCGGGGCCCTGTGAGCTGGATGAGCCCTCTAGGAAGCCCAGGAGCCTCAGTTCTGGGGGGTTACACTGTGTCCACGAGAGGGTAAGCCCATGGTGCCTGCAGACCCCTCCCTGTTTCTCCCAGGCACCCGGCGAGGCCCACCCTGGGTGGCTTTGGTGTCTTTAGCAGACCTTATAAAGTTTACTGGGTAGAAAGTGTTTGAAATTGTTCGTGGAAATAAGACTTTTCCTGTCAAATAAAGTAATTTCCTTTGCTTCCACAGAGATGGGCCCAGCTAGAGGCAGATCCATTTCCCTGGTCTGGTGAGGGGGGTGGACGTCAGACACCAGGAGGGGTGTGTCCTAGTCAGCTCAGCTGCCGAAACTCAATGTCACAGATGTCCAGGATCGAGGTGTTGGTTGGTTTGGTTCCCGGTGAGGCCAACAGTTCTCCCTGGGTACTCACAGGGCACTGAGCCCATCACACACCCCCTCCCCGTGAAACTAATCTTAATCACCCCCAAAGGCCTCATGTTTGGGGGCACAGTTTAGTGCGTGCCAGAGGGCTCCAGCTTCTGCCCCTCGGTTTTTAACCTGTCTCTCGTCTCTGGGACTGGAAGGATCATAACCTAATGAAAGTTTCCCGGAGTCAGTGGCCGCTCTGTATTTTATGTGCTCGGGGAGCTGGCTCTCCTGCTCGTAGCTACTGTTTTTCTAGATACTAATTTATTTTTTTCTATGGCTGCATAACACACCGCCACCGACCTGGTGGCTTCAGAGGACGCGCCCTCGTCGGTCCCAGGCCTGGGGTCGCACCGGCTCTGGGCTGTGGGTGTGGGCCGCGGGGCTCAGCCCTCAGGCCCGCCGGGGGGTCAGCACCCCACAGACTTGCTCTGTTCTAGGTCATCTGATTCGGGAACTGAATTTCCTCTTCCAGAGCCTCTTTGCCCCGGTTGCCGGGTAATAAGGGTGGAGGCTTGCATACAGCAGGGCCCATGGTCTTGGGGCTGCTGCCAGATCCTACCTGTCCCTCGCCCCCAACATGCTTGCCCTTCCCTTCCGAGGAGCCCCTGGGTCACCTGGTCAGGGTGCTCCGTGAGGCTCAGCTCCCGGGCACCTGCAAACCTAGAGAGACTGGCGCCTTTCACACCCCAGCACAGCAGGACAGGTGTGGGATGGCAGGTGTCGCCCTTCAGCTTCAAAGAGAGACATGGGGTCACAGGGAGCCCCGGGTCCAGCACTGTTCCAAGCTTGGGGTGACCTGCTGGCTCAGCATGGCCCTTGGGCCCTGGGGCCCACACTGAGTTGGCCTTTTCATGGAGGGGTGCATGTCTGCGGCTGGTGCCCTGCTGGTGGGATCTGGGGGCCAACAGCCCTTCGCTGTGTGTTCTTCGTGCTCCCACTGGATTTGACTTTGGGCGTGAAAATGGTGTAAGGCAGGAGTTTGGCTTTTATTCCCCGACTTCACTACTGGGAATGACTTTTACTGTAGTTTAATCGTAAAATACCCTTTTCTTGGGTGTATTGCTGCCACACCCTGAAGTTCGCGGTTTTGTGGTGCGGTTGATGTCCTTTCGCAAATGTCCATCATGTAACCATGCCCCCGTCCTGACCAAGAGCCCCTAGTCCCCTCAGGGTCCCTTGCAGCGCTGAGCGAGGACTGGCCGCGTGCATCTACCGTCTGCCGGAGGTGGCCCTGTCTCTGGGTGGCACTTGTGAAAGCTGCTTCTCTTAAATACAGCTTTTATTTTAGGGCACTTCACGCTCTTCCTAATTTGCTCAGTTTTTTAAAAATCAGGAGTGATAATGAATTTTATCAAATGATTTTTATGCATTTGAGGGAAGATCTTACCATTTTTCTACTTTTTGGGGTCACAAATTAAATTTATTTCTTACGTCAACCCCCTTGCACTCTAGGAAAAATGCTAGTTTGATGCACCCAACTCTCCCTGGCTCCTCCCGGGTGCCAGCGCCCCCACTCCGTGGACTGGCTCTGCGGTCCCCACCCTGGTGGTCCCTGACCTTCAGCAGAGCTGCCCTTGAGACTCTGCCCAAGTTCTCCACGATGAACCGGCTTCCTTAATAGTTCTAGAACTTTCTGGGTTTTCTATGTTCACAGCCTTGATTCTAGTGGTATTTTTCTAGGAATGTATTGATTTCCTATAAATTTGCAGCTTTATTGACATAGAGCTGATCATAACATTCTACTCTTGCTCGCATGTCACTTCTCCAGTAATGTGCTCACTGGCCCCTGCTCTCACCCCCAGCGTTCGCTGGGGTCCCCCTCCTGCCACCTCCTCGCTGCAGTGCAGGCCCGGGCACTGGCCCTTGCTCACTGGTGGCGGTGTCCGTGGAGCTGGCCAGGCAGCTGCAGCCACACCAGCCGCAGTGCGTGGCCCCGTGTCACAGCCCTCCCGTAAGGCCGGGGCGCCTGCCCGTCACCTGCAGCCGCCTCCCTCCTGCCTTTTTTGCAAAAGTTCATTGAACTTCAAAGACTATTTAATAAAAAATACAATTATGGAAAAACTTGGAGTAGAAACGATATAAATTGGATACAGTGTGAACACGGTTGAGGCATGTTTCTGGCCTATCGTTCCCGGGTCGTGCTGACCCGCTGTTAAACCACAGCGATTTCTGTGGCACCAGGGCCCTGGCTGCAGGATGCGGCCGTCCCCGGTCCCAGCTCAAACTCTGCTTGTCAGTGCGTCTGTCATCCGCCTCCCACTGGAACACCGCGCCCGCATCCCCGTCCCCTGGGGCCCCGGCCTCCCACCAGGTCACCCCTGAAAGTCATCCCCCCACCCTGTGAAGGCTTTCACAGACCTTCATCCTACCTCCGGGGGCACCAAAGCATGTGACGGAGCCCCCCACCCCCGCGGTCCCCCGTGCATGCCCTCGTTTACCCACCCCTGCAGCCCCTGGGCCTCAGTGACAGCAGCAACCACAGGGACCTGCCTGTGTCTCTCTCGCCAATTGTGGCTCTTCACTCTCATTAATTCTTGTTTTTCTTTTGGTTTTAAGCAAATAAAGGAACAGACGTGTTCAGTGGGCAAGGCCAAGGCCACTGGCGTGGCGGAGACACAGCACGGACAGCACCCCTGGCTGACGCTGCCCCTTGTCTTGTGTCTCCACAGGCCTCAGAATGTAGCAGAGGGTCCCGGCTGCACGTCCAGGTAAATGCAGCTTCCTCTGTGGCTTTCCCTTCTTCCAGAGCACGCGGATGGACTGGACTCGCCTCGAGTCACCCTTTGCGGGTGTGCGGCAGCCACAGAGAGGGCCGCACCTCAGGTCCCCTCCCGCAGGACGGGCTCAGTCACTCACGTTGGTCCAGGCATTCCCTCGGGCAGTGGCTCTGACGGACAGCCCTGCTGTGGGCTTCCCAGGACTTGTCTAAACATTCCAGTCAGTTCGTTCCAGGGTTTCAGCACCAAAAACCCCCAAAAACAACAACGAAAAAATTCCAGTCAGAACGTAATTATGGGACTGGGTGCCTCACACACAAGTGACACAGAGTGAAATAACGATGTTTCTGTGCTAGAAAATGGAAAGAGAGCAGAGGACGGAAGGAAGGCGCAGAGGCGAAGACTTGGTGTGTGGCGTGGCGCGGTGGCCAGCGAGCGAGGACAGCGCCCCAGCCGAAGCCTGAGCGCCGATGCTGAGGCGGAGGGCGGGGACCGACCGCGTCTAGAGGAGGTGAGGCCACGGGGACGGGCAGCAACACGGGCTCTGGCTCTCTGGCTGGGCCCCTGTGTCCGCCTGCCCCGCCCTGTTCCCCATCCAGGCGGGCAGGCTCCGCTGGCGTCAGATGTCCATTGTGCTGCTCAGGCCGGGTCTGCCGCCCCGGTGGTGACGGGGGCCTTTGCGCCTCCTGGGTGCAAGCCCCAGGTCCCAGCCCTGGCCAGGGACAGGCAGTCTGGCCTCCACTGCGGGTGGTCCGTGGGCGCAGGCCTCTCTCCCCGGCTGGTCTGGGCTGCCCTCCGCCGGCACTGCCTTCGGGGCTTCTCTGTGCGTCCTGACGGTGATGCGCGGCTGTGCCATCTGTCTGGTCCCTGCCTGGGTGTCACCGGGCCCTTCAGTGAGTGATGTTTGTGGGGCGCCCCTCTCTGCTCTGGCGGGGCGCTTAGAGACTGTGGATCTTCTGCTCAACAAAGCCTGGCCACGGGGCGCCCACTGAGGCCTGCCACACGTGCTGCCCCGCCGTGGGCTGGGGCCGCTGCCTCCGTCCCTGGGAAGCAGCTTGCGTTCGCCTGCGAGGAAGCGCGTCCTCAGTTCTGTCTCTGTCGCAGCGTGGACCCCTGGCTTCTGCTCTGTTCTCTAGATTAGAGTCCAGTGCGTCCTAGTGCTGCCTTCATCCCAGGTGACAGTCGCGGCTGACACCACACTTGGGTGCCCTGTGCTGCTGAGCACAGCGGGCCCTCCAGGTTCGGGCGCCTTCCTGCCACGCCCTGGTCCGCTGCACGGCCAGCACCCCTGGTGCCTCATAGTGGACAGCGGTGTGTGCGCACAGGACCGGGCTGCGGGGTGACGGGCCTTCTCAGGTAGAGCTGGGAGAGCGGGAGCTGAGCACGTGCACACACGTCGATCTCTGTTTACTACCCGCCCACTGCATGAGTCACACTGACCACTGTCCCCAGAAGAGACAAGGATGCTGCTCTCTGCAAAGAAGCCATGGTCTCTGCTCCCAGCAAAGGAGATGCAGACCCCAACCCCGTAAAGGAAGCATGGACCCCGACCCCGCAAGGAGGCGCGGACCCCGACCCCATAAAGGACACATGGACCACGCTCCCCGCTGAAGCCAGAGACCCCGCCCTTGCCAGCGTGACTGTGGAGTTTGTCTCTGGCTCTCATTTTCTTGGGCAGTTTTGTTATTTGGTGCTGGGGAGACTCCTGTTGCCGAGTGTGCTGCTCTGTGGTCAGAATGTTTGCGCGTCGCCGAGCCCGTGTGAAAACACACTCGACAGGAGGTGGACACAGTGCAGCTCATGGTCGGGTCGACCGGCGGAGGGCGGGGGCACGTGCTGGGCGTGGGCAGCATCACGGGGGAGTGTGTGCCAGTCAGCCTGCCCCGTTCTCTGCCTTGCCTGGAAATGCTAGGGCCTTCCTCTCTCAGGCAGCTCCTCCTCGTCTCCAGCTCTTCAAGGTGGTGCTCACTCCTTCCTCACTGAGCCCCTTCCCAGAAGGCCAGAGTTACCTGGCCGGGGCTCTCGCGAGCAGTTGGGGAAGATGACATGCAAACCCGGGGGGCGCTCTGAGCTGCCGCGGCTGCTGGCATGTTGCCTCCTGGGCCGTTAGCGTAGCAGGAGCCCTGGCCCATGGGGGCCCCTGTTAGCAGGCCCCATTGCTCCCTGCCGCCCTCACTCAGATGCCACCCAGAGCAGGGACCGACCTGGGTGCCAGCTCCGGTGTCTCTGCGTGTCCTGCGTTCTGTGGGGAGCTCAGCACCTCCCTGCTGGTGCACAGGCACTTGGTTCTGTGAGTGACCGGAGTCTGGCGGCCTTGCTGGCATCTTAACTCGCAGCTCTTCGAGTCCCCCGGTGCGAGTGTAGGTGACTGCTGGCTTCAGGCGGCCCCCCTGCTGGGTCCTGCCCCGCCCCCGCCCCCCACGCGGCCCAGCACTGGGCACGGCCGGAGTCTCCCCGACACCTCATCCGAATGGAGAGGTCTGCTGTCCTGGGGCCGTTCGCCCCTTTTCTTTTTGCTCGGTAGCAGCGCACAGGGAGCCATCGGCGCTGTGGCCGCTGCGTGAGGCACATTATCCGGCTGGCCGTCTGCCTGTGCTTGCTGTGTGGCCACTGGCCCTCGCGGCCTTTGACCCTGACAACCTGCCGTACCTGTTTCTGGTCTCCATACCGAACTCTGCTAGTAGTGCTTGCGTTCACAGTATTCGTTCCCTGGGCGCCCCTCGGCTCTCTGCTCCCTGCGAGGCGTTGGCATCGGCCCCTCCCAGCTGCTGTGGCCTACCGTCCCAGATCAGCCTCCCGCAGGGCCTCGGACCACGGCCCAGGCCGCACTGGCTCCTGCCAGAGGCTCCAGGAAGAGCTCGTCCCTGGCTTTCCAGCCTCTGGAGCCCCCTCCCTGGCTCATGGTCCCCTCATCACACCCACCACCACCCCTGTCTCTCCCTGTGACCCTCCTGCCTCGCCTGACAAAGGACCCCGTGATGCCAAGGGGCCCACCCCAGTGAGCTGGCCTCTCTCATACCCAGGGCTTCTTGCCACGCGAGGTGAGGTGCAGGTTTGGGGAACGACGTCGGTGCCCTCAGACTGCCCGCCTACTGGCTCTGGGGCGTGACAGCACCACCTGCCCCGCAGAACCCAGGGTCCAACAGGAGACACCGTCATGGCTGCCATGGCTCAGGGACAGGCAGGAAGGTACACAGGCATCTGGGCACCCCAATGCCGCATTAGCGTCCCATAGGGTAAGTGACAGGGACGATAGTGCCCCCAGTCCTGAGCCACAGGGCCTGGAGCCCCGCTGGTGAAATGAAATAGCATTTCAGCCCTCAGTGCGCTGGCCCATGCTTTGCTGTTGGGAGCGGTTGCGGTGAACATGTTTGAACTTGTCCAGTGATTACGATAAATGTCCAGACAGGACACGTCGGGCTGGCGGCCCTCTCACCACTCCCCAACCCTTCCCATGCCAGAACCACTTCTGCTGTGACCTCACTTTGGCCACTCTGCCTCTCTAGATTGGGCGGGGGGCGGGGCTCTGCTGCCCTCACCAGCATCTCTCAGGCCCTGAAGTGGGAGAGGAGGCCTCCGCTGCCCTGCACTCCTTCGTCTCGTTGGCTGTAGGACGAGCCGGGGGCTTCAGCAGACCCCCTCGGCTTCCCGCCTCAGACCCCGTGCAGCCCACACCCTGATGCCTGGGTCTGGGCCCCAGCCCGCCCTCTCCTTCCCCCGCGCTACCCGCCTTCCCTGCTTGGCTCTGCTCAGCCCTGTGCAGGGCGGGAGAGGGGCGGGCAGGGGTGCCGATGGGGTGACGGCAGCACGGGCAGGACTCACTACGCGCCCCAGGAGGAGCGCTTCCCCAGGGGCCGGGTGGAACAGTCCCAGCCCCCCGTGAGGCTGGCTGGATTGTCACCGTGCTTACAGGTGGGACGCTGGCCTGGGCCTGGCCTGGCTGCGTCTGCAGGCCTCCTCACGCACTGGTCTCCTGCAGGGACGTCTGTGGCTTCCTTTACCTTGAACCTGAACCTTTGATGAAATACACCAGAGCAGTTCAGATATCAATTAGTGTGAATTTTTCTCTTACAGAAGCCAAAGATGTTGACCAGAAAGATTAAACTCTGGGACATAAACGCCCACATCACCTGCCGCCTGTGCAGTGGGTATCTCATCGACGCGACCACGGTGACCGAGTGTCTGCACACGTGTAAGTGGCAGCGCTCCGGAGCCTTTGTTCCCTCCCTTTGTCCATCGTCGTTCGCCCTTCGCCTACCCTTTCCCACCTCCATCCATTCCTCTCCCTGGCATCATCACTGGCACTGTTGTCCGCGTCCATGAGTTCTCTCTCTCTCTCGTTTTTGCTCTGTCCCTCCACCCCCGAGGGCCCCGCCCCAGCGTCGGCCTGCCCCCTGGCTGTGAGTCCATCCCCGTTTCACGCGTTACTTCAGTTTGTTCACTAGGTCCCACGTATGAGTGAGACCCGCGGTCCTTGTCTCTCTCTGACTGGCTTCTTTCACTGAGCAGAAAGCTCTCCAGGTCCATCCACGTTGTCGGGAAGGGTAAACTTTTCTTCTTTTTTGCGGCCAAGTAGCGTTCCAGCTCTGTGAAGGTACCACAGCAGGGGGCAGCCAGAATGTGGCCTTTGACAGCGTGTGTGTGTGCCGTCTGACCTAGTCGCTGCGTCTGTGGGTGTGAGAACATTCCAGAACGTGGCCTTTGACAGTTTCTAGCCATTTGTTCTTTGACACTTTGGGTTTGTTGGGATTTGTTTTTTGTTTTTTTTACTAACAGCTTTTAGCTCAAGCACAAGGCAGGAAGGACATAGAAGCAGGAATAAAAAAGTTCTTGAAGATAAATCAGAAAAATTACTTCAAATTAAAAATACTAAAATACCATGGGTAATTTCAATAGAGGTATCATTCTAAAAAGCTAAATACTGGAAAAGTTAGTTATTTGCATATAACAGCTAAGCCAGTAGCTGGTATGACAGTGTTTATTTCCAGTGGGCAGGAACGCTTAGCTCCTCGGACACCACATCTGGTGGTCAGCTCCTGCATTTCAGTTTTTACGAGACTCAGCTTGTGCTAAACTTCCATTTTTTATTTTTTAAGCACAGCCACAACCGAGAAGTTGACATCAGGGTTTACCTCGAAATGGAGTTTCCAAGGATGCCAAGGGAAGCACTTTCTTTAGACAGGATGCTCACACTAAAATGCACACCTGGAAGACCTGTAACATTTTTTTAGACTTTATTTATTTATTTTTAGAGGGGAGGGGAAAGAGAAAGAGAGGGAGAGAAACACTGATGTGCAAAAGAAACATCACTCAGTTGCCTCTCACACGCCCCCTACAGGGGCCCTGGCCCACAACCCAGGCCTGTGCCCTGCCCGTGAATTGAACCCCGCGACCTTTTGGTTTGTGGGACGATGCCTGACCCAGTGAACCTCACCAGCCAGGGCTGGAATACCCGTAACTTTCTGATCATGTGTTTTTCAGTTCAGAAAGAAAATATTTTCCAATTTTAATAGAACTTTTATTTTAAAGTTAATTGTATTTTTAGATAACAGGGGGCATAATTCATATTGTTTTCACTGAAATTTGGTGCACAAAGAAAGTACCATGATCATTCAGGCTCCTAGAGCACGTGTGACTGTTAGCCCCGAGGTGAGATGTGCTCAGCGACCCCCCAGCGCTCAGGCGCTCAGCCTGTGTGCCTCGCTTGTTTCCGTGTCCAGCTCCCAAGCCCCTGGCTGGAGCAGAGCGGGAGGTGGCGGAGGCCACCCGCTGTGCCACTGACCCTTCTCGCCCAGTCGGGAGGCTGGGGGCAGTGCTCTCAGGGCACCCGGCCTGGGCTGGCTCCCTGACGCACTGTGTCTGCCCACAGTCTGCCGGAGCTGCCTGGTCAAGTACCTGGAGGAGAACAACACTTGCCCCACCTGCCGGATCGTCATCCACCAGAGCCACCCGCTGCAGTACATCGGGTAAGCGGGCTGGCCCTCCTTGCCCCGGTGGCCTGGCCGAGCGCTACCGGGCTGTCCCCACAGGCCTCCAGCAGGGCCCCCGGGTGGGTCTTGGGCAGGACAGGGCTCGTCCACGCAGCACAGGCCAAGCCACCATGGGCAGCACCAAGGCTGCTGTCTCCAGAGCCCATGCACAGCGGGAGCACAGACAGGACGGTGCATCGACTCAGCCGCGTGGCACTTTGCTAGCTGAGAATGTGGGAGACCCACGGGTTGCCCCGCTGACCCCGCCGTTCTCTCCCCTTGGCAGTCATGACAGGACCATGCAGGACATCGTGTATAAGCTGGTTCCGGGCCTGCAGGAAGGTGAGTGTTGGGATGCTTCCTGTATTCTGTTCTGGACGGGGAGCACCTTGGCTTGGCAGAGCCACCATCTCCTGTCCCTGCTCTGAGCTCACCGGCATCTCTTGGCCGGTCTCACCCACCATCCGTGTCTTTGTCCAGGACAAAGTCCTAGTGTCCCGTGTGGGCGCCTGTGCTGTTCTGGGCCACGTGGGCACAGCGGGCACGGGGCGCCCGTGAGTGTGGCTGCATTTAAAGTCAGATCTGCCCGAGAATTAAAAAGAAAGAATGTGCCTGTGCACATCCCGAGAGTGGAAGTGGCCGTTCTTTTCAAAGTTGTGCGCTGTCCTCGACGCTGACTGTCGCTGCCCTGGTTAGGGGAAGAGGCGGTGGGGTCAGAGGGGCAGTGGGCCGGCGGGGCACTCGGGTGCTCTCCCCAAGGCGAGGTGTGTTAGGGATTCTGTCTACTCATTGTTACATTTCAGGAGAGTGTTGTAATTTAAAATTCAGCTACTGCATTAGCTCTGTAGAGATTGTATCTGGCCTTCAGTACGTAACTCAGGATAGCACTGTCAAAGTCTTTCACCTTTCACAGAACTCACTCATAATAGGAAGTAAAATTTCCTGAGTAAATGTAACTAGAAACAGGCATCTTTTGATAAGTGTTTAGTCCTGGGAAGGGGCAAACAAGCATCAGGATAAAACACTAACACCCCAAGAAAGCCCGTAGAGACGCTTCTAAAAGCGCAAAGGCAGGCAGGTCGGTCGAGTTGATTTCCTTTTGGTCGCAGCTCCCGAACTGTGTGACCATTGTCTGTGTTCTTCACGGGATATCTGTGAACAGAACATTAATGTCGTTTGTTGCCTGCTTAAGATTAAAGGTCGTGTGTTACTCTTTAACAGCGGAAATGAGAAAACAGAGGGAATTCTACCACAAGCTGGGCATGGAGGTGCCTGGAGACATCAAGGGGGAGACTGGCTCTGCCAGACAGCACTCAGACCCCCACCGGAACGGTAAGGCGCGGAGGGCGAGCTGTCGGGCCTTTTCTGAGAGAGCTCCTGTCCCTCGTCCCCGCTGCTCTCTGCGGCAGTTTGTGTCACAGAGGAGTAACCTTTGTGAATGTCTGCATGGGACGCAGGTGCCCTCACTGGGTCAGAGTCGGGACGGGGGGCATGGACGGTGGGCTCTGGAGACATCACTCAGTTTTCTGTGTTTTGCCATAGAATAGCAAAGTCATGTTTTGGCTTTGATGTGAAAATAATGGTATTTTAAATCTGTACATACCGTAACAAATCATCAAAACCTTTGGTGCCATGCTGTTTCTGGTGAACCACACAGATTCCTAAGAATGTGTACATAGCTCCGGGCGTTCCTCACTGGTCCGAGGAGAGAGGGGGCCCTGCTGCCACCTGCCGCCAATTCTGCTGGCATCACAGGGGTCCTGGGAGGCGGCTGGGAGTGTACTGGGGAGTCTAGGCATCTGTCCCAGCTTGCCCACGGGGGCGGGGTCTTCATTTTAAAAGTGGCCTTGAGCAGGACTGGTTCTCGGTGCCGAGCAGCCTGATCACGAGACTGAGGCACCGTGTGTTGAGAGACGTCGGGGTGGCCCCTCTCACCACCCCTGCACCGCACAGCCACGCACGGGTCCCACCTCCTGGGCCCGAGCTGAGGGCCCCGGGTCTGGCAGGCTCTCTGCCCGCCATCTCTGACGCGGCTTTGTGGTGCAGACTCTTATTACGCTGGCGTTCATAGCGTTCCATGCGTATGTAGAGTTAGAAAATACAGTGTGACGTTTTGGCCGTGATGATACAGTACATCCTCTTTTTGCCACAAGGTGAAACCAAAGCAGATGAGAGTTCCAACAAAGAGACAGCCGAGGAGAAGCAGGAGGAGGACAACGACTACCACCGGAGCGACGAGCAGGTCGGTGGCCCTCCGCGTCTGTGCCCACGCGTGGCCGGGTGCTCCCTAAAAGAGCAGAGCAGCGCCGGGAACTGCCCGGGCTGTTTTCTCATTTAAAAAAGGAAAAGACGTGAAGGAGTGGAAGTAGAGACATGAAATGGCTTAGCTTTTTCCTGCCAACCCTTTACTTCATTTTTCTTTCTTTTTTAATTACCAAAGCAACATGTGCTCATTGTAAAACATCATACGTATAAAAAGCAAAGGCCACGCCCCGCGTGCCGTGGGTCTCCCCGGCCCAGTCCCCGGTAGCCCGGTGAGCGGCTCGGTGCAGGTGTTTTTAGTTCCTAAAAGACAATGAAACCCTGTGTGTAGTAAAAGAAAATTTCAAATGTAACATCAAGGGATCTGTTTTTGTCATTTACTACGTTACTAGATGGAAAAGGGAAAACTGAGCAATCCCAGAGATTCTGTAGAAGAATTTGATAAAATCCCGTGTCCATATAACATGGAAGCTGTGACAGCCACCATCCTTTGATGGAACAGAACTGTCCCCACAGACACCAGAGACCAGGGGGTGTCAGCAGCAGCTGCCACTGGCAGGGCTGTGCCACCCTGGCCCCCGACACCTGAGGGACAGAGAAGCGAGAGGCTGGGCGCCGAGGCCGCGTGGGGGCTGCGGGCGGGGGCGGGAGAGGGTGTGGGGGAGACACCCGGTGATGGAAAAAACAATAAAGTGTAAAAAAGAAATGAGATGCGTGTGAGACAGACACGCCTCACCTCAGGTCAGGCTGTCGTCTGTCGTGTAGCCAAAGACGTGCCGACTGTCAGGGCTCGTGGTTGCCGCAGGGCGATCAGACCAACATACAATAATCAGTAGATAAACGTTATTCACGTTACTAACAAAAACTTTAAAATAGCCTAAAAGAAATGTGTGAGGGATAAATGAAGACTCTTCCACCTCGCGGAGAACGTGAGGCCTGACTAACTGGCTGATCCTGGGTGGGAAGGTTGGTATTAAGGTACCAGCTCTCCCCAAATTAACCTCAGTGGTTGAGGTTTTGGCCATTTATTCTGGAATTTAACCAGCTACTTCTGATGCTCCCCTGGGAGGGGGCAAGCTCGGGAACAGCTGCGAGAACCAGGGGGTAGGTCCTGTTAGAACATACGTGTACCACACGTGTATTTTATAAACACATGTTATATGCTCTTACACATGCCTTTACATGTAATAATGAAAACACACACGTAAATATATTTATTTAAGGTTCCACTGAGTGAGTGTGGTTCTGGTACAGTCACAGAACAGCAGTGCCCCCCGTCCCGGCGTAGGTGCTTCTGTGGGTGGAAGGTCACCGCGAGCATCCCAGAGGCACCAGCACATCTGAGGGGTTGCGGGGGGTGCGTTGCGGTTCAGGGCGGTGGAGAAGAGGATCCCTCTGAGCCGCGGGGTCGCCTGCTGTCCTGGGCTCTCTGCGCCGCCACGGGTTCCGCCCCACTGTCCCGGCCTCCCACCCCACCCCGGCAGCTGCATCACCCCCCGCAGATGCTGCTGCCTCTCTGCTTCTGGGTCCCTGGTGGGCACTCGGCCAAGTGACAGGGCAGAGGAGGGACACGGGGGCGCAGCTGCTCAGTGGGAACTGGATGTGCCCCCCCAGCGAAGCTCAGCTCAAGCCAGTGCCCAGGTCAGAGGGTGGCAGCTGCCAGCAACCGCCCCCACCTCGTCTGGCTCTCTGTTCTGTGGACCCCAGGCTCAGGGGCCGGGGGGGGCCGGTTCTGGAGCACCCGGTGAAGGGAAGCTGCTGACCCGGCTGTGCGGTCCCAGGCCCCACTTCCTCCCCCCGCCCCCAGAGCTTTCCTGTGGGGGGTGTTGCATTTTTCCAGCTGCTTTTCAGCACCTGTTGTCCAGCCTGCAATAAACGGCTGCGTGTTTTTCTATCGTTAAAACCACCCTTACAGTCATTACCGGGATAAACGCAACTTGGTCATGATTTTAAACTACATTTCTGGATTTGCTAGTGTTTAGGTAAGTTTGCGTCTGTTGGTGCCAACTGAGACTGGCTCGTGCTTTTCTTTTCCCGCACGCGCGCGTGCGTGTGTGGTTTGGGATCAAGGTCATGTGTCTCATAGCTGGCAGTCGTCCCTCTTTTCCGGCTTCTTTAATTCTCTGGAAAAGTTTATATAAATTGAGATTGTCAGTTTTATTGACCTTTGTCCCTTTTCTAACTTTGTAAGTTGATTATTCATGTAGTTTCCAGCTATACTACTTGTTTCTAAATATTTTTAAATTTTCATTATGATTTCTTTTTTGAACCATGGGTTGTTTTTAAAAGTATGTGTTGAAAATCCTAAACATCAAACCTTACTAAAAAGCTACAGTTATCAAGTCATTGTATAGAGGGGCTTCAGGCGGACTTTAAATCAATGGAATGGATTCTAGAATCGGGGCACACCCATTAGATTTGTGGTCATTTGGTTTTCAGCAAAGGAGTGAAGGCTCTTCACTGGGAGAGGTTAGTGTTTTGTTTTGTTTTTAAAGATTTTATTTATTACGTATTTTGTAGAGAGGGGAAGGGAGGAGAAAGAAAGGGAGAGGAATATCAATGTGAGAAAGAAACGTCCATCGATTGCCTCTCGCACTCGCCCAGACTGGGGACCGGCCCGCAGCCCAGGCCTGTGCCCTGACCAGGAATCGGACTGGGGACCTTTCGGTTCATGGGATGATGCCCGAGCCGCCGAGCTGCACTGGTCAGGGCAGGGTAGTGGCTTTCACAGACGGTGTGGGAACACCCACATGCGAAGGTGAATTTATATCCTTATCTCTCACCATATACAAAGGTTAACTCAAAATGTGAGAAGTAAAACTTTGAAACCTTTACAAGGAAGTGTGGGAGAAAGTCTCTGAGACCCTGGGTCCAGCCTGGAGCTCTCAGACCCAGCGTCACAAGCACAGCCCATGAAAGAGAATTGGCGCATTGGCTTCACCAGTTAAACACAGCTGCTCTGTAAAGACGCCGTTAAGAAAATGCAAAGATAGGCCGCAGACTGGGAGAGAATAACCGCAGGCCGTCCTCCTGACAGCGGACTTGTGTCTAGAATGTATAATTCTTATAATTCAGTAAGAAGATAGTCCAGTTAAGAGGTGAACAAGAGTTCCGCAGACGTGTCACCAAAGACACGCAAGTCTCAGCCAGATGACCTGGCAGCTCTGCTCCCCGGTGTGCAGAACACACCCACTCAGCGACTGTGCGTGTTCACAGCAGCGTCACCCCCAAAACCAGCTGGGGAACGACACCCAAGTTCCGGGCAGCAGCCCCCCGACGTACCCGCAGGTGCGTCCGTTTGCCGAGGGAAAGGTCAGAGCCCCTTCCAGGGATGTCTCCGGGGGTCCCACAGGGTCTCAGGTCTGTCCGGGGCAGGGCTCCCTGATCTCTTTTGTGTTGGACTCTTTGCTCCCGAGCCTGAGGTTTGTGTCTCTCACCATGTTGCGGGGGCCCTTAGGCATCATTTCTTCACTTGGCTTTCCCGCATTTCCCTGTCTCCCCCGGAACGCGTCTCCCATGCCCGGCGTACCCTCCGGTTTTTATGCGTCTTCCCTTCACTCCGTGTCTTCACAGACACCATTGTCGCTGTGTGATCTCCTCACATCCCTTGGCAGGTTGACCTCTCGTTAGCCGAGGTTATCTCATGGTTCAACCATGCACTGAGCTTTTAGTTTAAGTGAATATGTTTTATTTTTAGACATTATATTGAGTAATCTTTTACATCTTCCTGTTCTTTGTTCATAGTGTGTTGTTTTTAATCCGTTCTTCTGTGTCCCTAGTAATTTTAGATATGTGCGCATTTTGGTTAATTCATTTGTCAATTCTTTCCTCTGAATTTGGGGGTGTGATTGGGCCATTTTTGTGGCAGCTGCCGGAGAGTTCAGTGCTTGTAAGGAGGGCCATGTCTCCGTGGGGCCACGTCTCAGCGGCCCTGCACGACCCGGTCGTCCCTCCTCGGAAGGCTCCCCAGGACCCTAGAGCCACTTTCACTGAGCCTGTTACCTTGCGGTTCCTGGCCACCCACCGCGCACTCTGGCCCCCTGCACTGTGGGTGGTCCAAAAAGTAACTATGAACTTGAGGCTGCCTGAAGCGCTTGTTCCTCCTTTCAAGGCCACTGTGATGCCGGTCCCTGTTGCATCACCTCCATGCCGCCCAGGTGTTGACCGGTGGGCCTGTCCCTGTGTGTGTGTGGGTATGTGTGTGAGAGAGAGTGTGTCCATCAGGCCACAGGGCGCCGGGCGCAGCCCGAGGGTGGGCACATGTCCCGCTGCCAGGAGCTTTCAGAGCAGGGCTTCCGCCTCTGTTGGTTTAACTCGGAAACCAGCACGGTGCCCACAGGGGATAAATAGTTCTTGGATTTACTGTAAAGGACTGTTAATAAGACAGAATTGACAGTGTTAGTTGATATTTCACAAAACAATAAGCAATAAACTGATTTTAAGATAATGTGTGTAAAATGATTTTTAAAAATCCCTTTTCTACAGTGTTGGGGTCTGTTTGACCTCTGGTTTCAAAACAGTCAGCGTCCTCAGATTTAACGGCGTTCGTAGAGCCGCGGCCGCCTCCCCGCGGGAGCCGGCCCAGCTGTGTCCTTGCCCCGCAGGTGAGCATCTGCCTGGAGTGCAACAGCAGCAAGCTGCGTGGCCTGAAGCGCAAGTGGATCCGCTGCTCCGCCCAGGCCACCGTGCTGCACCTGAAGAAGTTCATCGCCAAGAAGCTTAACCTCTCGTCGTTCAATGAGGTAACAGCGGCGCTGCGCGGGACGCCGCGTGCGGCTGTTCCTTACTTGTGGAAGTGGTGCTTCTGAGGTTTTGGGGTTTCTTTACAACTTTCTTCGGAGAGTTTAAATGAGGAAAAAGAGTCTCCACTTGTTTGCCTGCCCCCAGGTGGCACACCAGGAGCCAGCTGTCAGCACAGCGATGGCTGAGGCCATGGCAGTGGGGCGGGGAGCGCGGGCCACAAGGTATTAGAATGTGCTCGAGTTTCATCTCAGAGGGAAACCATTTAATTTCACAGACCAATGGATGGGTGGGGCTGGGGCTGACAGCATAGAGAGGTAGGCAGGTAAGATGCTTTCAAGCTGTGGTAAACGATGAAAATGGAGTGAAGCCTGGTACCACCCAGTGGTGCTCAGAGGGGCCAGGGGCCCATGTGGGCAGGAGTCACGGGGAGGCCTCCCCCGGTGGCCGCACAGGCACTAAGATGCAGTGTGCCAGGAGGGGCCAGCGGTGCAGGAACGGGTGTGAGGAGGGGGCACTGGGGGCCTTAAGCGCGGGGTATGTGATTTGAGCTACAGTCTTAAAACACTCCTCAGAACTGTGCAAAAATGTGTCGTTGGGGTGTAGCAATGGGAGCCAGAGAGGCCAGTTGAGGGGGTCTGTGGCAGGGGTACCAGGAGGGAGGGCCCAGCACGGAGCAGTGAGGATGATAAGTGGACAGACTTGAGATGCGTATTAAGAAATTAACTGTGGCCCGAACACAGGTATGCCCACCTCCTAACCCCAGACTTGTAAACGTGACCTTTTTTGGGAAGAGGATCTCTTCGGATGTAATTAAGTTAAGGATCTTGAGATGGAATAACCCCGGATGACCTGGTGGACCCTAAATGCAATCAGTAGCCAGTAGCCTCAAAAGAGTGAGGCCAGCGGGAACAGGAGACACACGGAAGGAGGCGGGGGGACAGAGACGGTGGACCGACACCGGAGCTTGGAGATGCAGAAAGGACTGCTGCTGGAGCCCCCGGGGCGAGCTCTGCCTGCCAGCACCTTGATTTTGGACTTCCAGTCTCCACATCTAAGAGAGAGAAAGAATTTCAGTTGTTTGAAGCCACCAAGTTTGTGGGACCTTGTCAGTTGCCGTAGGAAACCAAAACAGGTTTGTGCACCAGAAAGTGCAGTGCCACTTAACAAATAGGGAAATGTGGGTATGGCTTTGGAATCGGAGACTAGGCAGAGGGCAGAAGAATTTTGTGAAACGCAATTCGAAAAGCACAGCCCGCCTGGAAGAGACCGATGGCCAGAGTGTGGCCTTTGAAGGCCATTCTGGTGACAGTCCAGACGGAAGCCAGTGCGGCAGGGACAGCTGCCTGGAGGCACACATGGCGTCCGGCAGGGGCTGGCAGAGGCAGAAACGGGAAGATACTCGGGATGAGAGCTCGGAAGGGACAGCAGAGCGTGGCATTGTGGACAGGGAGGAAGTAGCCCTGGGACACACGGCAGCCGCGTGGCTGGGTTGTGTCCCATGGGTGTGTGGAAACAGAACATGGGTCTTTAGCTGAGGAGATTCCCAAGCAAAGTGTGGGGGCGCCTGGAAGTGCTCAGACAACCGGGGCCCTGTTTTTCCAAGACGTCTGCTTGAGCACAAGAACCCAAATGGCCTAAAAGAGCTCAGAGCCACCTGGTGACCCCCAGGCCCCTGTGCTGGGCGTCCGGCTGACGTCTGGAGCCGCAGCGCCACAGAGCTGCCTGGTTCCAGGCAGAAGTGGACCAGGGGCTGCACTGTTGCCACAGAAACAGCCCGGTCCGACGGAATCTGACAGGAGGCCAGCGCAGCCCCGTGCAACGGCCTGCAGCGGTCGGATTCTCAGGCAGCCTTTGAACCACAGCAGAGAAAATGTCCCTCTGAATGGTTCCCAGGTAAAGTCAGAGAGGTTCGGGACACAGGAGGCAGAGACGCCGTTCCAGGTAGACAGGGCTCCAGCGGCTCTCTGGGCACTGACCGTGTTTGTCCCCTGCCACAGCCATCAGGGGTCTTTGGGTGCCCAACAAGCCCTCAACACATTGACCATCAGTAGAAGTCATCCGGCCCTGCCTGCTGTGGCTGGCCTGTGACCCAGAAGCTCCCTGGTTCGATTCCCTGTCAGGGCACAGGCCTGGGTTGCAGGTTGGGGTCCCCTGCTGCCGCGACTCTGACAAGAAGCAACTGATCCATGTCTCTCTTCCCCTCTTTCTCCTCCTCCCTTACCCTCTCTCTAAAAAATAAATAAAATCACCCTGGCCAGAGGGCCTTCGTGGGTTGAGTGTCAGCCTGCAAACCAGAGGGTCGCCAGTTTGATTCCCTGGGTCGCAGGCCTGGCCCCTGGTTGGGGGCATGCGAGAGGCAACAAACGGAGGGCGGGGGACTTTGTCCTGCAGGGCTCCAGGTGACAGGTGGTGAGACCTCCTCCCCAGACTGACGGGTTTTACCAGGTGAAGGCACTGGAGGCGGCTTAGCGAGTGTTACAATGTGAGCTTTATCTGTAGTTTCCACAGCTTTAAACAAACAAACAATGAAAAGTTGATTCACAAAAGAGGCAGAGGACGTGGAGACACAGAGCATTTTTTACAAGTTGAGGGCAAGACTCTCCACCAGCAACAAGATTACAACTCACCTGGAACCCAGCACAGAGCGGCTGTGAGGTCTGTGTGCATGTTCGTCCGGGCAGCCTGTGCACCTCCCGGGGGCATCCTGTCCCTGGGGAAACGCAGAGTGAAGCAGCGGCGAGACAGCACCGCACACCGGTCAGGACAGCCGGCACCCAGGACGCAACAGCAGCCGGTACCAGTGGGCCGTGGCGCAGCAGGGCCGCTCCCTCGCTGCTGGTGGGGGGGACGTGGCGCAGGGACTTTGGGAGGCAGTGTGGTCGTTCCTCACAAAGCTAACCACACGCTCACCAGTCCATCCGGCAGTCGGGCTCCTTGGTGTCTGCCCGAAGGAGCTGACAACTCACGTCCACACTGAAACTTGTGCTGGAATATCCGCTGCAGCTTCGCTCACGGTCGCCAGCACTTGGCGGCGACATAAACGTCCTTCGATGAGTAATGGGCACGCGCGTGGTCCATCCAGACGTGGACTGTTACTCAACACAAAAAGGACACGAGCCATCAAAGCCCTGAGAAGACGTGCAGGAGCTGTAAATGCACGTGACTGAGTAGCAGAGGCCAGTCTGAAAAGGCTCCACACTGTGGTTCCAGCTGCGGGACACCCTGGAGAAGAAAACTGTGGAGACAGTGGAAAGATGAGTGGTTGCCAGAGGGCTGGGGGGAGGGAGGGATGAACAGGCAGAGCCCAGAGGACATTTAGGGCAGTGACACTGCTCCGCGTGGCACTGTGCAGTGGGTACAGGTTGTACGTCTGTCCAGACCCGCGGGATATGCAGCGGCAGGGTGACCCTGACGTGCGGGCTTGGTGACCTTAATATGTGTCTCCTCCAGTGGGGATGTTGACAGCGGGTAAGGCAGCAGGGGACACATGGGAAACCTCTTCTCTGTTTTGCTGTGAACTTAAAACTGGCCTAAAAATAACCTTTTTTAAAAAAGAAAGAAAAAAGACTGGGGCCCATCCCATTTTTCCACTGAGGGGAGAGGCACAAGCTTTGGAGGTGGGCTGAGGGTGGGGCTCACAGCGCTCTGCGGAGGGCAGCTTGGGGGCTGTCACGGGGTGCAGCCGGAGCCTGGGGACCCCTGCGGTGAAGGGGGGCTTCCTCCCGTTCCCTCCCACCTGCACAGCCAGAATGGGGACGCCAGGCCTGTGTCGGCCGCAGCGTTGGCGGCCGAGTGGCCCACTGGTGGAGACAGGCCGCGAATGCGGAGAGCCGTCCCTCAAGCCCACTGACCAGAGCTTCTTCTCCCCCCAGCTGGACATTTTGTGCAACGAGGAAATCCTGGGCAAGGACCACACACTCAAGTTTGTGGTTGTCACGAGGTGGAGATTCAAGGTGAGGCGCGTCTGTGGCGGGCGGGTTTGATTCTCAGAACCTGCTGCAGGTGGCAGCGCGTTTCTGTGCACTTTTTATGAGAATTTAGAAATAGGGTTCAGCCACAGGGTTGTTGGGAAACGCAACACTTTGAAATCAGCCCCGGAGCTGGGTCCCCCACCCCTGGTGGCGGCGACCGTGGGCTGTGAGCTGGGAAGGGAGTAACCACTGCCCGCCCGGGCGGCCTCCCGCCTCAAGCGGCTCGGTGTGAACACGGGGATGGATCGTGGTTCCCTGTCCTCGTGGGCGGGGGTGCACACCGGACCCCTGGGCCCCGACTTGTCCTCCGTCCCTGACTGCAACACCCCCGCGGTGCTGCTCTGGTGTTTGTCGCGCACCTGTGCAGCCGTCCTCACGCCAGCCTGTCTTACAGAAGGCACCGCTCCTGCTGCACTACAGACCCAAAATGGACCTGCTGTGACGCCGCGGCGGGCACAGGCGCGGGCCCACGGCGCCCGGGGAGGGGCCTCGGGGGTCCTGGGGACCGGACTTCTGAACAGAGAGTATTTATCACTTTTGTATGAGAGAATTCGCACTCAACAAGACACTACCAGCAGCACAGTGACAAGGTGGTGACACCCTCACAGGCTCCTGCCGCTGACCTGGCCCATCACGTCCCTCGGCTCCGCGGACCAGAGCCCGCGGCCGTGGTGGCCTGTCCCTCTGACACGCGGCCCCCGCCTGCTTTCCAGGTTTCGGAACCATGGCGTTTCGGTTTAGTTGATGAATTAGGTTTCAGGATGAGCCTCAAAAATACTTGTACATGTGTCGAATCCTTCCTAAGTTATTGAAAAACTATCTTTTCATGGGGAATGACAATATTTATGTTGCCTTTAGCTTCCCAAAGGCTTAGAAGATCTATAAAAAAGTTAATTTAAAAGCACACCAAAAGAGGCTGCCGTTCATATTCCGCGTCCACCACGGTGTCTAACATCCCCGCTGTGAAACCTGACGGAGCCACGGCTCTCTGACCCCTTGTGCCCCAGGCGCCCGCAGCCCCAGCCCACCTGGGACCCAGCGCTGGTTTGCAGAGCAATCTTGTCATTAAAAATTACTTTTATTATCAAGTAGGGTTCCAGCTGTTCAGTGCCACTGCTTAATGTCCTACCTGCTCTTCCGCATTTTCACTTTGCGGGAGAGATAGCTGGTGGCTTTTCAGGGGCGTCCCCAGCAGAGGAGGGGCTTGTGCCCATGGGGACCTGGCAGACCCAGGGCCTCACCACATCTGTGCACCCCTTAAAAGGGGACATGGCCAGCCCTCCTCTCGGCACCCTTGTTCTCACCGAGCCTCGTGGGACGGGGGCACAGGCGGGGGATCTGAGGTGGTGGCTTCAGTTGCTAACGACCTCCAACCAGCCCCAGGCAACACACACTTTCTAACCCCTTTCTCCTCCCAAACGTTAATATTTTTGTGGAATTAGAGAATAAACTTTGCCAGCACATAAATGTGTCCCTTTAAAGTGGTACCTTGGAACTTGTGACGTGAGATCGAGGAGGAAGACTGTTTTTAGCGGTGATAGTGCTGTCCTGGAGCTTGGCCGCCACCGACTGCGCCCAGCTGGTTCCCCGGTGACCTTTGCCCTCCTCCTCCTCACCACCTCTCTCGCCTGAGGGCTGGGTTTCCGTGAAGTATTTCACTTCAGTGACTAGTTTTTCGAATTTGCTCCAGGGCCTCGGCAGGCTCTCCAACCTGCTTCCTGCTTTATGTGCACAGAGGTCAGAAGCAGCCAGTGACGAGCCCTAATCGTAGAGAAAACATCCAAATTAATTCAGCCCGAGTGATTTTAATGTGAGGCCCGCAAAAACGTCAAACACCTCGTTAGGAGCCGGTCAGAATTCACGTTTTGTTTCAGCCCCGTCGCTCCCAGTTCTGTTCGGATGGTCCCGCTGGTCCCGTTGCCTGAGCTTCCTGTTCATCCAGATTGTTCTCAGTCGCTCCCCGGGGGTTTGGCGAGTAGATGTGTGTGAGTAAATATGACCCGTCTACCTCAAAACGCACATCGCTGCTGACGGTCTGTCCGACCACGGAGGAGCGCGTGCGGTCGCAACGTGACCTTAGGATGCAGGGATTTCCCGTGGGACATGAGGGGGTTGAACAGGTGAGCCTCCAAATTCAGACAAAACCGGTTCCAGCTCAGACTCAACCAAATGTGTCTGTAACAATCTCCTGATGTATATTTGTAACTTTGTAGCTCTCTTTGAAATCACTTGAATTTGCTATGGTGCTAAGTTGATACATTTAAACAGAGAGGTGGAGGCAGGTCGGGCGTGTGGACGTCCCAGCTGGCTGCCCAGCGCTCTGGTGTGACCCCACTTTTGTAACCGCGTTGACCGGACGAAACCTCAGCAGCAGAAGTACCTATTTTTCTAAGATTTCTTCGTGCGGACTGTTTGCCCGCGGGACAGTCCCTGGCGACCAGCCTCTGGTCTGACGCAGCCTCGTCACGCCAGCAGGGCCCGCCGTGGAGGGACGCTTCAGGGCTCTGTCACTTGACAGCAAAAGGCCGAACTTCATGTTTCCAGCATGAAAGTCAGGGTCAGCGAGCGATTGGCTCCCGTTAGGTTTTGCAGGTGGAGTTACTGTGAAGTCATTTCACGCGTCACGCGTGTTGATGCTGCTGGAACACAGGCTCTCCGCGGCCTGTGCCCTCGGCAGGCTGGGACTCACCGGACGGTTTTCATGAAAACAGAAAATTCAGATAGAATATATAATATGGAATTTAAGATTTGGGGGGTTAAAAAAGAAAACTTAACTTTATAAAATTATTTATTCTATTTTAAGCCTTCTATCATATTTTCCCACCCAGTGTTTGGTGCCCGTGGTCCAGCTTCATTTACAGGCATATAAATGAAACTGAGGCGTCATGCAAGCTTCTTCTCTTTCCTTTGAGTCGTTTTAACCTGTATGTTTTCGTTTATACGGATGAAGAGCATTGTTTATGCTTTTATGCTTTTGTGCAATAGGCTGCAACATGCATCATTAGAGTCCGTTTTACGTTGTAAGTAGCATCTTTTTGCTACGTTGAAAGGGAGTGTAGGTGGAGTTTCAAAATCTGTACATTAAGCTCTTCGGTTTTTTCTTTTCCATTGTTAAGATAAGAATGCTGTTCTTGGGATTGTGCGTGTGCCTGTCAGCAATATTTACAATAAGGGACCCGGCAGGCAGCCGACGGGGAACGCGTGGCACCATCCCAGACCGGCCGCGTGCCTCTGCGGGTCTCGTGGCCTCGGACCCCTGTACTCAGGCCCCTGGGCGCCATCCCGTGTTGACTGGGATGTGACGGTGGCGTGTTCCTGGGCCTCGGAGCCCTCCGGAGCGGCCTCGTCGGAAGTCTCTAGGGCCCATCCTGTGTCCTCAGAGCACACAGGCATCGCCGCCGACTGGAAAAGCGTCACTGGATTGAATGTTCTAGGAACAAGCCAGCTGACTTCCACGGCGCACGTCAGTGTTTGATGTGCTCTCGGAGCATCGGCAGTAACAGTAGCGCAGGTAACAAAGTCAGCTTCTCTATTTCCTCAGGAACCCACGTGCGCCCCACCCATCACCCGTGACCTTAGTCGGTGAGCCACGCGTCTCTGCCTTGGTCTGGCGTAAGTGGAGGGAGTGGGGAGAAGTAGAGCAGAGAACGCTCAGGCCGCACCATGACCGGCCGATGGTGCCTGCCAGGCAGGGAGGGTGGCCACCGTGTCCCCACACATCAGAGGGTGGACTGCAGTTCGAGTCACCCTGAAATGTGTGGCGTTAGTGCAGATTGTGTCCCAACACCTTTCTGGGTGTAAGAAAACCATGTTTTCCCAGACGGTGCCGGGTTTGGGCAGGAGCTCGCCGCCAGGCCTGAGTGTCACGCGTGGTCACGCGGAAGCTGCCGTGGGTTATGGAGACGACAATGCAAATACATATTTTTGACTGTTTAATTTGAAAGTTTACATTTTTTATGCTTTGTGTTGGTGTGTAATTTTTGTACTATTGGTGGCTAGTTTTTGTCTAAAATCTTTTTTGTAATATTGCTTAAATGTTTTGATTTTATGACAGTGAAGCTTGTATTCAGTGTTTTGCCAATTAATATTATATGCTTGTAATAAAAGCAAAAGAAAAACTTAACTAAATTTCTCTCAGGCTGGACATTTATCACCTAAAATATTTATCGGAGCCTAAGATTGTAAAGAAAAACCAGAACGCGCACGTCCCAGCCTGGACGTCACAGGCTGACGCCCTCACTGCCTCGCTCAGAGCGGCTGTCGTGAACATCGCCTTGGATGCAGACCATCGCTTAAACTGGCCCAGTGTTTGGCGACAGGTTTGGCAGGAACTGTGGTGAAGCTCCTGTGGCGCAGGTGTGCTTGGCGTGAGCTCCTCGAGGTTGGAGCTGCCTGTGCCAGTGACGCTTCTGGGAAGTGGCTGAGCTGGGGGGCGCCTGGTGGGTGGAGTCTGTGTCCCCTGGTCGCGTTTGCCAGGGTTTCTGCAGATGACCCGGCCCAGCAGGAGCCCATAGACACACGTGTGGAGACCTGTCTGCATGAATGGACCCTGGGGTTTTGCTTACAGGCTTGTGGGGCTGTCTCCCCACGGGAGGGCCTGGACCGTGCAGCTGCGCCCAGAAGACCTCAGCCAACTCAGGCGGTCAGGCACGCAGCGCTTTCGTTCTATCTGAGCCCTGGGGGGTGTTGAGCGTTGCCCACCCACGTTAGGGAGGACTCAGATGCACACACTCCCCTTGGCTGAAACAGCCCCCGACACACCCAGAATAACCGCACTCTGGGCACCCCAGGGCCCAGTCAGGTTGACGCACAAAGTTAACCATCACAGACGATTGGAAGGGGGAAAAGAGCACTGTGCTTGAAACCTTAATTTTTTTTAATTTTTCATTTTTCAATTACAGTTAATGTACAATATTATATTCGTTTCAAGTGCACAACCCAGTGATTGGACATTTATATAAACTTAATGAAGTGATTCCCCCCAGAAAGCCTGCAGCCGCCTGGCACCACACACAGCTCTCGCAGTATTATTTACTCTGTCCCTTGCGCTAGACTTCATGTCCCTGACTGTCCTGTCCCTGCCAGTCTGTGCCCCTCCGTCCCTTCCCCCCTGTTCACGGGGCTGCCTAACCGCTCTCCCCTCTGGCAGCCGTGAAACTGCTTCCTGTGTCTGTGAGTTGCTTCCTGTTTTCTTCATTTACTTTTGTTCATTAGATTCCACATATAAATGAAATCATACGGTATTTGTCTTTCTCTGTCTGACCTATTTCACTCAGCACAGTACCCTCTAGGTCCATCCGTGCTGTGGCAAAGGGTAAGATTTCCATCTTCTCTTATGGCCAAGTCATATTCCAGTGTATATAGGGGCCACTTCTTTGACACTTAGGCCCCTGCCACACACTGGCCGCCGGAGAGAGTGCTGCAGTGCAGATAGGCATATGGACACACATGTCTTTCTGAATTAGTGTTTTACATTTCTTTGGAGAAATACTCAGAAGACGGATTGCTGGGTCCTTCTTTGTCTCTTGTTTTAAAGTCTGTTTTGTCTGGTATAAGTATTGCCACCCCAGCTTTTTTTGGCTTGTTTACAGTTTCATGAAATTGAGTTATTTTCTTCTTGTTTAAATTTATTGACTTGGGAGAGAAAGGAAGAGAATCACCGATTTGTTGTCTCACTTGTTCTTGCAGTCATTGGTTGATTCTTGTCTGTGCCCTGACTGGGGTTCAGATCCTCAGCTTTAGCACGTGGGATGACGCTCTAGCCCACTGAGCTGCCCGGCAGGGCCAGTTTTCTTAAAGTTGAGGTCTGAGAGCGCTTTATATATCCCACACACGCGTCCTAGGTTGGATGTGTGGGCCCTGCGTGTTTCTCCCAACCCGTAGCTTGTGTTTTCATTCTCTTGACACGCACTGTCTTGGGCAGAACAAATATTTTTAATTTTGATGAAGTCCAGTTTGTCATATTTTCTTTTATGGACTGTGCTTTTGGTGCCATGTCTAGAACTCCGCCAGATGCCGGATCACAAAGACACTTCTCTGTTTCCCTGCACACATTTTACAGTGCTCGGTTTCACATTTCCCTGTGTCCACCTGGAATTCCTGGGAAGGGGGTTCAGTGGAGGCTCCCCACCAGCTGAGAAGATGGGCCCTTCTCCACTGGGTGGCTTCAGCATGACAGTCAGACGAAAACAGGCGCATTCTCGAGGGGCTGTTTCTGGACTTTCCATTCTGACCACACTGTCTTGATTGTTGCTGCTTTATGGAAAGTGTTAAAACTGGGCAGTGTGATTCATCCAACTTTGTTTTCCTTTGTGGAATTATTTTAGCTCCCTGAGGTCCTTTGCCTGCCCATAGAAGCTTAGAATCATCGTCTCTGCACAGCGTCCTGCGGGGGGTTTGGAGCTTTGGAGCGACCGATGTCCTGACTCGAGTCTTCCAACCGGGGAGCACGTTCTGTCTCTCTTTGCTTGGCCTTTACTCTCTCTTCTCAGCGTGTTGTGGTTTCTACCTCACAGACTGTGCACGTGTTTGGTTAGATTTAGACCTAAAATCTGTCTGCCCCTCTCTCTCTTTTTCTTTTCAGGAGGGTACTGTTTTCCATCTCTTTTATTGCTTACATTATAGTGATAAGATCTGTTTTTGTGTGTTATCCTGTGACTATGTTGTTGTAGTTTTAGGTTAGTCTTGCATTTTCTATGTAGATAATCACGTGGTATGTGAACAGGGGGCGTTTTATTTCTCCCTTTCCAACCCGTATTACTTTTATTTCCTTTTCCTACTCTGTTGGACTGGCTAGCAGTCCCCGTACAGCCGAGCAGTGGTGAGAGAGGACATCCTCGCCTCCCTCCGCCCTGACCTTAGAGGAAGCGCATTCAGTGTTCCGCCGCTAAATGTTGCGCAGTTGCACAGTTCTGTACATTACAAACCACAGATCTGTACATTAAAGCAAAAAAGTCTGTCTGAGTGTATAATGCACTTCAAAAAAGAAAACTACCAGCAATGAACTGTTAGAATTTGAAATTTAAAACAAAATGACATTTACATTAGTACCAAAGAGAAATGAAATACTTAGGTGTAAGTCTTACAGAATCTTTAAGAAGAGAGCCATAACACTCTGCGGAAAGCAGTCAGTGGAGAACTAAAGGAACTGAATGACCCGTGTTCATGGATGGAAGACTCAATACTGTCAGTACTGACTCAATACTGACTGAGAAGACGTCATTTCTTCCCAGGTTCACTTACACTGCCCGTGCAGCCCCAGTCAGAATCCCAGCAAGTCATTTTGTGGATCTCGACCGGCTGATTTCAAAACTGCATGTGGCGGGAAAGACCCGGAACAGCCAACACGATACGAAGGATGAGAACAAAGCCAGAGTACTGGCGGGCGCCACCCGACCTGCAGACCTGCTGGGAAGGTGCGGCCGTCGGGCAGCGTGGTGCTGATACAAGGACAGACGCATCAGTGGGGCTGGGTAGATGGAGGGACAGAACCAGACCAAAGGAGCACAGACAGCACAGTGAAGGAGGGACATTCTGTTCCATAAATGGTGTTAGAGTCACAGTATGTCCAAAAAAAATACAGATAAACAGTCCTCGTACCCTTCCTCAGTAACTATCTCAAAATGGATTACAGACCTAAGTGTAAAGTGCAAAATTATAAAATTCCTAACAGATAACTGTAGAAGGTCTAGATGACCTTGGGTTTAGCAATGAGTTCTTACATACAACACCAAAAGTGTGAAAGAAAAAATTGCTAAGTTGGGCTTTTTTTAAATTACAAACTTATGCTCTGGCAAAGACACCGTTGAGAGGAGGAAAAGACAAGCCTCACACAGGCAGAAAATATTTGCAAATCACTGATACCTGATAAAGGACTGTTATGCAAAATGTACAAAAAACTCTTAAAACTCAACAATAAGAAAACTCTATTAAAATACATGCAGCCCTAGCTGATGTAGCTCAGTGGATTGAGCGCCGGCCTGTGAACCAAAGGGTCGCTGGTCCGATTCCCAATCAGGACACATGCCTGGGTTGTGGGCCAGGTCCCCAGTAGGGGGCGTGCAAGAGGCAACTACATATTGATGTTTCTCTCCCTGTCTTTCCTCCCTCCCTTCCCCTCTCTAAAAATAAATTTTTAAAATATTTTTAAAAAAATAAAATATGTGCAAAAGACCTGAACAGATGCCTCACCAAAAAAGATATACAAATGGCAAATAGCATACAAATAAATGCTCAAAATCATATGTTGTTAGAATATTGCAAATTATAATAATGAGACACTTACCAGAACGACCAACATCCAGAACCCTGACCACACCAAGTACCGGCAGGACGGAGCAGGAGAGCTGCTCGCTCCCTGCCAGTGGGGGTGACATGGTGCAGCCACGTTGGAAGGCAGTTTGCCAGTTTCTTACAAAACTAAACATACTCTTATCATACCATGACCGAGCAACTGTGCTCCTTGATATTTATCCAAAGAAGGTGAAAACTTACATCTCCAGAGACTTTTCACAAATGTTTAGAACAGTTTTATTCATAGTTATGAAAAACTTGGAAACAACCAAGACGTCCTTCTGCAGGCGACTGGACTGTGTTACATCCAGACAGCGGAATACTACTCAGCACTGAAAAGATAATGAGCTGTAAAGCCATGAAAAGACGTGGGGGAGCCCTAAATGCACATGACTGACAAAGGCCACGCTGAAAAGGTTCCATGTGAGATTCCAGCTGTGGGACATCCTGGAAAAGGCAAAACTATGAGCTCAGTAAAAAAGAGCAGTGGTTGGAAGGATGTGGAAGGAGGGTGAGCAAGTAGGACACAAACGGTTTGAGGGCAGTGGAACTAGTCTGTGTGACCCTGTATCACAGGTCCACGTCATTGTATGTTTGTTCAACCCGAAAATGTACAAGAAAGAGAATGAACTCAAACTAAAGCATGAACTTCAGTTAGTGAGTGTATTAATGCTGGTTCACAATTTTTAAACTACAGCACATTAATGCAAGATGTTTAATAATAGGGGGAACCGGAGGGGTTGGGGGAGGGAAAAGGTAGCCTTTGTCAATCACAGGGAAATGCAGGTAAGCCCAGATGAGATCCCACTGCAAACGCACCGCGACGGCTGAAGCTTTAAAGACTCTGTGGACTGAATCTGCCTCCCTGCCCCCCAAGTTCACTTGCTGAATGAAACCCTAGGAGATGGGGCCTTTTGGAGGTGGCCCGGTCATGAATGGGACACAGCGGGGAGACACCGGCCGGGAACCAGGAAGGGGCCTCACCAGACACCAAATCTGCCGGCACCTTGACTGCACGTGCCCAGCTGCCAGCCGCCAGCCGCCAGCCGCCAGCCGCCAGCCGCCAGCCGCCAGCCTGGGAGAAGTAAACCTCTGTTGTGTGAGCCCCAGCCTGTGGCGTTTTTGCTGAAGCGACCCAAAGGGACTGAGAGACTAACGCCAAGTGTTGCTAGGGGCACTTTGCTTATTCTTCACGTGCTGCCGCTATAGAAAGTTCGGAAAAGTTCGGCAGTTTCTTCTAAAATTAGACGTACACGTGCTCGGGACTCACAATGCCACCCGACAGAGGCAGATTTAACGGTGGGCGAGCCGGGTGCGCACCCTGGGTCTGGACTTCTCAAAGCATGTATTTTTATTTTCCATCTCTCTCTTTTTTTAAAGAGGCCCAATATTCTCTTCTGTGCCCAGGGCCTCAGCCAGCCTTAATCCACCGCTGCCACCCGAGACACTCCGCTGGAGAAGTGGAAGCCAAAGTCGCTAAGCAGACATGGAGGCTTAAAGCCCCTGCCTGGACACCCCCCCCCCGCCCCAGCCATGGCTGGCCCCAGCCCCATGACAGTGTGCTGGGTCTTTAACCCCTTCCCACCGCCGCTGAGCCCTGCTTGCAGTTTCTTCAGGGTCAGGTAGGAGAGTTGCCGGGCTGTTGATAACCCTGCTCCCCTTTGCGGCCTGGGAGCAGCTGGGGGCTGGGCCAGGGCAGCAGCCCTCGCTGTCAGGCACCAGTCACTGTGGGAGCAGGAACTCAGACCCTCCTCCCGCCAGGCACCAGACTCTGTCCCTCCCCAAGTCACTGTGTCCCTGAGCAGCTCCCCAGCCCGCGTGGGGGGAGGGAAGGGACGGTGTCCCGGCAGCCGCCCTGCACTCGTGTGGCTCCTGGCCCCTGCAGGGTGAGCTGCTCAGGGGCTGGCCCACGCGTCCCTCTCTTCTGTGTCGCTAGCTGCTGGATCAGACCTCAGCTGACCTGGATTGTGCCTTTTCCAGAAATTTTTAGAATACAGAAATAGTGTGACTCTGGTGTGGAGTTGCCACGTGAAGTCCCCTGTCAGGTGCACCAGCACCACCAGTGAGCCAACACGGGTCCTTTTTATTAACTAAAGCCCATTCTTTATTGAGAGGTCCTCCGTTGTCACCCAGTTCCTTTTTCTGTCTCCTTAAGTGCCTCTTGGCTGCGACACTTCTTCAGCACTCCTTATTTTTGATGATCCTGAAAGGAGTGCTTAACAGTTATTTCATAGACGTCCCTAGGGGGGGCTATTCTGATGTTTTCCTCCTGATGGGGTCATGGGGTCATGGGTTTAGGGGAGGAAGAGCACAGAGGCAAAATGCCTTTGTCAAGTCAGCATGACCAGTCACTGTGTTGACCTTGACCTCCTGGAAGGGGTTTGTCTCCCCTGCCCTGTGCCCTCGGGGGACGCCCCTGTGCGGGCCTCACTTAGAGCCAGGAGGTCGGTTTCTTGGAGCCCGTTTGCACGAAGACGTCTCTTCTGCCTTCTCCCTGTTTGCTTATCTGGTCACTGGTATTAGTGTGGGCTCGCGGGCACAGAATCTGTTGATTCTGTGGGTGTGTTTTTAAGAGGGAAACATCAATGCCTTGTTGCCTCTCGCCCGCCCCCTACTGGGGACCTGGCCTACAACCCGGGCATGTGCCCTGACTGGGAATCGAAGGGGCGACCCGTTAGTTTACAGGCCAGGGCTCAACCCACTGAGCCACACCAGCCAGGGCGGTTCCTAGGTTCTAAGGAGACACTGTTCGTTGTGAAGTTACTCCAACTTGGGCCGCTGGCAGCTTGGGGTCACCGCCCATCAGTGAGGGCGTATGCTTCTTGTTTAGCCTTTCCTCAGGTCCATCTGTCAGTGGATTTCTCCTGGTGGGTGAGTGTTGACTACGTATTTAACTTTATTTCTGGTCACTGTACGAGAAATTCACTGCAGGGGAGAGCATCTGTGCGGAGTGCCCGTGCACCAGCTCGGCCTGGAAGTTCCAGCCGGGCGGTGGGGGCGGCGGTGGGTGGTACGTGCCCTCCCCTCCGGCCCCACCGCCAGGGCCTGGAGGTCAAGGACGAGCCGCTCAGGCTGACTTCTGAGCCTGCAATCCAGGGCCTCTCGGACGCGGAGCGCAGGCCCGGCGCTGCGCACACTCCCTGCTGCCGCCCAGAGCCGCCCCTCGGGTTTGTTCGTGGAGCGCCCGCCAGCCTCCAGGTCGCTGCCGCACGGTAACGTCGACCTCTCCGCGTAGCGGCGCGAACCGGGCTCCTGCGGGGCTGGCCGATGGAGCGGCGGCAGCTGCGCAGCCCGGGGCCTCCGCCCGCCCCGCAGCCAGGCCCCCACGTCTCTTGGGCGAGTCCTCGGCGCGCTGCACCCCGTGAATCTCAGCGGACCCACTGGCGGCTGCAAGACGTGCTTTATTTTGCAGATGTCAACCCAGCTTCAGCTCCAGGGCCGCCTCTTCCCGGCCTGGAGGACAGAACCGCAGGCCCCGCCCTCCGGCGGAGTCAGGACCGGGCGCCTCCCGCGGCGCTGCCCTCGGGCCTCGCAGCGCACTGGCCTCAGGCTCGGCGCTCAGTCCCGAGCAGCGGGAGGACAACACCACCCAGGGCTCCTGCCCGGCCCCGGGGCAGCCGCGCAGGCTGGCCCGGCTCGCCCCTGCCCGGGCGCCCGCCCCCGCCCCCTCGTCCCCCACCCCCGGGCCTGCGGCTCCACGGGCCGCCCACGCCGCGCGGCTTCTGTCAGGCTCCAATTGGGCGATATTCTATCACGTGGCCCTAGGAGCCAATCACGGCGGGCTGCTTAGCAGGCGCTGATTGGCTCGGGCCAGTGGGGCGGGGCTTGGAGGAGCCGCGCGGCCGTGGAGCCCCAGAACCGCGGCCCGGCTCCCAGCGGCCCCCGAGTGTGTCGCCTGGTCGCGGCGCCCGGCTCGAGGAGCACTGGTCTGGGGTCCTGCCCGGAGGCGCCTCCGTGGTCGGGGCCACGCGAACGAAGCCGACATTAGCCGAGCCCTGCGGCAGCCCGCCCCCGCCCCCGGTGCGAGCCAGCCAGGCTCCCGGGGACCCGCCGCCCACAGACGAGAACCGGTTGACACTGGCGTGGAGCCGTTTCCAGGGCGGACAGGTGGCGCAGACTCCGGAGTCGCCGACCCCGCCGGCGGCGACTGTGGACAGCAGGGTTCCTGTCCGTCTGGCTGCGGATTAGCGGAACTAGACAAATGGTCCTTAATTGCCAGACCTTTGAACACCTGTCCCGACGGCCTCGATGGTTAGTGGCTTGTGACTCCAGCAGCTCGCCGAGTGCAGGCCTCCAGGGCAGAGCACCGCCTGGGGCTGGCTGCGCCCGCGGACCAGGGAGAGGTCATCAGAGCCCGCTGGGAACCTGCCTGCGCAGTGGAGGACGTCTCTGAGGGTGGGCTCTGCTTTGTGACAGTTGTTAAAACGCGGAGGAAGGAAAGAAGCCGCTGCCAGGCAATGTAGCCTAAAGCAAGCTTCTAGGACAAGGCCACGGTCAACCGGAGTCATGGTCACTGCTCTGAAGAGCCCAGGGCAACTCCTGCCTCGGCGCCCTGGCACGGCTTTTCCTCTGCCTGGAATGCTCTCCCACGGACTCCCTCTGTCCACATGAGCCTCACCATCCTCTGTCCCCTTACCCTGGTTGACATTCTCTACAGAAGAAATCTCCTCTTGGCTTTTGTGTTGGTTTATCATCTCTCTCCTACCGCTGGAAAAAACAGTCCCAGGGTGAGGGGACCTCAGTTATCCTCAGTGCCTAGGACTGAGCTGGGCATGCTTTCCCTGGAGCCCTCGGACCCCAGCGCCCGAGGGGTCCGCCCACCAGTCTCTGAGGAAGGGCTGGCCAGGGTTGTGGGCACACCCAAGTTACTGCTTCTGGCCAGGACAGATCCAGCTTGGCTTAGGTGGAGGGGAGGCTCAATGCTGGGTGCCCCGCCAGGAGCAGCCGTACTCAGCGCCGCCCACAGAGCCAGAAGCCCAGAGTTGGCTGTGAAGAAGATTCGGTGTGAGTTTTGGGTCCAGACAAAGAGGGTGAACAGCTGCTCCCTCAGCAGGTGGAAGGTGCACAGGATGGCTCAGTGTCCTCGGTGCTGGGAGCCACCCCCACCCCCACCACACACCAGGCAGGAGGGAGTTGGCTTCCCACCCTACACCCTGTGCTGGGCAGCGAGCAGGTGGCTCCCAGATCCCTCCCCACCCAGCATCTGGGGCTGGGGGAGGGGCTAGGGTTGGCTCCCTGAGATGCCTTTGGACACAGATTGGTGGGGAGGGGTGTGGCCTTTCTCCCTATTGAGATTGGACAGGCTTTGCCGATCACTCCCTGTGCATTCTCAGCCAGCAGTGAGAAACATCACTGGGGACCCAGACTCGCCCCCTCCTGGAGAAAGGACCCCAGAAATGAAAGTCTAACAGGCCTTTCTGGGGACAAAAGTAGCTACAGCACTGTGGGGTGAGCTCTGGGCACAGGAGGGACGTGGGCGGGGTCCACAGGAGAGACAACAGGGCTGTTCTGTGGGCCGGGTTGGGGCACTGCAGAGTAAGCAGTTCCCAGGAGCACCCCCACCTAGCAAAGCGGGCATCTGCTGCGGGGCCCGGGGCTGGGCAGGGGCGGGGGGCAACGACCCAGAGCTGCAGTGGGGTGAGGAGGCCTCCCAGAGTGCCCAGGAGAGGGGCACGACCCTCAGGACACTGCAGGAAGGCCCCAGGTGTGGCCAGCACAGTGGGACCCAGGCCCCCAGGACCTGGTGTAGCTGTGGGGAAGGAAAAGCCTGTGGTGGGTCTTGGAGTTGGGGGTGGGAGCTGAGGGGAGGGAACAGCGGCTGAAGGGGTCGGCCTGCCTTTTAGATGGAGATTTCTTTGGCCGAGGCTGCCTTAGTGAAGGGGAGCCTGGGTCAGGGTGGTGGGGAGACTGCTGCTGCCCCAGCCAGAGGAGAAGGGGGAGGGGAGGGGGAGGGTCCCTGTGGGGTCCGACCGACCTGTCCTCGCCTCCCAGGAGGAAGCAGGACTCCGGAGAGAATGGCCACACGGTATGAAATCACGGTGTTGTTTATTGGCTGTGATTCCATCCGGAGAGAACACACGCGGCGCCCCTGACATGCAGGAGGAGGCGCAGGCGTAAGGACGGACAGACGGACAACATCCAAGGTCTACGCTAAGCCGGGCGGCTCCGACGCCCCAAGCGCTGGGAATGGGATGCGGGGTTTCTGCGAGACAACGCCCTCAGAGCTCAGCCAGCTCGGAGCTGGCCTCCCGAAGTGCGAGAGCGGGCATCTAAAGAGACGCGGGAGCGGGAGGAGCCGGGGGCGCAGGGCGCGCGCAGCCCGTATTGCAGTCTAGTCGTTATGGCTTTTCTAAACAGCGCTGTGGGGCCGCGTCCCTGGCCCGCGACTCGTGCATTCGATGAAATTTCCGTATTTCCAACGTGGGTACAAAGGGCCCCGGGGCCAGGCCACCGGCTTTCTGTCCAGATAAACTCCCCGAAAATATTAGACCTCATTTACCTGAGATTCAACACGTTGTGATGCAAATTATACAAGGGCGGTGGACAAAGCAGGGCTGCGGAGGCTCGGCAGGCCGCGCAGTTTCTGTCAAACGCGCCTGGCCTTGCGCAAGGACACCGGGCAGGCCCCTGCGGTGACCGGGACACACACCAGACGCCTGGCGCTCCTGGACGGGGCTCAGGTCTCCTCCCCGGCTCCGCTGAAGGGGTGGATGTTAAGAGAGTGGGAGCGGGCCTCGCTGTGCCCAGACTCAGGGGAGCTGACTTACTAGGGCGTGTACCACTCTCAGGGGCGGAGGTGGGGGCTTCCCCCCACTCTTACCGCTTTGTTTCCCTTAGCTTAGAAAAGGGCCATGGCGTCCTGGAGAAGCAAAGCCTCCCAGAGGAGCGGGCCAAGGGGCAGGGAAGGACAGACGGACAGACGGTGAACGTGACGGGTTTAGAAGGAGAGGTGCGCAGCCAGCGGACAGGTGTCAGTGTGGGAGGAGGGCTTGGGAGTCCAGGCTGGTCGGACGGGGAGGGCTTACCACCCCTGCCCCAAGGGTGGGGCCCAGGCACCTGCCGCTGCCCTTCCCGCCCCCTCCCAGCGCGCACGAACATCCCCCCGCCCCCACTATGGCTGTGCTCCTGAGTTTGGGGCCGGACATGCGCGCACCAAGGCAGGGGTCCAGCGCTGAGGGGTGGCCTGTGGCCCGGCCTCAAACGCTACTGGGTGAGTGGTGAAGGACGGGTGCGGTAAGGGGGTTCCAGGCTGGGGGTGGAGTCCAACCCTCCAGCTCCGGAGGAGCTCAGAGGGCTGGACCCGGGCCTCCGGCACAGACCTCTGGGGCCCTGGGCGTGCGCGCCCCTCCCACGTGGCGGGCGCATGGCAGTGCGGGGAGGGGTGGGAGTGGGCGGAGGCCCCCGCGTGAGGGGCGTGGGGCGCAGGGACAGGGACTATGGCTTATATCGCGCTGGGGCTGCACTCTCCTCCCGACCTCCCTCGGGGCCTCCCGGGGCTCGGGCGGGGGGCGGGCGGGGCTCGGCGCGGCGGGCGTTACTTCTTGAACATGTCCTGCAGCGGCCCCGGCAGGTACTTGATGACCGTGTCCAGGATGCTCTCGTCCTCCGGCTCTGGCTCGTCGCCACAGCCTGGCGGGATGGCCTTCTTGGGCCGCGTCAGGCTGCCCTCCGAGTTGGCCTCCATGGCGGCCTGGGCCTCGGCCTCGCGCTCCTCCTTCTTCTTGATGCCGTACTGCGGGGACAGGGCCGGGTCAGCGGCGCCCGCTCGCGGGACCCGGGGTGGGGGCGGGGCCCTCGCTTCGGGACTGGGCCAGGGGCCTGAGGGGCAGCGCCCGTGGCTAAGGGAGGCCCCGCCAGCGGCCACCAGGACCCCGGAAGGAAGGCGGCCCTGGAGGGCATGGAGACCCCGCGGGGAAGGCGGCAGCCTCGGCTGGGGGCGGGGCAAAACCGGAGCTGCAGGCGGACAAGTATGGGGGCACCTCCCAACTGGGGGCACTGTGAGGGGCCCGGACCCCTGCCCTGTACCCCCGCGGGCCCCTGCACTGCCCTCAGTCTGGCCTGGGTCGGTTACAGGAGCAGCGGCCGCAGGGCAAGCAGTGGTGGGGAGAACCCACGGCTCTGTGTTCAGCTGACCAGACCCTCGGTCCTGGCCCCGACTGTCACTGCCTGACGCCCGGCCGGGTCTCCCCGGGTGCAGCCATGCCTCCGGCCTCTGGCGGGTCCCTCCGCACTCCGCGAGCAGCTGGGGGAGTGAGCGGTGGCTGCTCCAAGATGGATGACTCCGGGCCCTCAGCCCGTACTGCTGCTTTCCTGTGCGTCTGTCCTCCACCCTACCCAGGTCTCCCCTTCGTAGTGGACGGATGGCGTCCCCCCAAAATCCATGTCACCTGGAGCCCTGGCCAGGTGGCCTAGTTGGTTGCCGCGTCATCCTGAACCAACAGGCTGCAGGTTTGATTCCTGGCCAGGGCGCATCCTAGGCTGTGGGTTTGAGCTCTGGTTGGGTGCGTACAGGAGGCAACCTATGGATGACCTCCCCCCCGCCCCGCCCCTTCTCCCTACAATCATTAAACATGTCCTCAGGTGAGGATTTTTTTTTTTTTTTAAGTCTGGAACCTCCACATGTGACCTTATTGGGAAATAGGGTCTCTGCAGATGTAATTAAGGGAAGAAGAGCAGCGAGATATCCCTGGGCGCTAAATCCAGTGAGTGGAGGAACACAGAGGAGGAAGCCACACGACAACCCAGAGAGAGAGACTGGGAGTGACACCGCCACTCAGGGCCGAAGCCGCAGGTCACACTCGGGAGTACACAGGAGCAGGAGTGGCAATGAGGATAAAGGGAGCGATTGGGAGAGGGTGTGGGTGTCCGCGATGGTCAGTTACTGACAGGCTGCAGGACCCCACTGAGGGGCGCACGTGTGGCCTTGACGAGGGGGTGTTTCTGCCCAGGTGGAGGAACCCCCCCTCATTGTCCGCTCATCTCTCCTCATCTCCCCTCCCCCCAAAACCTGGCTCTCTAGGGCCCTGCCCTGTGTTTCAGACTGGGGGGCTGACTCTGCCCCACCCCACCCGCCCCTGAGGCTGCACGCAGGGGCTTCAGGCACAGAGCAGGCAAGGGCCACCTTCAGCAGAGGTCCAGGAAGCGGGAGCC
The DNA here is from genome assembly GCA_004026545.1 of Mormoops blainvillei. Taxonomy (NCBI): domain Eukaryota; kingdom Metazoa; phylum Chordata; class Mammalia; order Chiroptera; family Mormoopidae; genus Mormoops; species Mormoops blainvillei. The sequence goes on from PVJD01002057.1 coordinate 56,129, forward strand.
ACGCTCCGGCCCTGCTGTGACCAGGGCACGGCCAGGGGCACCTGCAGGCCAGGAGGAGCGGCGCTGAGGATGGCTACATCTCCTCAGCGGGGTTCCTGAGTGGCCTAGAGCCTCCTCTGCACCCTAACCTGAGCCAAAAGCACTCGGACAGTCTCCCCGGGGGACAGTGAGGATGCCCAGAGATTGCCCAGAGCCGCAGGCATACTGCCCAGTGGGCTCTCCCTAGTGAGCACCGAGGGCAGGTCCACAGAGGGCACCGAGGACCACGAGCTGGCTAGACACCAGGCACTCCCCTGGGGCTGGTGCAAGGAGCAAGGCGCCCTTTTCCTGGGCCGCTGCTCTGGGACAGCCTCGCGCTGGAGAGCAGCAGCCCCAGGGCGCAGGAGGGAGGGAGGCACCTGGGACCGGGAGCCCTGTGGGGCAGAGTGCGGGCAGAGGAGGGCGGTGCTGCCAGAAACTAGGGAAGAGCAGAGAGAGCTTCTGTCCAGTCCCGGGCGCTGAGCCCAGCAGCCTCCTCCCCTTGCAGGACGGCTGGCACGCCGAGGGAACTTGCGTGTGCCCAGGCGGCCCAGGAGGCTGTGCTGCCCAAAGCCTGCCCCACACTCACAGCAAAGGTGAGTGAGCTCAGGGGAACACACAGTCCTGGTGGAAACATAGGCGCGGCGGTGGGAACACACGTGTAACCTGAGGACACGTAGGTCACTGCTGAGCAGAGGAATGCCCTGACCTAGGAAGTGATCTCAGGGGGGTTGGGGTGAGACCTGTCTGCAAGCACTGTCAGGGGTCCTCCCCTATGGGGTGCAGGGAGGAGACGCCAGACCCCAGCCCAGTTGCACCAGAGGCTCAAAAGCTTCCTGAGTCTAAGGCCACTCACTCTGGACTTGACCTGAGGGTCATTGTTACTCCATGGGCGTGGGGCTCCTGTCCACCCCAGGGTTTGGCTCAACCGGCTGAGAGCCCGCTCGAGGCATCCATGCCCCAGAGCCCGGGTGTCCATCAACAGCTGTTTACCATAGACGCTCACCACCGAGACGCCCAGCCATCAGCCCTGGACCCACAGGCTTCACGCGAGCCTGGGGCGGCCAGGGACCCTGGGCAACGCAGCGCGAGCTCATTAGTGGCGAGACTCTAGTACGACCAAATAAGTAGCGTCGGCGATCACGCCCACCCTGTTGTCGGCACAAACCTCCATCGCGCCCTGAGTGATTTCAGGGGCGGGGCCGGGGGTCTGGAACCCGTCTGCTCGGGGCGGGGAGGGTGGTTCTGGCGCAAAGCTGCGGAACTTAGACGCTGTAGCCCCAATTCTGAAGGTGCGCATGCAAATCCGAAGGTACATATGCAAATCAGGAAGCGCGTAGCAAACCCGGAGGCACGTGTGCAGACGGCGCGCGGGTGGGACAGGCTCCCCTCCCACCCGGGCCCGCGCACCAAGGGCGAGCGAGAGGCTCCGCCCACCAGCCCGCTTCCGCTTCTCTCAGGTGTGGCGGACCAGGGCGATGGGCTCGGGACCCGGCCGCCCCGCAGTCCCCATCTGACAGGGCCTTGACCCCGGGGGCTCAGCACTCCCTTCTCTAGCCATTTCCCACGAGTCCTGGGGTGGGCGCGGGGATGGAGAAGAAGCCGGGGCCGGCGCCGGGGACCAGAGGGCGCCAGCCGGGGGAGGCACACCTGCAGACCAGAGGGCTGGGGGCGAGTTACCTGGGCATAGCCCGGCGGAGAAGGTCTCTGTGGACAGCGATGCGGACTTGGGCGTCGGGCGGCGCTCGCGGGAGCAAGGCCGGGGACGCCGCGGGACCGGAGGCGCCAGGCACTGAGCTCCCCACGCGGGCCGCCAGGGGGCACCCCGCCCTCGCGGGTCCCGGGGCAACCCTTTCCCCTCGCGTGCGCTCTTCCCCTTTGCGGGGCCGGGGGCTGGGCCGAGGGCTCCTCGGAGGGGGTGGGCCGGGTTCTGGAGGCTGGAGGACTGAGGCGAGGAAGCCTGGGGCTTCGGCGACCTGACCGTGTCAGCGCTCTCCTGACCTGCCTCCGACCCAGGAAGGCGGGGACCACGCGACGACTCTCGTTTCTCTGTCCCTCTGTCTCGGTCTTCTTACCACCCCCACCCCGCTCTGTCTCTGCCAGGGCCCAGCATGGCCGCCATATGGGGGCCGGTTGATGGCTCCGGCTTTCTGATTTTCTGGCTCTTCCCAAACAGCCCCGGACAGCAGCAGGGCCGTGGGGAGGGCGGTGCCGTGCTTATGAGCAGCAGGTCCCCAGGGAAGGGCCCCCGTGGGGCCCCTGTGGGCTCAGAGGCCTGCAGGGGCTCTTGCAGTGACCACTCGTGAGGTCTGGCTTTCCTGACAGCCTCCGCGAGCTGGCCCTTCCCCGGGGGCACAGAGGCAGAGCCAGCAGGCTTCCCCGTCCCGCATCCCGGCATCTCGGCTGGTCCGGGCCAGGCACCATGGAGAGCCACTCAGGAAGCCTCCGTGACCCCCCACGCAGCCCCCACCCCAAAGTTTCATCTGCAGTGGCTGGGACCACCTCCTTCAGAGCCCACAGCTGGGTGCCTGGTGGTTGGGGGCCGGAAGGAACCAAGCGAGGCAGCGCCCCCAAACCACACTTCCCACCAGGGCATCTGGACCCAGTGGGCCCACTGACTCAAGTGCCCTTGATGGAGAAGGCCCAGCCTGGGAGGGGCCGGGGATGGGGAGCAAGCACCCCAGACGGCATGGCCTCGAGGACCTTGGGAGGCCACGTGGTTCAGGGGACAAGTGGGCTCACTCCTCATGCTGCTGGAGCCCCCACGGGACCCCATCTCCTCCGGCCTGGCCCCAAGCCTGCCCACCCTGGATGAGCCGGGAGCAAGGCCATGAGGCCTGCCCTTGCGCCGGCCTCACCCACCCCGCAGTATGGCCACTGGCTGGAGGTTGGAGGACAGGCCGTGGACACCAGGGAGACAGCTGCTCCTGCAGAAACTGCCACCCCATCTAAGGCACCTGGGAGCCTCCTGCCCCGAGAACAGACCGCCAGGGGCAGGAAGGGCTTGCCCCAGCCCCATGTGCACTGTAATCCCTAGTGAGTCTGTGTGGCAGATGTGGTCACCTGGGGTCCAGCGACCTCACTCATCCCGCACCCCCCACGGGCCCTCCTCCCAAAGACCCTGAGTGGACAAGCCAACGGTCTGTCCAGGGCAGCCGGGCAACGGGGGAGGAGCAGAAAGGAGCCCCCAGGCACTGCGTGGCCCCTTCTTCCAGGGCTGGGTCCCCAGCCCCCAGCGTCCAGGCCTGGCCCCCGTGGGGAGGTCCCCGCACCCCAGCAGGATCAGGTTCAGGGCCATCTTCCCAGTGGGCGGGGTGGGGGCTCCCAGTCCCCAGGGCCCAGGCCCCCTACCTTGTCCCGGATGCCCTGCCGCATGGCCTCGCGCTCCGCCTCCATCTTGGCGTACTTGGCCTTGCGCTCCTCCTCCTCCTGCCGCAGGGCCTCCTGGCGCTCCTCCTCCTTCTTGGCCGCATCGGGGTCCTTCTCCTCGTCGCCCCCGAGCATCTTCCCCATGTCTTTGGTGGCCCCTGGGGACAGAAAAGCACAATGGGACAGCCCTGCCTGGACAGACGGCGTCCCAGGACTAGCATGGGTTCTGGAACGTTCTATCCATAGAGGGAAGCATGGGGGTGCACGGCTCATTTGTAAGGAAGCAGGGTTGCGTGTGTGTGCGGCTCTGCTGTGGTGCTGTCTGTCTGTGCACACGCGTGTCGCTCTGAGCCCGTGGAGCAGGGCTGGCGTGGGCCCTTCCCTGGGCCCTGGGTCCTGGGCCCAGCCAAGGCTCAGCCTCCGGAGGGCGCTGGAGGAGTGGCCGAATAGAGGACTGGTGGGTGGAGGGGCGGGCCTAGTGTGTGGGGCTGGGCGGTGGCTGGGCCTCAGCACCGAGGCCTCACCTTTTCCTCTGTACCTACTGCCTCTGTTCTCTCGGGCTCCTGATCCGCAGGCAGCAACCAACGGTCCCCGGACACCCCCGAGGCTCGTCCCATGGGACAGAGCACTGCGGTAACAGCCCCGGATCCCGGCAGGCACTGCCGTGAGGCCTGGCCCTCAGGAGGATCTGGGGAGCAGAGCGGCCCCTGCGCCCATCGCTCGCTTGCACGGCGTCCCTGGGCTGGCGGAGGGGCAGCCCCGCAGGTCAGCACCTCTCAGCTGGAGCAGCCAGCCCCGCAGGTGCCCCCCCCAACGCACACACAGAAACACTGGGCCACAGACACCAGCCCGCCCACCCCCTGCACATGCCCTGGGCACCTGCATGGGGGGAAAGGGGACCCCCATTACCCCCAGTGACAGTCGTCCCCACGCGCTTGGATGCCCCCAGTCTCATGGGGCCTCACCCTTCCCTTGACCCCTCAAGAGCACTGCCCCGGGCCAGCCAAGTAAGTGCCTCAGAAATAAACCATCTGTGCGGGTAGGTGCTGGCATAGCATCTCCAGGGAGCAGACCCTGGCTTGCAGGCCCAGCGCCACCCGCCTCCCTCTGGATGCAGCGGCTCCGGGGGTGTGGTGCTCTTGGCACGGTCGGGCTGCTCTGCTACTGCGCCAGTCCGTGCGGGGCTGAGCCCGGACAGGCCCCGTTTCCTGCCAGCTTGCCTGCCAGAAGCCCCCTTTGCTGGCCCCTCGCGTGGCAGAGAGCGTAGCTTGGAAGGCCGCTGGGTTGGTGGGAAACAGGCAACTTTCCGGGTGGGCTCTGGGCTGAACACTAGCCGCCCACGGGCTGGACGGACCGTGCCGGTCTCTCAGGCCTTCCTGGCCACCGGAAGCTTCTGTAGGTCATGGGCATGGGGCGTCCAGTCGACTGGTCCATACTGTCAGTGTGGACACAGGCAGTGCCTGCACCAGGTGCTTGGCTGGTGGCACAGACCCAGACAGACCGAGGGCCTTGGGGCCCATTCTCAGCCACATCCACAAAATTTTGCAAAGCAGATTTCGGGCCAATGACTGGAGGGAAACTGGGTCACAGAGTCGCTGACACACTCTCTGGACAGTTCCCCTGGTAACTGGGCCGGGAGCTGGTGCCTCCTGGTGCTGCCGTCCTCTCTGGACAGCATGTGGGGGAGGCAGGGACAACCCCCCACAGTCTGGACAGCCGCTGCAGCCCTCCCCACCTCCCTGGCCTGTTGGCACCTGTGGCAGGCGGACGGCGGCTGTGTGTACTTCTGTCGCCCATAGAACAAGCTGGCCCCCCTGGAGAGAGGCCCCAGGGGAGCACGGGTAGGATGCAGTGGAGGGTGAGGGCGGGGCTACCCGCCTCTCTCCTGAGGGGGGAAGGCAGTGGCTGGTCGGGGGCTGGTGAGGTCACCCTAACGTGGTGGGCTGGACCCCTGAACCAGCCCCTCTCATGCATCACAAGGCCGTAGCTCTAGCAACCCCAACAAGCGTTTATTGAGCACCGACTGTGTGCTGAGTTCCGCTACACCAGGCGCTGGCCTTGGGGGCTTGCCCAGGGCCCTCGACGGCCACTGTCCCCAGTGTCCACCCGAGCTCTGGGCTGGTCCACTGGCCAGAGGGATCGGGGGCGTCCAACAGCCCTACAGAGGATGGAGGAGGGGGGGAGACTGGATGACCTCTCCTAGGCCGGGGTGAGGGCAGAGGTCATATGGAGTGGGTTCACGCTGGGGGCTGACTGCAAAGCTGCTGGCTGCGGGAATGGACCCAGCTCTTGGGACGTCCCCAGCAGGACCTCGGACAGCCCACAAGCCCCTTGGCCCCAGGGCTAGCGGGCAGCCCTGCAGGGACTCTGTCTGTCCCCACGCAGACCTAGCAGTAGCACAGTTGGTGGCGGTGTCTGCCCCAGCTCTACCCTTTGTCCCCGATCCCACACGGCAGGCACGGCCCTCGGCCTCCTGGGAGAAGCTCTGTGGCACCCTTTTACAGACGAGGACACTGTGGCATCGAGCGGTTCCACCTGGTGCCCAAGGCATGGACACCCAGGCCCAAGCGTCCGACTGCAGGAGGAGGGGGAGTGGGCTGGGGTCCAGCACTGGCCTCGTGGATGCAGGAGCGGGGCATCTCTGACGGCAAGCGGGTTAGAACATGGGTCCAACCCAAGGGCAACCACAGGTCTGGGAACCACAGGTCCGAGGCCTCCGCCTGGTGACACCTCAGCGGCTGCAGGCACCACAGAGTCCCTGGAACACCCCTCACGTCCCTGCATCAGCAGGACACATGGGAACACACCTGTGCCTTGGCCTCAGCCAGGAGGACAGGGGCAGAGGAGGTGTGGGTGCCGCTCACCGTGCGGCCCCTGTGCTGGGGGAAAGACATGGGTCAAGTGCACAGCCCAGTCCTGGATCACTGAGACGAAGAGCCGGCGACGATGGGAGGGAAGCGGAGAGGCAGGCGGAGCCTGGGCACGTGCGCGAGCAGCGGCCACCGACCGAGGGAACGACAGCAGCCACGCTGCGTGCTGGCCGCGCTGTGCTAACACACTGGAAAACCGGGACGAAGTGGCCTCTAAAAAATGTTGTCAAAAACTGAGAACTATGTCTAAGAATTCACAGATGGAGTGTTTCAAACATTCAGGAAACGTAATTCCAGTGGTATTTAGAATGTTCTTGGAAGAGAGAAAAAAGGAGGAAATTCCACAGTTTATTTTTATGAAATCAGCGTAAGAATGATGCCAAAAATCAGCCGAGAGAGAGAGAGAGAGAGAGAGAGAGCGCGAAGAGAAGGAGGAGGAGAAGGAGAAAAAGGAGGAGAAGAGGGGGAGGTTGGCCAGGCCCCCGTAAACTGGCCTTGGAGGCGGCCGTTCTCAGGGGCCTTCATTCTGGAGAAGTGAAGGTTTGCCCTTAGAGAATCCCTTTGCTCCCGGGCCCTCCCCATCTGTGCGCGGCAGAGGCTCGTGGAGCAGTGGGGCAGTCCCGAGGCCCTGCCCTCCTCCCCTGCAGACAGTGCACCGGCCGGGCTCTGCCGCAGCTCACCTCTTCCGGGAGGCCCCTGTGACTGCTGAGACCCCTGCCCACCTGTTCCCGCCACCTCCCACCCCATCCCGCCCCGTCCCCCTTTAACGGGGCAGGGATGGGGTGAGATTCAGGGGGTGCGGTCAAGGCCATCACAAAGGCAGGCATCCTCAGGGCCACACACACTGTTAAAGCAGCTTTATGGGGGCGTAATCGACACACAGCTCAGTGTTTGCAGCCATGAACCAGCAGCACCGTCGCAGTGGTCACACCTGTTTCCCAGCATTTCCTGGTGGGAAGTGAGAGGAAAGAAATTTAACATAATATCCCACCAGGACAAACAGAACAGGGGAGGAGAGAACAAATCCTCAGAGGCATCAAGTTTTGGGGACAATGGTGCCTGAGCTCCAGGGGTGGGAGGCACCAGACCCTGTGGGCAGTAGGGGAGCGAGGGACGGGTTAAGGTCACTCCCTGCCCTGGGGCCCCACCACCCAAGCAGCAGGGAATTTAAGTCATTTCCCTGGAGAAACTGAGACCCTCTGGACTCGGACCAGCCTCAGACACTCGGGAGTAGAGGTCTGAGTGGCAGGTCCAACCACACAGGGGTTAAGCAGACATTCGTTTCCTGAACGAGACCTCACCCAGGCCCCTGCCAACTTTCCTGCCCGCAAATCCTGTTGTCCAGGTGCACAAAGTCCGTGAACATAAAAGCCAGTCTACTTCACGTTCATACCGCAGGAGAGCCCAGGAGGCCCCGGCAGGACACAAGAGGGGCAGATGGGGTGTCTGGGGAAGCAGCAACGAGCCTCACCCTGGAGCTGCGTGACATGCCTGCAGGGTGGATAGCAGACCCACAGTGAGGCCTTGAAATCTCAACATTTCAGAAGGCCAGGGTTGAAGAGAAACCCGTAAAAGCCTCCAGAGAGAGAGAGAGAAGAAAGGTCATGTGAAAACACCAGGAAAATAAAAATAAGACTTGGCTTTTCAACAGCAACTTTAGGATCTGGGAGACCATGGGAAAATGACTTCGACTCTCTAAGGAGGAAATCCTTCTGAATCTGAAATTTTATACCCAGCCTAACTACCACTCATGCATGAGAGTGGATGGGGCCACCACTGGCCCTCTATGCCCTCACATCAGAAAGTTCCTGAGGATGTGGCCAGGAGGCAAGACAGGGCCCTGACAGTAGCCATTGGCCAGCCGTGCAGGTGCCAATGTCCCGGGGCAGCTGCTCCGGTTCTTCGGGAACCTCAGGGGCATTGCATCCGGGCGGCTGCTGGGGGGACAGGTGCGATTAGAGATAGTGCACAGAAGACGAGGCGAGCAGAGAATGAGATGTGTGTTGATTATAGGGCAAACCAAAGGTTTTATTTATTTTTTGAAAGTGAGAGTAAATTTATTAAAGCTTAGATCTATGAGGCAAAAGGGGGGCCCTTGGAGACAGGGTCAGGGTGAGCCCAGGATGAGCTGCCACTGCCCACCGCTCCCTGGCTGCAAGTCTCGTCAGAGCCCTTAGAGTGAAGGAGAAAGGGAGTAAAAGTCCAGCCTCGGCTGCTTCGCTCAGTGGGCTGAGCGCCATCCTGCAAACCGAAAGGGTCACCGGTTCAGTTCCCGGTCAGGGCACGTGCCTGGGTTGCACACCGGGTTCCTGACTGGTGTTTCCCTCCCTCTCTTTCTCTCTCCCTTCCCCCCCCCAAAAAAAAATAAGTAAATAAAATCTTACCAAGAGAAGAAAAGAAAGTAAAAGTAAGCGCCTGAGGAAACGGGAGCATGCGTGTGCTCAAGGGAGCACATGACCAAAGGTTTCATAAGGAGAGAAATGTAGTCTGGTGCCCGCTCATCTGTGAGCACTAGTCGCGTGGTCACAGTGACAGTGGGACTTATCCGTGCAGGGAGTGGAAGGGAGGGGTGAGGTCTGTCCCCTGCTGGGTCCCCAGTCCATCCCAGGTAGCTATAGAACTTCTGAGGGGACCGCCGTGAGTGCTTAACCGAGAAACATGAAGGGACTCACTTCGGGGGGTGGCCTGAGAAATGGGTTACTTTAGTTCCGCATTATCTTATTCAGCCTGGATGAGAATAATATCTTTACCCGGTGGCTTGGCCAGGGGGCGGCAGGAAGGTGGGCAGGGACCCACAGGCCGAGCCTGGGCCTGGGAGGTGGTATGCCAGTTCTGTAGCCCGCCCCGCACAGGTGGGTCTCTGTCCACACCTTTCTGCAAAGCAGACAGGAGCACTCCCTGATGCCTCCACGGACACGTCAGTGGTCACAGCCAAGAGCCACTGTGGCCGCCCTCCCCAGCCTCTGCCCCTAACCTGCCGCCCCTGCTAGTTCTAGTCGGCAAACAGCAGAGAGGGCTCTGCAGAGACTTGTAAAATTAAGACCGGCTCTGAAGGCATTCCTCCATGAAAAAATAGTTACATTTTATTTATTCATTTCTAGAGAGACGGGAAGAGAGGGAGGAAAACCCCCCAGTTCGGGCCTGGCCTGCAGCTCAGGCATGTGCCGCGATGGGGACTGGACCAGTGACTCTTCAGTTTGCAAACCAGCACTATAGCCACTGAGCCACACCAGCCAGGGCAAAAATATATTCTTAAATAAAGCAATGAGTGATGATGATGGGTGAATTTTAAAGTGAGGCCATATTTCCATTTTCTGTACCTTTCTTTAATATTTCAGTTCCCTATAATGAACATTACTATTTTAAGAATGGAGAAAGTCCGCTTTCACTTTAAAAAACTAAATGTGTGCCCTGGCCGGGGTGGCTCAGTGGACTGAGCGTCATCCTGCAAACCAAAAGGCCGCCGGTTCGATTCCCAGTTGGAGCACATGCCTGGGTTGTGGGCCAGGTCCCCAGTAGGGGGCGTAAGAGAGGCAACCACACATTGATGCTTCTCTCCCTCTCTGTCTCCCTCCCTTTCTTTCTCTCTAAAAATAAATAAATAAAATATTTTAAAAAATAAAATAATTAAATAATTAAATGTGTATAAATGTGTCTGAAAACTGAAGGCAGAGACCAAAACATTGCTGTGCATGAAAACCACAGGCCACGGGTCCGAGCTGCTCAGATGGAAGGCGGTGCGTGTGGGCAGAGCCCCCGGGAAGGTGCGGCCGGGCTCTGCAGTGACAATTAGAGCTGAAGTAATGTTCTAAAAGGGCACATCGGCTCCAAAACACTGCGGAGGGTTTGTAAATAAAACAAAGCGGTCCTTCCATCAAGATAAAATAAATGAAACGGCAAGAAAGCATTTAAAGGCAAAAGTCAGGATGACGGAGGTTGCATCAGATGTGATCATGGAAGCAAAGTCCCTTCACCAGCACCACACCCCCTCACACCCCCCCGCAAAGAGGAAAAGCCTGGGTGGGCCTCCCCGTGCCATCCTGGGTCCAGGAACAAACTAGGCTCCAAGGACAAGTAAAGCTGCCACACGCTGCGGGGCAGGGGCGGGGGGATCTGGCAGTGGGGGGCGCCGGGTCCTGGGGCGCAGCCTCCAGCTGGTCCATCCTGCCCCCACCCCAGCCTGGTGGCCAAGGCCGGGAAACAAGCATGGACGGAGCAGTTGAAAGAAAGTTCCCTCCGCACCTACCTTCCGAGACAGACAGAGGTCACCTGCTTCTCCGGCGTGTCGGGCGCACCCAAGGCCCCGCCTCCGGACACTAACCAAGGGCCACGGCTGCCTGGTGGGGCTTCAGGGGAGCCGCTGCCCCAATGGCACTGACTGCACCTCCCTCATTTTTTCCAATGCTTCTGTGGCTTTTATACCCACGTGGAAACGCCGGGAAACACCTCCCCTGCCCCCACCAAGGCCTTTCATGGCTCTGCAAACCTCGGTTAATTGTCTGGGAGCAAAGCCCCCTCCTCTTGGCCCTGTCGACACCAGATGCCACGCACCTGCCGGGGGTGGGGGCAGGCCAGGGCACCTGCCCGCCGTCCCTGCCTGTGCCTGCAGTGCCTGCTCTCGGGAGGGGACAAACGGAGACCGAGGCGAGATGAAAAGGCCAATTAAGGAGCCCAACAGAGCCCAGCTCGGTGACAGATGGTGCGACCGCCCAGCGTCGTGGCCAGTTGTAATCCCCTTCATCTGTCCCTCCATTCAACCTCCCTGCTGCACCCCCAGCCGCCCTTTCACTGCAGGGAGGGCCTCGGGCACCTGTGTGCTGAGGGGACGCACCAGGGGTGGGAGGCAGGCCTGGCCCTCCTGCCCCCAGCCCCCGCCCCGCACCTCCTGCCCCTAAGCAGGAGCAGCGGCCGGAGCTGCTCCCCAAGGGCCTGGTGAACAGCAGCCCCTTCAAGCCCATCCCTGCCCTCCCCACAGACGCCCCGAGCGGCCCCAGCTGGACTGGTGGCTGCAGCAACGACTTGGGGCATCAGGTGGCCTTACAGGTGGGGACACTGGGGCAAATCACGGGTCCTCCCATGATGTCTGCCCACAAGGGAGCTCCAGGGGCAGGGCATCTGCTTGGCCCAATGGACAGAGGCCTGAGCGTGAAGCCCACATTTCTAGAAGCTTCCTTCTGAAGGAAAGCTACATGTGGGTGGCCCAGCAGCTCAGAGGGCCTGCGAGGGCCCCAGGCCGGCAGCTTTGCTGGGGTCTCTGCGGAGCCTCTGGTCCGTCTTTGGTTACTCATCACCCAGCACCCAGCACCCAGCGCCCAGCACCCTGAGCCCTCCACTGGGACCTGAGCAGCTGCCTGGCCTCAGTCCACCTCTCTGCCTGGACGGTAGCATTCAGTCGAGCCCAAGAGACCAAAGTTCTTGGCTTTAGCCCTTAGGCCCGTGGGGTAGGATGGGGCTGTGCCCTCACCCTGCCAGGCTGCCCCCTAAGGAGAGGAAGCCGGCGCTCCGGGCCGAGGTCCGCGGCGCTGAGAGGGAGGGGCCTGTTCTCCCCCGACCAGATGAGAAATGAGGGTGAGTGGGCGCAGGCCCGCCTGGAGCCCCCACCTCTGGCAAAATCGGGGCGCTCTGAGCAGGGGTCTTAGAAGGACCTGCGCTCCCCCTGCCCCCCTTGCCTGCTCCGTGGCGACCTGGGTTCAGCCCCCGAGGCCGAGGCCTCTGAAACGTGCCCACGTCAAGGTCGCCTGAACTTGCTGCCCCTTCTGCATGGATGAAGTCACCCCCAGCCCCTGCGCCGCCTGATGGCCCTGCACTCAGTTCAGGACATGCCCAGCCGGGTGAGCAGAGGCTGCTATGTGCGTGCCCGCACCCCGACCGGAAATCCCCGCCAGCCAACGAGGCAAAAACAAATAAGGACATCAGCTGACGTGCACCGCGTCCCTCGATTCCCCGTGTGGTGCTGGAGCGTTTGAGACTGAGGCGCAGCTTGACCGGCCCTGAGGGAAGGGCTGCCCGTCACAGTTTCGGTAGGAAAGCAATTTCTCTAAAGTGCCCTTCGGCGCCAAAGCCAGGGGAAAGGGTTGTCTCCAGGTCCCGTGACGCGAAAGCAGCTGTGACCCCACTTGGTGCTTGGGGGTCATTCTGAGTGACTGTTGGTGCTTTGCCATCAAGTACTGGCCGCTGCCTGTGGAGAAGGCAGCGCTGCCCTCTGGGGGCTCATGGTCTGGGGCTCTTGTGTCTGATAATCAGGATTTCCCAAGTTGATGGGGCCACACGCTCTCAGCTGCCTGCCCAGTACCACCCTACCTCTGCCTTGCTTGACAGGTGATGTGGCCCGATGATCCTCACCTTCCCAGACCCTCCTTGCTTGCAACACATAAATGAAAACCCTCAAGATTCCACAAACACATGGGCTGAACAGATGAAGGGGTTGCCCCTCCCCTCCCCCTGCCCTGACTGTGGGTGAGATGCTGGAGCAGCAGCAGCCACCTTGCCACCATGAGGAGCAGGCTGGGTGAGAAAGCTTCGCTGGGGTGGCAGTGGCACGAGAGCCAGAGCCAGGTCCCTGGGCACTGCTGAGCAGCCCAGCCACCTCCCGATAGCTCTCACATACGAGAAACCAACCTCGGTGCAAGCCAGTCTGCCTGGTTCTCTACTATTCCAGTCAGAAGCAGAATTCCAAAGCTTCCCTGCCAAGATCTGCCCCTTCTGCAGCCCAGATCAGCCACTGGCTCCTCCGTTCTCCCAGACGCCAGGGACCCAGCCTCATCAGGTCAGTGTCCCCAGAGGGCAGCTGCGGGACCACTGAATGTCCCCTCAGGCAGACAGGTGCAGGAGGGAGTGGGACCACCCCGTCCTCAGAATCTATGTTGGGGCAGGATGGGGTGCCTGCCCTTGCCTTCTGTATAGAACCCCATGGGTGGACATGGGGGTTCGGGACAGGACGACCTGGGATCTCAGGCTGCCTCTATGACCCTTGACCTGAGGTCCTAGGTGGCAAAGTGAGGGACAGTATGACCTGCAAAGACCTCAGGATCCCCAGTACTGGGTCCACAGAGCAGGTGGCCCAGGAGCGGGGGGAGGTGCCAGCCCTGAGGGGGGTCCCAGCTCTCAGAGGGAGACTCCCCCACCCACACACCAGTCCCACCAACCTGTGGGAGCTCCGAGGTGGGTGCTGCCCTCCGTTCTCCTGGACCCATTCTGGGCTGGACACATCTGGGGACCCCAGGGGGCCTGGCCAAGAGCGAACAGCTCACCCACAGGGTGTGGAGCCCCCTGTCCCCAGGACTGTGCCCACAAAACACTCCTCCTCTGTCCATGGAGGGCTGGGGGCAGTGGCCAAGCCCCTCCCACAGGCCGCAGCCGTGCCCAGTGCGGGGACTGCTGTCCAGCTCAGCAGTGCAGGGCTCAGAGCAGCGGCTCCTTCCCTCAGGTCCCCAGCCCCGCGGCCCCTCTTCCCTGAAACAGAGCAGCCTCCCCAGCTCCTGGACGGCGCACTCTCTGCAGGGCACGGTCCACACTGACCACGTCGCTGGCCTGCCCAAGGCTCTCCCTCCAACCTCTGGCTGCCTTCCGTGTGGCCCCTGGGCCTTTGCGCGCACGGTGTCCCTGCTTGTCTGCTCGCCCTCGGGGCGGCCACAGGCGTCCAGCCTCCAGGAAACCCTCCCCTCCCCCCACATGGGCCCCAGGGGCCTGAACACGTCCAGGGCACAGAACCCGGCACGGTGATGCGGACAGCGAGGCAGCCAACCCAAGCCAGGTCTTTCGGGCCGAAATGGCCACACCGTGCCCGGCTCAGCCTGACGGAGGTCTGCCCGGCCACATGAGCCTGACACCTGCCCACGCTCTCGCCCCGGGGAAATACAGCTCCACGGCCTCGTGCCACTTCCTGGCCTTGGGGAGAACAGTCTCTTCAAATTATAGCCCTGGGGGCCGAGCCGCCGCAGACCCCGGCAGCGTGGCCAGGCGCCTGGCCCTGGTCCCAGGCCGCTCCCAGCAGCCTGGCCCGCCACTTTACGGCCACACAGAGACGCAGCCTCAGTGCTGTCTTTGCTCAGGACGGAGCCCGGGTCGGTTGAAATCTGGGGTCGTTTCGAGGCCCGTGGGCGGCACCGACCTCTAAAGGCTCCCAGCACATTCTCTAGGGGACTCGGCCACAGATGATATGCTCCTTTATGATTGGCCCCAAGAGACTTGCGCACCCCCCTCCCCCAAGCCTGCCCCAGGCAGCCCACGGGGCCCAGGCCTCGGGGCAGCGCTGGGGGGAGGGGTGTGTCTTCTGACTCGGAAGGGAGCTGGGCAGCAGTCAGCTCACGGAAAGCTCAGGCGGTGCGGACGGGCCCTCTGGCCCGCCTGCTCACCCCCAGGCTGCAGGGGGTGCCACCCTGTGAGAGCCCCATGGCCGCCCCGGGGGCCCACAGGCTGGAGTGTCTGGGCTGGTCCTGCTGCTGCAGCGGTGGGGCCCTGGGAGCCACCAGTCCCTTCCTCCGTGGGCCGCAGCTGTCCACCTGCCCTTAGAGAAACAGCTGGGGTGGGACAGGCCAGGACAGTGGATGAACTGGCCCCCGGGTCCCCCTGCTCGCCACCCGTGGCCACGCCAGAGATGCCAGAGGTGCAGAGACACTACAGACCGAGGGCACGTGCCTCGTCCCAGGCCAGGGTGCCCTGGGCCCCAGAGAGGACAAGGCCCAGCAGGAGCGGCCATGCAGGTCGGGGGGCCTGCCGCACCCCCTCTGTCGGATGCAGGATCCCCCACCAGGCAGTCACCTTGCAGCCTCTGTCCCCAGCAAAGGCCTCGCCTCAGGCACAGGGTCAGGGCAGCAGAGAAGGCATTGGGGAGTGTGTCCTCAGCAGAGGGCTGGCCACAGCAGGCCACTGAGCTGGGGATGGCCTCAGGTGGCTGGGGCTTAACTCAGCCGCCTCAAGTCCTGTCCCCAGAGCGGCTTGCCGGGCTCCCCCGCCTCCTGCCGAGTGCCTGAGGTGCGTGGGTGAGCATGCCTGGAGCTAGTCTCGGGTTTCTGCCCCCAACTCTACCCCTGTTTCTGGTGCATCTGTGTCGGTCTGCCTCTCCCTGTCTCTCTGTCCGTCTCTGGGCCTCCGTATTCTGCTCTCGTGTCTCCTCTCCAGTCCTGTTTCCTTGGGACCCTCAGCCTGCCTCCCAGTCTCTTCCACGCACTGTCCCCTGGCTCTCACACTCCAAGCCGCTCTCCGGCCCCACTGCCACCCCCGCCTGGCTGCCAGAAGCTTCTTGCCGTCTCTCTGTCTCGCGTCTGTCTCCCTCCACCTCTGCCTTGCGCGTCCTGAGGCATTCCCGTTTCTGTCTTTTTCCGGGTCTGCTCCTGGGCTGCGTGTCCTCCAGTTCCACCCCCTTTCCTGTGTCTCTGGGTTCACATCTCAGGACCGTTTCCTGGGCCCTTCCTGTAGGTTCCTCTGTGTCTGGGGCTCCCATCTGCCTCTCCCGGAATACGTGTTTCTGTCTGTCTGTTCCTCTGTCTGTCTCTCTGTCACCCACACTCATCCTAGTGACCGGTGAGAGGAAACACAGGACAGAAAGCAGATCTCACCTGGGGGTGGGGTGCAGCCCTGCCCCAGGCAGTGCTGGGGCAGCGAATGTGGGGGTCGCCATGCAGCCCGGGGGTTGCCCCCTCGCAGCGCCCGCCCCCCTCTTTGAAAAGCCACCCCATCGCCACCGCAGGGGAAACTTTGGGCTGACCCCAAAGGGAGTGCAGGCTGGCGATTACCCAGCTAATTGCAGCCCTGTAGACAGCCAAATCAGATGCTTCAGTTTTCCTACAAGCCCACCTCGGGGCCTGAATTAGCCACCTAATTAATTATCTATAACAGTCTGGGGCTGGCTGGCTGGAACAGGGCTCCCCTCTCTGTGCCAGGACGCTGTCTGTCCCTGAATCATGTCCCAGTGACGTAATCATTATAATTAGACTCAACCTGCAGCCCTACCCTTGACCACGAAGGCTCTGGGATGTGGCCCCGGCCAGGCCCAGATGTCCTTTCATGTGCTTTCTCCAGGCGACAAGGCCACTTGTGTGCTGCTACCAGGGTACGTGGCACCGGCCCCTCGAGGTGGCCCCTCGTTCCTGGCCCCAGAGCCCACCTCCAGCTGATCCCTCCTGACACAGCAGCAGCAAGAGGACAGTGGCCATGTCATATAGCACCTGACAAACGCCTGGCCGGGGATGGCCCCAGGTCAGGAGTGGCCAAGGATGACACCCAAGGAGGACCCTGGTCCTGGCCGCCAGGTGTTGGCCACAGAGCTGGGGGGCAGGGGCCCTGTCCAGATGCATCTGTGCCAGTGTGAACCTCGGTCCACTATCCACCCACCCCCTGGGCCAGGGTCTCTGGCCATGAGGCGGCCTTGAGCCAAGTAGATGCAGGACCCCCTTCACAATGGACTTAGCAAGGCCAAAAGGGGGTCCCCTCCCTGGAAACACAAGAGGTCGCACTGCCTCGGGGCGCAGGGTGGGCTCACAGCTGTCTGGGGCCTCGGCCTGCTGTCCCCGCCCCCGTCCAGCTCTGCCTCCCACACCGCTCCAGCCGCAGCGGCTCCGTTCGCCCCTGCGGCCGCTGACCCTGACAGGAAGATTGTCCCTCACCACCCCTGAAACCCACCCTGAGGTGTCCCCGCCAGACCGAGTGGGGTGCTGCGGCTCTCTCGGCCCTTGACCCCTGCGTCACCCTGGCCCCTGAGTGTGCAGCTGGTGACCAGCAGGGTGCAGTGCCCCCCCATCCCTACCTCCCAGGGCCTGCTTCATCACAAACTCCATGATGATGGCTTCGACTCCTCAGCGACTCCTCAGAGGGTCCAAACTCACATGCAGGTGTAGCCGAGTCCGGTGCCTGGAAGAGAGGAGGTGGTCACACGCCGGCCGCGCCGACCCACCTGCAAGGCTCCCTTCTGGGCCCAGCCCCTGCTCCGGCTGTGGGTCTGGGGTCTGAGAGAGCACCCTTCCTTGGACTCTGGTCCTAGGGGGTCCCTGCGGAAGGTGCTTATACCCCGCCCAGGGAGGGCATATTCCAGGACCCCCGCGGATCTGCACAGTGGTCTCCCCTCCCCTTGGGGCTTCTGAAGCTGGGATAGCCCGGGGGAGCTCACAGTGCAGGACAGGGCACGGCTAAGGGAAGCCAGCCTGCGACAAGCAGGGGCAGAGCCAGGGGCATTTGAAGGTGACAGGCTCTGCTGCCGCCCTGGTGGGCCCTGGGCCACGGGGCTGGGGTCCAGCTAAGAGACAGGGTGAAGGTGGGTGGGGCCTGAGTGGGTGCACTTTCAGGGGGGTCCTGGCAGCTGCTGAGGGAGTGTTGGGAGACAGGCTCCCTCGGGGGGAGATTCAGTGCTCACTGGCACCGGTCCACCGCAAAGCCTGGGGTGGGGGCACCAGCAAGGGGGACCCCCCGCAGGGGCAGATCCCCACCTATATCTGCATAGGTGGGGTGCCCCTGGGCCCAGGCCAGAGTGGGGGGGGGGCGCTGGCAGGGAGGTGCTCCCAGCAAAAACTGCATTTGTACCCCCTCTCGCCCCCATGGGGGTCTCTCCTTACAGGGAACCCAGGTCCCTGCAGAGCCCCTGCTCTGTGGATTTTTCCGCTCCTTCCTCCGGAGAAGACCCGCGGGTGTGCGACCCAGGCGGGTGGTGGCGGGCGTGCCCCCTCCCCGCAAAGCGCCTCTGCCGCAAGGCGGATTCTCTTCCAAACTTCTCCCCCGGCTCCTGGGGGTGAGGGAACCACGGGGCCCAGCCGCAGGGGAGTGGGGCTGAGGCCGCTGGAGCTCACCCCGGGGCGCGGGCCGGCCTCCCACCGCCGCACCCTCGGCGCTTTGCGGCGGGCGAGTTGCCCGGCTCTGCGGAGCGGTCCGCAGGCGGGAGCGCGCCAGGAGCGAAAACGCAGGAGACAGAGGACGCGGGAGGAGGACGAGGGCAGACGCGAGCGGCAGGGGACGCGCGGAAGGAGCCCGAAGGAGGGGGCGCGGGCCGGGGCCGCTTCAGCACCGCGCCGGTGGACAGCGACCGCGGGGCAGAGCGCGGGCTGGCGGGGCCGAGGCCGGGCGGCGAGGGGCTGCGCGCCGGGTGCCGGTTACCTTCGCGGGGCCGGGGCACGATCGGCGGGCGGTCGGTCGGCGGGCGGTCAGCGGCGGGGCGCGCTCGGGCCGGCCGGGTCCATGTGGCGCCCCAGGAACTGCGGCGGCGGCTGAAGGGCACGGCGAGGAGGGCGCGTCACACGGAGGCGCCCCCGCCCCCCGCCCGCCGCCGGTGACGAGGAGGGCGGGGCCGCGGGCGCTTGCGAGGGCGGGGCGGGGGCGGGAGCCGCGCCCCCACCCGCCTCCAGAACCTGCCCCCCCGGCAGGATTCGGGTTGGGGGTCCTGCGGCTCGAGCCCTCCGAGCCAGCGCGCGCGACCCGGCCCGCAACCAGAATCCGGATGCTGCGCCCCCATCCGTGCCCCTCAGTGCGGACCCGGGTGCGGGGCCGCCTCCCCGCGCGCTGGGGGCGCTTCGCTAGCGCGTGTGGGATCAACACGCGTGCACCCCCCGCGGGAAAAGTCCCTCCTCGGGCCGAATAGGGCGGTTGGGGATCACGTCCCCCGAGTCTCTGACTGGGTGCGCACGGGAATGGGGTCCCTGGCTCAGGGGTGACAGTGGGCCCGCCCTGGCGAGCGACCCCGAACCCTTCGCCTCCAGACTCCTGAACCGTCCTCCTCCCCGCTGGGAGAGACACGCAGACCGGCCGGGACCTATTTTCGGGGGAACAGAGTCGCAAAGACACCCCGGTCCTAGCGACCGGGCCCGCAGCGGGGAGGGAGCGTGAAGGTCGCCGCGGACTGGGCGCCCCTCCCCCGCTTGGGCCTCGCTATCGCGGCTGCCGCGGGCGCTGCACTGCGGGGACCGCGGGGGCGCCCAAGGTCGCGCTCGGTCAGACGCCCGCCACCCTCCCTGAGGGCGCCGGACCCCGCCCTGCGGTCCCTGAGCGCGGGCGTCGTGCAGGGGCTGCGGGAGGCCGAGCCGCAGGGTCCCCGTCTCCGGCGCCTCCCTGGGCTCCCCTGGTGGCCACTTCACCAACATGTCACCGTCCCCGCGGCTGACTCATCAGGAGTGGCTGGCCCAAGGCGGTGGAAGCGGTGGAGCCCGGAGCAGCCCCTGTCCCTACCCCCGTCCCGGGGGCACCCCTCCTTCCGCTGCCCATGGACGCTCAGCCTAGCTCAGGAGGACGCGGCCACGCCGCCCGTTTCCTGGCTGCTGGGCGCCCTGCTCCAGCTCCCACTCCTCGCTCGCACCAGCCGGCCCCACGAAGCCACAGGCCCCTGGCAGGGCCCTCAGCCTGTAGGGCGCCAGGGGCACTCCCTACTCAGCCCCGCTTTGGCCAGCGTGGGTCCAGGACGCCCAGCTGCAGGCCTCAGACCGCGGTCCGTTCTCGTGCTCACAGGCCTGCCTCCCAGGTGCCGGCCGGGGGTGCAGCGTGTGGGGGCATGGGGAGGGGCCGCCCAGAAGGGCGGGCCTGGGGCAGGGCTACAAGGAGCCCCGTCAGCGGGCCTGCCTGGCCGACCCCAAAGAGGTGAGAAGCACATTTGTTTCACTTCGTCGTGGGAGATGGGTCAAAGCCTCAGGCCTTGGGCAAGCCTGGGGATAGGTGCTCTGTGGGTGGTCACTGGTTTCCAGCTGCTTGAGGGTCCCCAGCGCAGGGTCTGCTCTGCCTGGCCCTTCGGGGTTCCTTGCCCACAGGACCTGCGGGACGACCCACAGCTGACATCCTGCCAGCAACCCCACAGCGGGCCCCCATGGAGGCCCCAGCTCAGCCCACAGCAGGCCGCACAACCCACAGCCCCGCTGTCCTCACCAGCCACCTGCAGGAAGACACTCTCTGCTGACCTCGGAGCAGCCGGGTTGGGCAGGTGCGGCTGCAGAGGCCCAGGGAGGCGCAGGCCCATCGGGACAGAAGAGCGTGGGGGTCCAGGACCCATCACTGGAGACCACGGCCCCACAGAGCCCTGAGCCAGGAGCTCGCAGGACAGGGGATGTGCCTGGGAGCGCAGAGCAGCCCCTGCGGGTGTGTGCCACCCAACCCTCGTGTCTCTTGTCTCCATCTTTCTGGGTCTCTTCCTCCTCCCCTTCCTCAGTGGGGTCACCGTCTTGCTGTTTCTGCCGCTCCGTCCTCTCTCGTGCTATGAACCCCTCTTGCCCTTGTGGCGCACCCTCAGCGCATGTTCTCCCAGGCCCTGAGCAAGGGGTGGGTTGCCCAGCAGGGCGCAGACCCTCCCAGGGGGAAGCGGATCAGGGTGGGGACGGCTGGGTTGGAGGGACTGGAACTCGGGGGGAGGAAGGCTGGGCAGTCATGGAGCCAGAGGACTGCAGGGTGGGCCGTGCGCTCGGCAGGAGCAGGGACAGGACCTGAGCCGCCCGGGGGCCCAGCGACGAGCCACAGCCGGTAGGATCCGGGTCCAGCGAGTGCCCAGAAGAGGACTCAGGTCCAGGCGAACAGCTGCCAGGTCTGCAGCAAGCCGAGAGACCCGCAAGGGCTTAGTGGAAAGGTCCTAACAGCTGGGAAAGGCTGAGCTGTGTGGCGGTTCACCAGGAGGTGGCTCGCAGAGCTCCCAGGAGTGGCCTCTGTCCAGGACAGCACTGGGCCTAGAGGAGGTGAGGGTGGTGGGAGGGAAGAGAAGGGGACGGGGAGCTGGGTGGGGGGAGGGTGTCCCACCAGGAGGTCAGCTCGGCACCCTGCTGGCTCCCCACCACACACACAGTGGTCAGGACAACCCCGCCCCGAGCGGGACTGTGCTGAAGGAGGCATGTGCGGCCCCCACTGTCCACAGGCCCCTCTGTCCCCCAAGGTCCCTCCAGGTGGCAGAGAGAGGTGGCCACTGCCCTGCTCCAGCCCCAGCTCCGCCCCTCCAGGGGCCCCTGCTGGGCACCCCTCTGCTCCCCCCAGGAGCCTGGCTGGGGCCAGCTGTCCCCCCATCCCTTGGCATCCTGTGACCCAGGGCACCCCCTCAGGCCAGAGCCGGTCCTGGAGGGAGCCATTCTTCCCTCCTGGCTGGGGGGCTGGCAGGGAGCAGCAAACCCTGAGGGAGGGCCTGAGGGGGGCTCCCGGCGCACCTGGTGCTGGCACAGAAACTTCAGATGGAAACTTAATAATTTAAGAAGCTGAGTAATTCGGTCCCCAGCACTGGCTCCGCCGCAGCGCCGCTTCGCTGCTGGATCACATCCTCACTCAGGGGGCAGCTACCGCGAGCAGCAGCCTGAGAGGCAGGGGCACGGTGGTCCTGGCAGGGTGGGGGCACCGCCCCAGCCTGGGGTGTCTAGCTTGATCTGAGACCCCATCCGGTCCTGGGACGCTGAGACAGGAGCCCGGTCAGACCCTCTTTCCCACTGTCGCGGGACGGGGTGCAGAGCGGCTGTAAGGAGTCCTGGGGGCCTGTGGCTCCCATGCCCCCCGCCCCCTGCAGCAGCCCCTCTGGGCCCCTAGGGGAAGGGAGCCGGGGGGTCCAAAGGGCCTGAAAATGGAACCCAGCTTCGTGGGGCTGCTGGGTGGGGGGCCTTAGCCATGGGCAGGAGGCACGGGGATGCCGTGGAGGTGCGAAGCCCCTGCTGCCACTGGGCCCCACCCCCTCACTGCAGACATGGGGCCTGGAGGCTGGACCCCAGTGCCCATGGCTTTCACACCAGGTTCCCCTCCACAGCCACCAGAAGAGTGGACTCTGAAACGAGAAGGGTGTCCAGGCCGAGCACATGCCCTGGGGTGTCATCTCTAAGACTTGGGAGACATTTGGCCATGTCTGCTGGAATGTGGTGGTGGTCCGAGCCCACCCAGGGCTCTGGGCCCCTAACAGTCTCTGGGTGGGTGGTCACTCCCTCTGTTGTGTGATCCCCTGTAGGGGGAGCACCGGAGCTGCCACCCAGACCCGGTGCTCCTGCCTCTTCTATTCTCTTCTCCCCGCATTAGCTCTGCCCTCCCTCCAACCCCCCATTACTCACTCAGGCCCCCTCCCTCTGGCCTGGAGCAGGTGACCTCAGGAATCACACGATGATGAGAGCAACGATGCAGGAAACAGAAATGAAAGGTGCCTGAACCTCGGGAAGCAGGTGCCACCCCGGAGAAGGACCGGGCGACGACTGGCTGAAGCCGGCAGCTTCAGCACCTTGGGGGGGCCTCCTGGGTGAGGGCCTGGGGTGGACCCCACGGCAGGGAGCCGCACCTGCCGTGGGGTCCTGCGCAGGAGGCAGCAAGGGGCTCTGTCTCGATCTGGGTCCTGCCCTGGCCGGTCAGCCGGGCCCCAGCCCACAGGGTGGCCTGGCAGCCTTGGGGCCAGCCCTGGGCCTGGTGCCCTCGCCTGCCGCCTGCCTGGGGCCCGGCTGAGAGTCCAGAGCCCATTTCTCGCCTTCCCCGGGCGCCAGAGGTCCAGCTCCCCTGCCCTCCCACCGGTCCTGGGGCCCAGGGCCTTCTGCCACCCCAGGCAGCCAGCAGATGCAATCCCAGGTCAGGTGCCGCCGTGGGAAGCAGGGCCCTCCGCCAGCAGCCCCCCCAGCGCCCAGAGTCCCCCACCCCCCATCTACCTGGACTCAGTGCACGGCCACCCACTCACCGCTGCCACGAATGCAGGGCTCACCTCGCTGCCTTGGGGGGTGGGGGACTCTGGGCGCTGGAGTCCCTCCCTAACACTTCCTGCCTCCCCGCCCCACATGGGCTCCAGTGAGGACCCCCAGAGGCTTTCCTCAGCCTCTGTTCCTGCTCTGGTTAGAGCAGGTTTTTACATGAACAGGTCAGGGCAAGGCAGCCCGGTGGGGACAGGGCGACCAGGTAGCACGGAGGCCACAGAGGCTGCAGAGGCAGATAGGACGGTCCGGTGCCATCCTGTGAGCATGCAGCCTTGGGAGCAGGGCTGGGGCTGGGCTTTAGCCAGAGAAGGGCCCACCGCAGCCCCCAGGCCCGTGTGGCCCAGGCAGGGCTGGGCACTAAGCCACGCTGCTGACAGGCGTCCAGCAGGGTGCGTCATGGGGCCTCCTGCTCCGACAGGAGGTGCTGGTTGTGGTGGGGGGGTCCCTGTGGGGCGGTGAGAGCTCACCGGTCAGGATGTGTGGGGTACACATTCCAGGGTGGAACGCCCGATGCCAGGGCTGTTTCCGGGGTGCAGAGCCCGCGGCCACAGCACCTGAGGCCACCCTGCTCCTGCAGGACTGGTCCCCGAGCTCTGCTGGGTCATGGTGTGCGCGCACAGTGCGTGAACACAAGGGCACGGTGCCTGTGTCCTGACGTCGAGCTGGGGCCAGGCCAGGCTGTGGTGCCCCCAGCAGCACACGCAGGTTCCGACTGGGACTTGAGAGAACAGGACACGGGTCCCAGCACAGACCTGCACCGCAGCCCACGGCAGCCACAGGGCCAAAAGCCCGCCCCGCCCCCGTCTAGCGACAAACCCATGTGTTTGTCCAAACAGCTTCAAGATGGAGCCAAGTCCTCATCCCTGGGCCACGTGGGTAAGTGGTGGAAACCACCTGCCCCGAGACGCCCCTCTGGCTGTGGGCGCCCTCAGCCTGGACGGCGAGACTGCCCCACTCCAGCTCAAGGGAGCTCCCATCTGCCCTGGGCAAACCCTGGTGCCTGCCACGCGCATCAGTGCCAATAAATAAAACCAACTTGTTTAGTCACCAGTGGGAGAAACAGTTATGCCAATGACAGGCCAGTGGAGGCTCTTGGGGTGTCTGCCCAGCTGGGCAGTACCCCTGGGAGTTCTGGGGGTGCGCCTGGCCAGAAGGGCCTGGCCAGGGCAGCTGTCGGGACCTGGTCGGGCAGAATGGGAGCTCCCCCTGCTCTGGGCCTCCCCACGCCCCGGGGTACAGCGGGCAGGGTGGCAGGGTCAGGGCAGGACCTCTTTCCCATGAGACACTGTGTCCAGGCCTTACCCACTGCCCCAGGAGGGACCCCAGGCCTGGCGTGGGGGTCACAGGATGAGGGGTGCATGCAGGGCCTGCTGGATACCAGGGTGACAGAGCCAACACAAGACATGTGTGTCCTGGCTACGCACCCCCTGGTGGCCAAACTGCTTCCCTCAGGGCTGCCACATGGGGGACGATAGGATTCATCATGGCACCGAGGCTCAGCCAGCTGCTGTCACCGAAACGGGCAGGCCTGGCTCAACCACAGGGTGGCTCCTGGCAAAGTCCCAACCCCATGGTCCCAGGCTAGGGGCTGGGGCATGTCTCGAGGTTGTCCACAGACCTCGGGGAAGCAAGGGCCAGGACCATGGCCCTGAGGGTCACTCCAGGGACTGCGGGATGGGATGAGGTCCTGGGGGGTCTCTGGAGGGACCAGGACCAGCCCAGCCTGCCTGGGGTCCTGCGTGGGCTCAGCTGGGTGCCGCCACTGAACTGGGAGGGGCGGCCAGCGCTATGGGACCAGCTGCAGAGCAAGGACCCCAGTCACTCCTGCACAGGCCTGAGAGGTCTGACCTGGGGTCCCCCAAGGCAGAGCTTGGGGCAGCAATTTGCTTCTGAGGCCTCAGGCAAGCGGCCAGGGCAGATGGGACACCGAGGGCCGCGCAAGGCTGCGTGGTCCCTGCCCCTTGGAGGGGCCCTGACCCAGGGCCGAAGGCCACCCTGGCCGTGCCTGTACGGGGGTGGTGCCCAGCAGGCTCTCACTGAGCGAAGGAGAGTGTGTGGCCCTTTGCTGGGGCTGGGCAGGGCTCAAGACTGTTTCTTGTGCTGGAGCCGGGGAGGGGCCCCTGAGGCAGAGGCAGTGGGGTTTTCTAGGACCCATGCTGCACAGGAACTGAGGGGGACCGCCCAGGGCTTCCAGAAGCACCAGGAGGAAAGAGGACATGTCATCAGGGTGCACTGAGGCACAAACAAACATTCACTAATTTGTGGACACTTTCTCAAGACCAGGATCCAACATCCTGGCCAGGACCGCCGGGTGTCTGGGAGCCAGTAGGGAGGGGTGAGGAGATGAGGGAGGTGGGCGTGGAGGCGTGGAGGCGTGGAGGGTCCCTCTGCAGGCCAGGGGCTGGCGGGACAAAGGGGCCCCGGAGTTGTACCCCGGCACCTGGTCCCTCCTCCCAGCCCATGTCCAGACCCGGAGCCTCTGCCGGGAGCCAGGGCCGCAGGCAGAGAGCCAGGCGAGGGCCGCAGCCCAGGGCTCCGCTGGCAGCCCGGCCTCCGTGGTCTGTTTGCTCCCTGGAGTAGACAGGCCTGGTCCTGGGAGCGGCCCTGAAGGGGCCCCAGGTGGGGGGCTCTGGGCGGCACCCGGGGCAGCAGCAGCTCTGGCGGGGCTGGGGGCCACCGAAGGGCGGGGCTGGGGGCCACCGAAGGGCAGGCGGGGCCACCGAAGGGCAGGCGGGGCCCCTGCGGGCCTCACGCGGACTCTCTGTGCCCATTTAGGGTGCTCATGATTTTTTAAAAGAACTAAAAGCTAAAAATAGCGGCGATGCACAACAAGTGCGGCCCTTACTATCCATGGCGGCTGTATCACTCAGCTCCGCCCCGCAGACGGCCTGCACTCTCCCCAGCGGCAGCCCCACCGTGTCAGTGGCGTCGCCTTGTCAAGGAGTCGCCTTGGCATGACGCTGGATGGAAGGCGTTTCACAGCCATCCCCCACGGTGTGCCCGGCCCGAGGGCTCTGAGGACATGGGCGCCAGGCTCCCGCAGACAGACGTCGACGACGACGACGACTCCCGCATCCCCGGAGACTGTGGGTTTCCCCTGACGTGTCCCAGAACCTCCCCAGCCCACGAGGCATCGTGCTGGACTCAGCACCTCACAACGAGGGCGGTCCGCAGCCTGCTGACCCGGGGCGGGGGCGGGGCAGGGGCGGGTGAGGCCGCATCTCTAGGCCTGAGAAGCACAGCACCTGGTGCTGGGAGTCAGATGAGCCCTGGGCCCCGGGGACAGACAGACCCACTGGAGGCTCAGAAGTCCCCTCCGACATTGCTGTCACTATCCCAGCGCGTGTCGTCCTCTGAGCCTCCCACACACCTGGCAGCGAGTGCTTCTCCAACAGGCTTTTGCACAGAGAAAGCCATTCTTTGAGTTCCCTGAACACCCCATCCCCGCTCTGAAGGAAAACACAGTGGGCACAGTGGTCAGTGTCCAGAGGCCCGAGCCTCAGCCGAGGGCACTGACCACCACACGCCCAGTACCCTCAGCCAGAGCTGGCTGGGACCCAAAGCCACTGTGCCTGTCCAGCCTGCACACTGTCTGCCCGTCCCTGCACGTAGCCCACCAGCCCAGGCCAGCCTGGGACCGAGGCGGCGCAGGATCGAGTGACCAGCAGCCCAGCCCCGCAGCACCAGGTGCCTGTGCTGTGTCCGCAGGGTCAGAGCCACCACCCGCCAGGCGACGGCAGGAGAGCCAGGCAGGCATCATCAGAAAATAGTTTAATTATGTACAGGCGGCCCCAGGCTGATCACTGCCAGGGTCACGGGGGGCTCACGAGGGGTCAGGGGAGGACAGCAGAGCAGCGCGCTCCACCCCAAGAGGGGACGGCCACTGAACAAAACAAATCACAAACCGTGACAACTGGGAGGAGCGTGAATCAACACTTTCCTTTGGGAAAAAGAGGAAACCAAGAGGCTCCGGAATGTTCTCTTCTTGCCGTGGCGTGGGCTTCGGGCCCTCCGAGGCGGGTGGGCAGCCCTGCGTGCAGCTGTGTCAGCCCCGCTGCCTCGGTCTGGGAGGACGTAGAGCCTGACTACTCCTGCTTCCACGTGTGGCTGCGACCGCGGGGGCTCAGAAGAGGGGCCGCGCGCCCTGGCTCTCGAACTCGGACCAGGCGTCACTCAGCTCCATGAAGATCATCCTAGCCTGCTGCTCGTACGGCTGCCCCACGGCCTGCGGACAGGCAGCACAAGGGCAGCCTCACGCCTGCTCCTGGCACCCCACCCGGCACTCGCCTCCCCGGCGGGGCCCCACCTGGCGCTTACCTTGTCGGGGTGGACCACCAGCACGGCCCGGCGATACTGCCTCTTCACCTGCTCGGGCGTCACCAGGTCGGCCATGCCCACAGGCGTCCAGCGGCTCTCGCCGTCCCACAGCACGGTGTGCAGTGTGGACAGGAGGGCGCGGATGTTCCTCTCCTTGCCCTCGGTCCAGTCCAGGAGCTGCAGGGGACATAGGGGATGTAGGGCGGGCATCCTGGCCACAATCCCCTGTCCACCATGTGGCTAGTGGTCACCGTGACAACTCCAGACACTGCCCTCCCATGAAGCAAGGCTCTGGCTGTGAAACGCTGGGTCTACCCTCCCATTTTCTGCGCTGACCCCACCCAGGCACAGTCCACACCACTCCCCAGGGCTGGTCGGTCACCACCCAGACCCAGACAGCACACGGAACCTGGTAACCCTTGTCAGCAGACATTTGCAGAAGACCCGCTCATGTGGCCTCCCCCTGCCTGTCCCTGGACAACAGGCCAGGCTCCTGAGTGGGCTGTCAGACGACCCCCACAACCACGGGGGCTGCTGCAGCCTAGGAACAGACTTGCAGCGATGGCCCTGAGCATGTGGTGGCGCTGGGGCTCACGGCCAACCCTGGACAGCAGAGGCTAGAGCACTGGATGCGGCAGGCGACCCGCCACCCCCAGGCCCTGAGGGTGGCCTGCAGCACACTTCGCCCTGACCAGGGTTACATGTGGTTAGATCTCCAGGGAGTGAGATGCTTAAAAATAAAAGGAGGGTGCACAGGCCTCCCCTCCTGAGCCTGACGGGGGTGGGGCCTCCACAGAGTGTGAGAAACGCAGGTCCCAGGGCCGTTGTGCCATCAGAGGGGAGGCCCCGCCGCCTCGGTCTGGGAGGACGTGGAGCCCGACTACTCCTGCTTCCATGTGTGGCTGTGACCGTGGGGGAGAAGCTTCTACGGCACCAGGAGACCCTCAGTGAACCCCAGAGCCCCGCTCGGCACCCTGGGCCACGGCGCACCTTCAGTTTGAGCGGGTCTGTGTCCCTCGCCTGCTCCTGCCGCCTCATCTCGGCCATGGTCCTAGGCCCCTTCTTGTCAGCCTTGGAGGAGAAGCCTTGATTGGACAGCAGGTCTTCAAAATCGTTCTCGGACACCCGTGGCTTCTGACCTGAAGAAGGACAGGGTCTGCTGAGCCACGTGGGCCCTGTGCGGACACCTCCTTGAGATGCCGCGTTCCCAGCTCGGCAGCCCTTTGGGGCTGAAGGGCAGCTAAGAGAGGCGGGAAACACCCAGCCAAGCTCCGAGGGCACAAGCGTGCCGGGTCGTCTGTCACCTGCAGGGCAGGCCTAGGCTGCGCCACCCCAGGTCGCCACGACACCAGGCCTGGGCCTGCTCTCCAGTCTCCTGGGTCACGTGGGCCTGGCTGCCTGGACCGTGCTGGCCCAGGGATGCACGGGCACCCACAGACACCATCTGACCCCCCTCTGCTCAAACGTGGCCTCTCCAGGGGAAGGGCTCTGGGCCTCACTGAGCAGCCTTCCCAGGAGAAAACCACACAGGGAGGGAAAGGGACAACTCACCAAAGCTGGGGGCGCGGACACCACGCTCTTCTCGGCCACCGATCACGCTGAAGTTCGCGGCATAGTTAGGCCTTGGCTGTGCACAGGTTTTGGGGGACGGCTTGGTCTGGGGGGCCCATGGGGCGCCCTGGGCCGGGGACCGACTTGCCTGCCAGGAGCTGCCGCCCTTGGGAGGGGGGGCTGCTTTGGGACCAAAGCCCCCAGGAGCAAACCCGCCAGGCGAGCCTGGGGAGACAGACGGGGGTCTGAGAGACGCACAGGCTGAGAGACGCGCATGGGCAAAGTGAACGTTTGCAGTCAGACACCAGGTGGGGCAGCGTCACAGTGGCCCCCTGGCTGGGCAGTGGTGTGCACAGTTGAGTGGCTGGGGGACAGTGGGGACGGTCACAGGGTGACCATGGGCACTGCCTCCCATGCGCGCTCAGAGGCAGGGCTGGCTCTTTAACCGTTTCTTTTGAAACAGACCCGCAGGAAGCTGCAGAACCAGAGCCCAGAGCCCCGGGCTCTGCCCACAGGCAGCAGACAAGCGACCAGTCTCTGTGCGCAGGGTCGGCTGCCAGACATGTGTGCGCGCTGCCGTGAGCTCGTCTGCACTTACAGAAACCCTTACTAGATCCTGGCAGGAACTGTGTGCAACCTATAGGCGTGGGGAGACCTGACAACGTCCCCGTGCTGGGTCTCCCAGTGGTGAACGTGGCCTGTCTCCGGTTTCTTCTATCACGTCTGGCAATGAACGTCCACCATATGCGTTCTTTCCCAGTCACACAGAAGTGCTGCTTCTCTCTTGGCGACTGTGAACGGTGCTGTCTGTGCCTGGGTCCCTGTGCGCAGTGCCAGTCAACAGCCCCAGCTGAAGTCTGTCTGTGGCTCGTGAAACTGCCACCTGGCGGAGGAACTCATCGTGTGCACCCAGGCGGTTTTTGGGGATCCTGGGAGATCCACCACAGAGACAAGCAGGTCACCTAGGTCAGACAGTGTTACCTCCTCCTTCCCACGCCAGCGGGCCTTACTGCCTTTCCCACCTGCATGCCAGTGGCCCTCAAGGAAGGTGTGGGGCAAAGTGGTCCAGCTGGCACCCTGCCCTTGGGTGTGGTTTTGTAGATGCTCATTATCACACTGATCGAGTGCTCCCCTCATCACTGGTGGAAGGCGTTTGCCATTCACAGGTGCTGAACTCCGTCAAATGCCTCTTCTGCGCTGTCGACGAGACCAGCTGACTTGGTGGGTTCTGCCGCCTGCGTCTGGAATGTGGTACCAGCCTCACATTCCTGAGCAAACTGTGGCTGTCCGTGGTGTGCAGATTCTCTGCGGATCGAGGGATCCTACTCGCCAACGTCCGCAGGAGCGCTGCCCTGGGGGCTTGTTTCTGAGCTGTGTCTGCTTTCGGCATCAGCATAATTCTAGTTTCATCAACTCACCTGCAAATGGCCCTGCCTCTCTCAATTGCCTGGTACAAATTATGTGGAACTGATGTGAATTCTTTAAACGTTTGCTAAAATTCTCCAGTGAAACCACCTGGGACCGGAGCTTCCCGTTCCGGGAAGCTTTAAAAGTATAGATTCATTTTCCTCATAGTTACAGAGGTGTTCAAATGCTCTACCTCGCACACGTGCATCTGGGTGGTGGCTGGTGTGGGAGAGCCTGTCCACCCCACAGGCGTTACCAGGTTGACCGGCCGTGTTCTGCTTGTTACCTAGAAAACACCTATGGTGACGGTCATCTTCGTTTTTAGAGTTTCTCTTAGTAGAGTTCTGTCAGTTTTATCGACTTTCTCAAAGAACCAGCTTTTTGTTTAATTAATTTAATTTGCACTTATTTTGCTTTTCCTGTCAGACATCTCCAGATGAGGCTCCAACACTGATGAGACACTCCATCTTCTCCAAAGCAATGGCTGATGCACACGCTCCCCGCCCTGCGCCACGTCAGCAGTGCGCCCAGGTCGCGGGGTCCTGTGTTGCCACCCTCACTCGGCTTGGTGTCACCTCCCCAATGTTCTGAGATGACCTGTGTGTCACAAGTGCAGTTTCCAAGCATGTGCAGATCTGCCCGCGATCTTGCAGCCACTGGTAGCCGGCTTGATTACACGTGGCCTGTGTCACACCCAGGACACAGCCTCCCCTGGCAGAGGTGCCCCAGGGGCACGAGGATGTGTGTCCCTCGGCAGCTGGTGTGACTGGGCAGGTCCTCCAGCGCTCCTCTGGCCTGCTCACCGACCAGGCAGCTGCCCCACCTTTGGTGATGAGGGACGTGGAGGTCTCCGGCAAAGCGAGGCTGAGTTTCCTTGCTTCTTTCAGTTCCACTGGCTTTGTTCAAAACCCTGTTTCCCAGGGGTGAGGGGTGGGCACGGAGGCTCTGCGACCGCAGGGCAGAACTGAGGGCAGGCCCTGCCCTCAGGACAGTGACTCGAGATGGCAACAAGCCCTCCCACAACGGGACCTGGAGCCTGCAGGCCAGGCGAGACCCAGGGGGCGGGGGTGGTCCCACTTGCACTCTGAAGGCCTGAGCCACAGCTGTGCAGGGTGGGGCGCTGAGGTTGAGCCCGGACTTCCAGGACCACCCCCGAGAGATGCTACAACTCCAACAGCAGGGAACTGTTAGAAAAACGGCCAAGAAACGGAACCCTCTTGCCACTCAACAGGACAGGGGCGGCAGGAGCCCTCGACAGGCAGTGAAGTGGGTGGGTGCCGGCCCAACACACCCACCCACAGCGCGAGGGGCGCGCGGCTGCGCGGGCAGAAGGCAGGAAGGCAGAGGCGAGTCGGGAGCAGCAGAGTGCCTCCCGGTGCCGAGGGGCCGCGGCTCTCAAAGTTTTAACTGAAGGCTCGTGGGCACCAGCGCGGGGCTGCAGGGGACGGTCCCCACACTCCAGCTGGAGGCGCCACCGCCGCCCCAGGGCCAGGTACCGGATCACCCTGAGCAACAGGCGTTCTGAGGGGATGTTACTTCCAACCTGCGGTTCCACATGCCACCCAACCGCCAAAGGTCGAGAGGCGCTCCCAGGTGCTCATGGCCTCGAAACAATCCGCACCCACACGTTTCTGGGAAGCGACGGGGATGGCAGGGACATATGTCCCAGGGCTCAGGTCAGCTCCAGGAAATCTGAGGCCAAAAGAGGCAGGCGCGACGCTGGGTCCCCCTTGGAGACCCTGCTCCCCAGACAGCCCCACGGCCACCTCTGCCTGGGAGGGTCAGGCCCACACTGGCCCCGCCCCTGCTTGAGCTCCTTGGTCCCCGAGGCCCAGCCACAGGAGCAGCCCAGGCTGCTTCTGGTGTCACTGTGCCCTGGGTCCCAGTGGACAGACTTCAAGGCCCCACCCAGGGCACCCGAGTCTGGCAGAGGGAGCCGCCTGCGTGCAGGCCCAGCAAGGCACACCCAACCCCGGCACATCCCGTACGTTACCTTGGAGACTAGAACTCAGGTCGCCGAGGTCTGCGAATGGGTCCAGGCTTTGAGACTTGGTCTGGCTGGCTAGGGGGCCAGGAGGGGCGGGCTGGCCTCCAGGAGCGAAGAAGGGGCCTAGGGAAGGACAGGGGACATCAACCCAAGTGCGAGTGACGGGAGACTCAACCCAGTCTCCAGCTGGACGCCGCAGAAGGCCTCGCGTGGCTCCGCGGCACTGAGCGCCAGCCCAGGGCACGGCTGCGCCCAGCACTGCCCCCCACCCTGACACACATCCCCGGAACCTCCTGGAGCATGAACGCGCCTTGTACTGTCTCTATGACAAGGTCAGCTGGAGGAGCTCCGTGCCTTAGACACCGAAGCACCCGAGGGTGTTGTCACGAACAACAGCTCCTCGCATAAAGGGCTCTAACAACCACCAAGCAGAGGGTGAGTCTCTTATGTAAAAAACGGTCCAAGAGCATAAAACAGCTCTCAAAAAAATGCAAATAACCAAAGACACAAGGAACACACGGTCCAGGAGGCCCGCCAGCACCAAGGCCTCTGACTGCAGCTCACAGGCTGGCGTTTCCCGGCAGGACAGAGCCACCGACGCACGGAAAGGACAGACAGGTGCCCCCAAGACAGGCCACGAGGAAATGTGAGCCATGAGGAAACACTGGCGAAGGGCTGTGCCACATCCCCTCCCCCACCCTGCAGGAGACAAGGCGGGACACCATGAAGGGTACTGGGCTGCAGCCCCACTGTGGGCAGGAGGCCCTTCTGTGGTGCTGGAGGTGCTGATCAGTGTGCGGGCCCTGCTCCCTGCCAGTTCTCCGGTCTTTTCTGGGCGGGGGGTTATGGGTACATGGCAGTCAAATGGAGTGGGCACCCTGCAGGGGACCCAGCTTCCAGGGGGCAGGGCCACACCTTCCACGGCCGGGGTGGGGGCTGGTGCCTCGGCCCAGGCATCCCATCCTCCCAGCAGGTCCGGGTGGCTGGCTGAGGCTGTCATCCCAGTGGTCTCTGCTGGCATGTCCCCTGGAAAAAAGCCACACCATGGGTGTGTCCCCAGTAGAAGAAGCCCCTGACCATTGGCCTCCTGGGGGGCCCTGAGAGGCTGGGGGGCGGAGGCTGTGCTGAGGGATGGGTGCAGCCAGCTCTGACCGGCCTCCTGTGCCGCACAGGCCGCCGGGCTGACCCAGCGCACAGAGTGGGCCAGCGGAGAGGCCCCCGGGTGATGCCGCACGTCACTCCTCCCTGCAGGCAGCCCACACACTCAACGGTGGTTGCACACAGCACCCCCAGAACTGCCTTCCACCTGCCTCCCAAACAACAGAGCACCAGGCACTGCGATACCCTGCAGGGCTGAGTGGGCCTGCTCAGCCCGGGGTCCACAGTGACCATGCTGCCACCTCTTGGCCCCACTCACCCAGCTGCAGGAAGTCGGTGCTGCAGGCAGGGGGCGGGGCGCTGTGGGTGGAGGGGAAGGACGAGGATGGGGCGGCCAAAACGTCTGTGTTAAGAAATTCACCAAAGAGGTCGGGCTTGGAGCAGGGCTGGGCATCTGGGTCAGCGGTCAGCAGGAGAGGGTCGAACGGGTCGGCTGCAGGAAGACACCCAAGGGGCAGGTGGAGGTGAGGCGGTGCAGGCTGCTGCACGCAGAGCGCCGGATGACCCGGGCCGCAAGGCAGCCCCATGGGCCCAGGGAGACACCAAGACCGGGACTACGTGGGCTGACACCCTCGCCTCGGACTTCCTTGGACACAGCAGCCCAAGGGGGAAGTGCCGGCAGCACATGGGATGCAAACTCAGGATGGGTAGTGGAACCAGACCACAGCATGGCCGCCGACTCAGCCCACCCACCCAGCTCTCAGGGCCAGAGACCGCACCACTGAAACCTTCTCATTGGGTCACACGTACCGGCTGGGGCGGGCCCGCTCATAGGCGGGGCTGGGCTTGTGAAGAGCAGGGGCGTCTCCCCACCGAGGAGATCGCCTGGGGGAGCCTCGGGGGCGCCTTCAGGGGTCCCCAGGAGGCAGCTGAGCAGCTCGGCATTGCTAGGGGGTGCCCCAGGGGCCTGGGCTGGGGGTGCCGGCCCTGGCTCGGAGTGCAGCCCCAGAAGGTCGACGCCGTCCTCTGGTGGCCTGGCCTCCTGAGGTGTGGCTGGCGTGTTTGCCTGGAGGACCCACTCCTGCTCTGGTGCCTTTGCTGCCGAATCTGGCCTGTCCTCCTCAGCTGTGTCCCTACTCTCAGCAGAGAGCGTTGCTGTGTCCTCGTCCGATGGCTCGCTCTCCCCCACATCCTCGGCCGGGCTGCATGGCGTCTCCTGGGCAAAGCTGTGTTCTGGGCCCGTCTCTGAGTCTCTCTCCTCTGAAAAAAGAGCAGCTCACTGACAGGACTGAAGTCACGGTGGACGGGACAGCGGGAGGGACCCCGCAGGGACCCTGGGTGCAGAGGTGTGGGGACGGGCTGAGCGAAGCACAGGCCTGCAGGCCCGAGGGGGAATGCGAGGCGCTCAGGCACAGTGAGGGCCCTGGGCACACCCCACGGGCCTACCGTGCCAGGCCAGCGTGTGCAGAAAGTGGTCGGTGTCCGTGCTGCCGCCCTGCAGTGACTCATTAGCAGTGGGCTCAGTGTCTGGAGAGCCCGTCTCAGCGTCATACTGGGCAGTGGAGCCCGGCTGCCGGGGAAGCTCCGGCTTCCCTGCCAGGGAGAGAGCAGGGCATCAGGCCACCAGCCCCAGGGGGCCACCATCACTGCAGCTGCCACCGCCCAGCTCCACACCGCCGGCACCCCGCACTGACAGCCCCTGGGGGCACAGGCTGAGGATGGACCCTAGTGCAGGCTCAGGTAACGCCTGGCCACCCGTGCAAACGTGCACAGAGACCCACATGCTCGTGCCACACTGCACAAGCACACGCGCACTTTTCAGGGGTGCTCAGCTGTCTTCACGTAAGAAAATGTGAAAAGTGCAAACCAAGAACAGAAAGAAAACTGTGACGTGGCCACACATGGCACTGCAAGTCCTGCCGGCCAGTGTACTTTTTATGCTATTTTTTGGTAAACGCTCTGGAATAAGATGAGGCAGCTGAGCTGAGTGGGGGGTGTGCTGGTGGCCCCTGCGCCCAGCTGGCCCAGAACGAGGCTTTGGCTCCTCCAGGCCACATGTGAAGTACACGCGCATCCAGAAACGCGTCCTCTCCAAGTCGGACCGTGACTCAAACCTGACCTCCGTGGGTCCGGCCTGGGGACCCGGGGGTGCCGGCAAGAGGACCAAGCCCTCACCAAATTTAGAGAGAATGTCCTGCTGCTCCTCCCGGCTGGAAAAGAGGATCTTGGGGTTCAGCCCCCTCATGCTCGAGCCCTCCCAGGGCAGAGCCTCCCGGCCCGGCCTGTCTCGAGGCTCCACCTCCACGTCCAGGCTCACTTGGAACAGGTCCGGGTACTTCTCCTGGATGTCGCACGCGTCCAGGTCGTACCTGCAGTGGGAGGCCAGACCCCACTTAGGAAGGAGCGGGACGTGCTCACAGGCCACCCCAATGTCCAACAGAAAACGAGCCCAGCGCAGGGTGGGCTGCTCTCTGGCACAGGTGCGGACCACGGGGGCAGTTGGGCACCTGCCCCCGGCCGCACAAGCTGCTGCTGGCACAGGGAGTGTGCGTCAGGCGCATGTACCCCTCTAAGCAGCAACAGGCCTGCCCTCCCGCCGGGTACTGGGTTCAGGTCGGCTGAGACGTGATGGGTATTTGCATAAAAACAATACCGCCTACCCTGGCAAGACTCCCCTGTGGTCAGCAGATGCCCTGAGACCTGCAATTGCCTGCAGGACAGACGGTGCCTGAAGCCTGTGCTGGGAGGGAAAGGGGACAGGCAAGATGCCAAAGACTCTGATCTCCAAGTGCCATTTGGCACAGGTGGGAGGCAGGGGCACCCAGGGTGACATAGCAGGTGGTGACCTCAGCTGCTGTTTCATTGCCTGTCCTGACTCTGTGGGTCTGCATCACTCTGCGGTGCCGCAGGCATCCTGAGACCATGGCTGACCAAGCCTCGTGCGCTGTGTGGACAGGCACAGCCCCTCAGCAGGGCCCAGGTCACAGGCCTGGCTCTTCACGCCACCCAGTACCTGTGTGTGGGACGGTCCCAGGGGTCACAGCAGTGAAATGACAGAAAGATGGCAGCAGGTTGCTGAGACCCAAGGAGCTGAGGGAAGGGTTCTGCAGTCCATTACAGCCCGTGCCCCCTGAAATAGAGCCCACCCGGGGCACAGGCGCCACAGCAGATCCTCCACAAAACAAAACCTGTGAGCACGCACAGTCCAGCGGGCGATGCCCGTGAGTTTCACGCCTCCCCCCCTGCAGACGGACAGCAGAGAGCAGCCCGTGTCTCACGCCCTTCTCAGGTGGCGGCGTCCCCTCTATCCACTCACTCCCGGCTCAGTGGTCACCACAGCCTCCTTTCTCTCTCGGTCAGGGACCCACAGCAGGAAGACCCTGTGACCAAGCAGGGGCAGCTAAAGTGGGAACAAGTACGCGGTGAGCCAGCGGTGATGCCCGCAAAGCGGGAGCAGAGCTGCCAGCGAGAACCAGGGGGCAGGGCCGCGGTGGGTCCACGGGAAGGAGCACAGGACCTCTGCGGGCTCAGCTCGGCCCCACACTGCTGGCCCCATCCCGCCTCCCCACCCTCGCTGGCCCCAAGAGACTGCCGGGCACCCTGCCCAGCAGGCCGGTGAGGACACAATGAGGGTCTGTGAGTGGGGGAGCTGCCACGGCCCTGGACGGCAGAGGGCCCAGCACCCAGGCCCTGCTGGCCTCCTGACCTGCATCATGGGTTGCCACCCTTCCCCCTCCCACGCAGAGGATCGTCCCTCAATCACAGGATGCCTCACCGAGGACAGCCTCAGTCAGGCCTGTCTGACAGCACATCTCAGTCGTCCCCAATTCCTTTCAAACTGTTTTCTTTCAACTGTGTCTGCCAAAGGAATCCTGCCCGAGGGGATACTAAGGCGTCCCTGCGCCAGGGAGACACCATATGGTTGCCTCCCTGGTTAGTCTGTTGCTGGAGGCGATGACACCCAGACCAGCATCCACATCGATGTTGCCAAACCTGTGTCACCAGTACATCCAGAAAGTCCCTTCCGGTCCCTAAGGCCTGGCACCTCTCCGAGCTGAACCCACACCCCTCCGCTGCCCGGGCAGCCTGCCCCTGGTCATTCTGCCCATACGAGAGGCCTGAGCCGGTGACCTGCGGACACACGACCCGAGTCCCCTGCTCACTGCACCCCTGCTGCTTGCGTGCATGTGACTCCACAGCTGCCAGCCCGCTCCCGCCGCCAGCAGCAGGCCACGGGTTTGAAAGTTGATGAGGGTGGATCTCCAAAGCTCCCATCACAAGACTGAGTAACTGCGTGGTGATGGGCGCTCGCTGAACCCAGGACCATGTCACGGAAGCACACAGGCCACCACGTGCTGCGCCTGCCGCAACCACATCCCTCGTGTCAGTGGGAAGAACAACGTGAGGGGACGCTCATCTGCATCTAGTTCTGCCGAGTGCACGCTCTCAGGGACACACACCCGGGCACACTGCATGAGCGCCAACAGAGCAGCTACAGCACAGAGCGTCCCAGTGGGCCTCGATGGGACAGTCTTTCCTCTTGGCCCTCTTGTCGGGGGACGTGGTGGCTGTCTCCCTGCCACTGGCAGGGGCAAGTGCTTTCCCGTGGGCTCAGCGACCGCTAGGGCCTTCTCTCTCCTCAGTCTGTGACGCTGCCCGGGCTCAGGCACGTGTCTTCTGTCTGACCACCCCTGGCCAACACCTCTTGTTTGTCTGAAAACACCTTTAATTGACTTTTGCCTTCAAAGGGTAATTTCACTGGAGACAGAAACTTCCGAGCCCGTGTGGAGGCCGCCCCCTTGCGAGGCTGGCTGGCTGCTCAGGGTCCCTGCCCCCTCCCACCAAGCACCTCCAAAGTTCATGTCTTTGCTTTCCAGCCATTGCTCTGCAGCATGTTTAGGTAGTAGGCTCTTTCCTAAAACCACCCCCCCCTTTTTTTGCATATTTTATTGATTATGCTATTACAGTTGTCTCATTTTATTTCTCCCCTTTATCCCCTCTGCCCTGCGCCCCATCCCATCATCTCCTCGTCAACATTTTCCCGCCACCATTTTCCCCAGCCCCACCCCTCCCCACCTCCCATCCTCAATCCTCCCCGTCTCCGGCTTTGCCAATGTGTCCTTTATGCATGTTCCTTGATGACCCTCCTCCCTCCTCCCCTCTGGTTACTGTTTTTTATTTCAATGTTGCAGGTTATATTTTGCTTGCATATTTTGTTGATTATGTTCCACTTACAGTGAGATCACATGGTATCTGTCTTTCACCACCTGGTTTATTTCACTTAGTGCAATGCTCTCCAGATCCATCCCTGCTGCCCCAAAGGGTAGTAGCTCTTTCTTTCTGCTGTGTAGTATTCCATTGTGTAAATGTACCCCCATTTTTTGATCCACTCATTTACTGCTGGGCACTTAGGCTGTTTCCAGCACTTGGCTATTGTAAATTGTGCCGCTGTGAACGTTGGGGTGCACAGACTCTTTTGAATTGGTGTTTCTGGATTTTTAGGGTATAATCCCAGCAGTGGAACTGCTGAGTCAAAAAGCAGTTCCATTTTTAGTTTCTTGAAGAAATTCCATACTGTTTTCCACAGTGGCTGCACCAGTCTGCATTCCCGCCAACAGTGCATTAGGGTTCCCTTTTCTCCACATCCTCGCCAGGACTTGTTATAGGTTGATTTGGTTATGATGGCCATTCTGACTGGTGTGAAGTGCTATCTCATTGTGGTCTTAATCTGCATCTCTCTGATGGCTAGTGATGCTGAGCATCCTTTCATGTGTCCCTGGGCCCTGTGTATACCCTCCTTGGAGAAGTGTCTTTTCGGGTCCTTTGCCCATTTTTTAATTGGGTTGTTTGTCTTCCTGGAGTGGAGTCGTGTGAGTTCTTTATATATTTTGGAGATCAAACCCTTGATCCAGGTATCATCGGCAAATATATTTTCCCATGCAGTTGGTTCCCTTTTCATTTTGCTGATGTTTTCTTTAGCCGTGCAGAAGCTTCTTATTCTGATGAACTCCCACTGGTTTATGCTCTCCTTTACATCCCTTGCTCTAGGGGGTAGATCAGTGAAAATGTTGCTGCGTGGGATATCTGAGACTTTCCTGCCTATGTTCTCCTCTAGGACTTTGATGGTGTCACAACATTTAAGTCTTTTATCCATCTTGAGTTTATTTTTGTGTGTGGTGTAAGTTGGTGGTCAAAGTTGATTTTTTTGCATGTAGCTACCCAGATCTCCCAAAACCATTTGCTGAAGAGGCTATGTTTATTCCATTTTATGCTTCTGCCCACTTTGTCAAATATTAATCGACCACAGAGACATGGATTTATTTCTGGGCTCTCTATTCTGTTCCACTGATCTGTGTGTCTGTCCTTATGCCGGTACCACACTGTTTGGATTACAGTGGCCGTATTGTACAGTTTGACGTCAGGTATTGTGATCCCTCCTCTATATGGAACGAGCTTTTGAAACTACAGTTTGATGTCTTTCATGAGTTTAAGAAATTTATAGTCAATCATTTTCCAATATTACTTCTGTTCTCCTCTGTCTGGTCTCTCAAACGCCTCTCACAATCCTTCCTGAGCTCCATGATCTCTCGTTGAGCCCGAGACATTTTCTTCCCACTCGCGACGCCTGGGTTCTGCCAGGTCTACTCCGCCACCAAGTGACCTCAGCCATACCAAGACTGGTTCTAGAATCCACACCTGCACCTCGTACAGAGCCCAGGTCTGCAGCGAAACCCCCACCGTCCTGTTTTCCTGAATGTATTATTCAGTTGTTCAAATCCCTCAGCATCTCTTGCAACTGACCCACCCATGCACCTTCACCTACTTTTTCCTCTTCCATCTCCTGCGTCTGTCTTTGAGAACACATGTGTCTAAAGTACCCTTGCATTATGGTTAAAAACTATTGAAGTCCTGGGTGTTTATCTTCCTCCAAAAGAGGGGAAACACCCAAAAACAGTAGAGTTCTGGTATTTGTCTTTGTAGTCTTTTTCATACCGTAACTTCACAATTTTTTAAAGTGCCAATACGAAAAAGACACAAAGGAAGTAAAAACACACGAAGAGTAGTAACATGTGGAAACACAAAGGTGCACCCTCGGTCTCCTGAGGCTGCTGCCACTTTCCCTGAGCCCCACAGGCAAGCGCCGTGTGGCCCTTCAGCTGCGTGAGCACACCAAGCCCACCAGGACCCAGGCTGACGCTCCGTCCTTCCGGGACCCGGGCTTGGGCCCCAGCGACCCTGTTGCTGTGCCAGACGCAGGCGTGGGGAGCAGCAATAGCTGCCCCTGGGCCCCCGGGGCTCCCCTCTTGCATGGATCACACATGTGTCTGAGTTTCTCAGAGCATGTCAGTGGCGTGTGACTGAGCAGAGGGCTTACCAGTTGGACCCAGGTCCCGGGCATGGACCCTGTTTGGCACCTGCGCTGGCTGAGTCCACCCAGTTGCCCTGAGCCCCGTGTCTGCGTCGAAAGGCAAGCTGCACGAGGCCCCTGTTGCTTGGGGGGCCATGTGCACGTGGCTGGGCCTCTATAGGCACTTGCTGTTTCAGTAAGTTATGAACCCGAAGACAACAGCCACCTGAAGAGTGACAGGCGAGGCTGGAGGCTCACTCCTCAGTTGCAGTTATTCACATTTTTGTCTCTAAAACCGGCCCATGAGCTTCTCTTCATCATCTCCCACCTCGCCGTCCAGCAGAGCACTTTGCACATAGTAGGCGCTCAACGAAAGTGGGGGCACCCTTTCACCCAGCTCTGCCACATCCAGCGTGTAAGCAGCTAGGCCTACCGAGAAATCAGGGCGCACAGTGGCAACCACTACAGTCCTTCTGAGGAGGGCATCTTGGATCCCAATCATCATCAGATCTGGGGGGACACCCGGGACTCAAGTCCAGAATGGCGAACGGGCCATGTGAGAACCCCCTACTATCAAATGTACTGCACCCCTCGGCCCACGGTACGTGGCTGGCGAGTGCCTGCGTGCTGCCTCTGTCCCTCCCTCAGTGACACTGGTGGGTGTCCCTGTGATGTGGGTTAGTAAGAAGCTAAGACATTTCCTCAACAAGTAGGGCGAGGAAACTAAGACAGACAGCCAGCAAATGATCCAGCAATCAGCAACTGGCTGGCGAGTCACAAGGTGCCGTCCTCCGCGACCGCAACCGAGGGTGCTCAGCCTCTCCCCCCAGCAGCGGGCAGGTCGCCTGCTGCCTGCGTCAGGGAGATGAGAACAGAGACCCAGCTTGTGCTGGACTGGCCAAGGGCGGACAAAGTCAGGACAGTCAGCGACCAGCACCCACGAGAGCCAGATGAAGCCCTAAGGGGACAATGACCAGGGAGTGGCCGGACCCCACTCTGCCTGCTCTGATGCATCAGCGCAGTGGGGGGGCACAGCGGGGAAGCTGACAGGCCTGTCCTAAGACTCCCGCCTACAGGAGACAGGTATGCACCCTCAAGACACAGAACCCGCGTGCACTCTCCCTTGAGCACGCTCGCGCCCCTTCCCCAGGCACAGGCCATGCTTGCTGTCTGCTGTGCTCTGAGGGCTCGCTTGAGACTTGTGGCCGGGGGCCACCAGCAGCCGCGTTCTGGGCTGAGGCCAGAGCAGCCCCTCCTGGTTTTGCGGCTCCTGCCCAAAGCCCTTTGTCTCACTGTCCCAACCTTTCACACGATTGCTCTTACCTGAGCTTGCATCTGGAACTTTCCTGTACCACGTGAAGAACCCACATGTCCCACACCCGGACAGGCCCGTTCGGCCCAGCCTCTCTCTGGTGACACTAGCATTCCACCCCGTCCCTCCCACGGGTGACACTGGTGGGTGCGGTTGCCTGCACCCAACCCCTCCTGTCCCCTCCCCCAGGCAACACCAACATACTTGGCAAACTTCACAGTGGTTGCGTTCCGAGGCACAAATCCCGTGTGGAACTGCACCTGAAACATCTTCATGGACGCCATCTACAAAGAGTACACACAGGACACACTCGAGCCAGGAGTCTGACACCAGACCTCACGTCACACACGCCTTGGTCACTAAGCTCCGAGCCTTGAGCACAGTTCCAGGTGCTGAAGACATGGGGATGATGGGATGGCACCCTCCCCGACATGCAGCTCCCGGGGGTCCTGAGACCCCCGAGCAGATGGCAGTGCCTCAACTTGGGGGGAACCCCAGGTCTCCAGCTATCACCTCCACCCCACCCTGGACCCCGTGGGCTGTCACGGAAGAAACACCCAGCCCGCAGGGCCCCGGCCACCCTGCGCACTCACCTTGGCCTGCAGCCGTCCGCCCAGGGTGGACCTCGCATGGTAGATCACAATGAGCACGTCCCCCTGGACAGTGGTGCCCAGCGGGATGACCGCTTTGCCATCCTCGATTTTGAAATCCCTAGAGGTGGAATGAGGGGTCACATGAGACAGACACACTGCCATGAAGTGTCAGCTGCGTGCCCTCCTATCTTGCTAGTTGGTTACACAGGATTTGCGGGGCGGGGCACCCCAAGAAATGACTTCTGAGAAGCTCCCCCTCAGCGTGACATTGTGGGAATCCCCACACCCGCCACCCCAGGAGCCTGTTGGCCATTCATCGCCAGACCTGAGACTCCTCACACGCCTCCCAGCGGCGTCTCCCGCCCCCTTCCCAGAGGAACCCAAGCAACAGGCCGGCCGGCCCTGGACGAGGACAGCCCGGAGCCCTGCGCTCACCTCATCTTGTCGTACTCCTGGGACGTGGTGGCCACACGCTCGTCCCCCACGTAGACCTCGCAGAAGGGCCTGCAGCCGTTCCTCTGCTTGTTGAACAGGGGCACAGGCGTCATGACGACGGCCCGCACCAGGACCGGCTTGCTGTGGGGCGTGATGGGTTCCTCGGCCACCATGTCACACATGTACTCGATGTACCTGCGGGGGACCCGGCAGGGGGCAAAGCATGTCACACGATGTCTCTGCGCACGGCCATGTGCCGCGTGTGCTGTGCAATGTACACGCCACGTTGCAGGCACCCCAGCCGGTACGAGCTCTTTTTTCAATCAAATGTACATGTTCAACACCATCGAGCCCCCGAGGCAAGGTTTTAGTTCCATCTCCCAAATGTGATGTTTCAATTTTAATTCAGGGGAAGGTATGTTTAGATTTCCCCCCTCCCTTTCTTTTTGAATGACAGGTTATCTGCAAGCAGACTTATTTCTGAAAGGCGCTGGGGTTTTTCCAGCTACCTGTCTGTTACTAACTTCTACTCGCATCTCTCAGGGCCCAGGAATAAAGGGTTTTGTACGGTCTCTACTCGCTGACATCGGTTGCGGTTCCACAGCCCGTAGTGCAGCGTTCCCTGCTCGTCACTCCATGTGCCTTGAATGAAAGGATGGGTCCTACTGCCGCCATGGGACATCCTGCAGACGTCGGTGCCGCCTGGCTGGTGGGGACCATGTCTGGCCCATGCATCTGCCCATCCTTTCTGAAAGGGGTGCTGAGGGCTGTACTCCCGTCAGGGCTGCGTCTCTCCTTCCAGCCCCGCCGCTCTGCCCTGTGACCTTGGAAAAGCGCCCCACAAGCCCCCCACTCAGCACTCCTCGGTGTGTGACTCCGCGGCACCCACCCTCCAGCTCGCTCCCAGGTGCCCGTCCTTAGTCTGGGCTCCTGTCACAGGTGAGCCCCTCCTTGACAAGCAGCAGCGGTGACTTGCTTTGACCCATAGGCAGGATGGGAAGCCACTGCAGAGCACTGTCCACCCCGCCTTGCTAGCAAACTCTCTCTTTGGTTCTCACCAACCTCCCGTAAGAGGTCGGACCAGGACCTAAGCCAGAGTTGAGACCCAAGTGAGTAGGGAGGCACCGGCTCAGCGGTGAGGGTGTGGAAGAGCAGCCCGGGTACTTCACGGTGGCTGTCTCCCACACTGACCGCAGCCCCCCCCCGACTGCGCTGAGCGCGGTGGTCCCGTGCTGGGCCTGCTCCCCTGCCCCTTGATGGCCACCACGGCCAGGCCAACCACCCTCCAATTGCATTTTCTGCTTGTTGAGCTGCTCCTGGTCCCTCTGGTCTCCGGGATTCACTGGGTGTTTGCCGTGCTCTCACTTGCTTCCTCCGCTGATATCCGAGCTGTAGCCCTGTGACACCTTCCCCGCCGCCCCGGGATTTCTGACGAGAACGTCTCTGGACCTGCTGTCCTCCATCTCCTTCCCTCCACATGAGTGGGGCTCTTGCCATGAGAGCAGGGCCCATGCTGCTGGGCTTCCTTTGTGTCCGATCCTGCCCTGTGTCCTCTGAGCTTCTGTGGTCTGGCACTGCCATCGGCTTGGGGGGTCCTCAGCTCCTCTCTCTTCAGTGTTCCCTGATACTGCCTAAGCAGGTGGGACAGGGTGGCGCCCACCCTTCCGGGGATTTCCCGTGTTCTCCTCCTGCAGACGCAACTGGGAGGCGAGCTCCTGTCTCCCTGCCCGGCGTGCAGCCCATCCCCCCCATCAGTGCTCCAACAGGGCACTCTCCTCCTGTCAGGTGCTTCTGGGTCTCCTGCCGCCTGTGCCCCGGGGGCCGCGCTCTGACCCCATCTGACCCCTTCTGTGCGCGCCCAGCGGGGAGTCAAGAGGAAGGGCTCCCCCATCTCTGCAGCCTCACTGACCCCTTGCTGGCCCTTCTTTCTGGTGTCTGGATCGTGTCCTCTGCTTAGATCCCAGGCTGGCTGGCGGCT
Source organism: Mormoops blainvillei (assembly GCA_004026545.1). Classification (NCBI taxonomy): domain Eukaryota; kingdom Metazoa; phylum Chordata; class Mammalia; order Chiroptera; family Mormoopidae; genus Mormoops; species Mormoops blainvillei. The sequence goes on from PVJD01002057.1 coordinate 101,001, forward strand.
CTGATGGCCAACCACTGTTCAACAGGCTGGAAAAGTCATGCGTTTGAAGCTGGTCTGGCTGGGTTTTGAAGTTGCATGGTGGGAACAGCGCTCCACACCCCCCCAGGTCCTCAGGGCAACAGCCTGGAGCCCCGGTGGGGCGACCACTGACCCTGCTTCCTGGCTCTGCCCTGGGCTGTGGGTGGCTGCTCGGCAGGACCCCATGGCGGCAGCACCACCCAGGAACCCTCCATGTATGTGGAATTCGGGAGCACAAGTGGCTCCTAGGCCAGCATGCTAAAAGGGTCAGAGGCCCTTCACTTTGCTTGGTGGCCAAGCCCGCCCTCCAGCCTTTGTGCACGAGCGGCACAAGGGTCACAGCCCTCTTCATGGGCGGCCGCAGGATGTGACACTGTGCCCATGCTGACAGGCCCCACCTCCAGGCATTCAGGTGGCCCCATCCCACCCACCGTCCAGGGTGGAAGAAGTGGCCGGCTAAGCCCCTGGCTGGTCGGGACATTCTCCCTTTCTTCCTGCATCACCACCAAACAAAACCCACACGCGTGCGGATGGGACCAGAAGTGCTGCTGCCATCGCCCAAATGAGCACATGGTCACGCCTGGCTCACTCAGCACAGGCCTCACGGCTGCGCCTGCTGCAAGAGCTGGTGCCCGGGACTGGACAGAGGCATGGCGCGCCGGCTCGGGCCAGGAGGGCTGAGACTCCGGCCCACTTGGACCTGCTGGCCAGTTCTTGTCCGCAGAGCGGGGCTGTGGATGTTGGCACAGGGCAGGGCCAGTTTGCCCGGCAGAGCTCTCCTGGCGGAGCTCTCCACACTGCACAACCGCACCCCTTCCCAAGCCCTTCCTGCCTCCCACAGCCTACAGCTCCAGCGACCCAGGGACAGAGCATGCATCCGCCGCCCGGCAAGAGGGACACACGGTACCTTTTGTGGGATGGCCAAATGCCCGGCGGGCAGCGCTTCATGCTGAACATGTACACGGCAGCCTCGGCGGTGCTGAAGAGCCGGCAGAAGCACAGGAAGGAGCAGACGGCCACAGCCGATGCGGCTCTCCCATCCTGGGACAGAGGGCACAGGACAGCTCACGCAGGCCCCCACCCCCTGGTGGGGGACAGACAGCAGTGCCTGTCCTCTGGGCTGGGAGTGCATTCCAGAACTTAAGGAAATGCATCCGAGGAGGTAAGAACCCAGCCCCGAAAAAAAATGGCTCCTTGGTGAAAAGCGCAAGATGGCAGCATCCCCAGCGGGACATAGTTCTCACTCACTGCCCCTCCCCCGCCCCAGGCTCGCTCATCTGCTAGGCCCCGTCCGCTGTCACTCCTGTGCGACGTTTACCAACTGCGGCACGGCTGCGCTAACCTCTGAGAGGCACTGAGCAGGCACCCCCCATGTGCCGCCACAAGCCTCAGCCTCAATCGTAGTCGGGGCCTGGGTGGTCCTCAGCTGTGGTGAGGAGGGGCAGAGGTGGGTACCACGAGGCAGCAGCCTCAGCGCTGGGCGGTCGAGACCACTGCGGGTGCTGCCTCACGGGGGGCACTGCACGCTCTTATTCAAAGAAGCGGAGGCCAGCTGAGCGGGCAGTCTTCCCTGAGAAGCGGATGATGCCCGGGGACCCGGGGTGGGCCCAGAGAGGGTGGAGCGCTGCCGGGCGCCTTCTCTAGGACCTGCCAGAAGCCAGCCCAGGGCGCCGCATCCCCGGTCCTCGGGAAGCAGCAGGAGGCTGGTGCTCAGCAAGGAGCCCCACACCCCGGCCCACGCCGCCACCCCAGACACCCAGGCACCCGGCCCTCCTCCCAGCACTGTCACCATCCAACACCCTGGGTTCACCTCTGCCTGTCCCCGGGGCTGAGCAGGAGCGTCCCAGTGCCGGGATCCTCCCCGGTTCATGGCCTCTGCTGCATCCCCAAGATGAAGGGCAGGACCGCAGCCAGGCACTCACCACGCAGTGCAGCACACAGACGTTCTTGTGGTCCTGCCGCAGCCACCAGTGCATGTCCTTGCACACGCTGTACAGGCTGCGAAGGCTCGGGGCCCGGCGGGCTGCCCAACCGTATGTGGACACCTGTGGGGACAGGGTCAGCTCACCCCTGTACTTGTCTCCAGCAAGAGCCGGCGGTTGGCCCTCTCCCACGCTCGGGTCGGCTGTAAGGAGCGCCACAGCCCCACAGGCGTGAGCGGAGGCTCCGCTGGCTTCCACTGTCACCTGCCAGCCTCCTCTCCAGTGTCCCAGAGAAGACCCCGTACCATGGCAGCACACCCCTGCTGGCCCCACCTCTCCACCCCACCCCACCCCACGCCCTCACCCGGCTGTGAAACTTGGAGGGCCGGTATGTCCTCGGGGACAGGTTGTACACTGTGTAATGTCCCGGGTGCTTGGAGTCCAGAAACAGCCGCACGTCTTCTATGTTATTTTTGATGGCCGACTCCACCCCTTCTGCCGGGAACGACATTACTGGAAGAGAGCAGTGGCGTCAGCCCCTGGGGCAACTGCCTAGGGTCACTGCACAGGCCCCGCCTCTCGACCCCACCCCCACCCCATGGCTGGCGATCATCAGTAGCAGGTGTTGGGAGGGGTGCAGCACAGGGCCCCACCCCACCCAGCTGCCTGCCCACCACTCACAGAAGACCCTCAGGAGCTCCAGTCAGCGCCCGGGAGGGGGGGCTCTACCGAGGCCTGATACACTGCTGGGTCTCCCAGTATCCGGATCGTGTTTGGTTTTTGCCTGGAGACCCAAGTTTTAAATGTGCATGGCCTTGCCCCATTCCTCCCATGACCTCAGAGCTCCGGAAAGTTCCTGACCAGTGGGAGATGTGGGTCGACACTAACAACATCCACTGTGGGCCTGGAGGGCCCTGGATACAGGGACAAATGCCTGGCCACATCGCAGCCAGTGAGCAGCTGAGGCACCCTCGCCCTGCCCAGCAGCCACGCCCTTCAGGCCGCCTGCACTGCAGGGTAGGATGCGCAGGCCCCGTCTCCCGACAGGAGGGTCAGAAGTGCACCCCATGGTTAAGGTGGCAAACGCACCTGCAATTCTGGATGTGACGTATGATATGTCCAAGTCTCCCTTTGCGTAACTGCAATTCAAAAGAGCACTTGGTTACTACAGAACCTTTCTACAATTACATCACAGAAGTTTAAGGCAGAGTGAGCCCTGGAGAAGCCACGGGGAGAGAGTGTCTCCCATTCAGGCTGCAGCTCACAGGTGCACGTACGTGGCTCACTGCATGTGGGAGTACAGCATCAGCGCCTCTGTGAGGGCACACATGCCTGTGTGAAGCTCGTGTCTAAGAGGTGGGGGTATCACAGGCTGCAAGGCGTGGGCAGGCATGGCCTGGCCCAGGGTCCGAGTTCAGTGCTGCTGCACGGGGAACAGGCACCGTCAAGACTGGCAACCAAGGGAAGCTGCACGGTCACACACACAGGGTCAGAGTCAGCCACAGCAGGGACGCCGAAACAACTGGAACAGGGACTTGAAACAACTGCCACCAATGAGCTGACGGAGAAAGTAGATGGACCGCATGTAGAAAAGACCAGTGAAGTGGGCGGAGAGATGGAAATCCTAAGAAAGAACCATCCTAAGAAAGAACCAAAAAATAAAAAAAGGCCAGAGACAAAGACACTGCAGTAGAAATGAAGTGCGCCTCTGATGGGCTCGTCAGACTGGACACGGCTGAGGAAAGAATCCCTGAGCCACAGGACACATCGTCAGAATCCGCAAAAACTGAGAAGCAAAGAGAACAAGGGCTGCGAAACCCAGGACAGGACACGCAAGGCCCGCGGGACGCCTCCGGGCGGAGTGACATACACGCAGTGGGACACCGGGAGAGAGAGAAGGGGCAGGAGAAACACTCGAGACAACAATGGCTGAGAGGTTCCCCAAAGTCACGTCAGGCACCAAACCACGGATCCAGGCAGCTCGGAGGGCACTGAGCAGGGAGACGCCGGGAGAGCTACACCTGGGTATGTCACATGCAACCTGCAGAAAATCAGAAGTAGAGAAAAAGCCCCGAGAGAAGCCGAGGGGTATCTGTCCTGCGAGGAAGTAAAGCCAGTATTAGACCGACTTCTCAGAAACCCCGTGAATGAAAGGGGAATAGAATAACTAAAGTATTAAAAGAAAAAACCGCCCAAGGATTTCTGTGCTCTGTGAAATTATCCTCCAAAAGTGAGGAGAAAAAAGGTTTTTCTCAAAGCCTGAAGGAATTTACAGCCGGTAGTCCTACTTTATCAGAAATGTTGTAAGTTTTTTAGAGGAAAGAAAACAGTACAGACCAGAAACTCGGATCCACATAAAGAACAAAAAAACATCAAAGAAAGAAATGAAAATGAAGTCAAAGCTTTTATGTTTTTGTCCTTAATTCCCTAATAAGTTAACAATTTGTTCAAATTAGTGATGGTTTGTGTGTCTGTGTGGGGTGCACGGTAGCCATGACAAGGGGATGGGGAAGGGTACTGGGGCCACATGGCACCCACCACGAAGCCCTCCCGATGCCCATGATGGGGCGCAGCGTCACAGATGCGGACGGGAGCTGGTTGCAGGAGCATGGTGCAGCCCCACGGCAGCCGCGGTGAAAAGTGAGAAGTAGAACACATGTGAAGGGCAGCAGAAATGGAATCACATAAACTACTCAGTTCAACCACAAAAGGCAGAAAAAGAGTGGACGACAAAAAGGGGAACAAAGGACAGGGCAGTGAATAGAAAACGGAAACAAACGTGGTGAATGCTAATCCACCTGAGTCAATAATCACGCACAGTGTCACTGGTCTAAGGGCACCGATCGAAAGACCCAGGTCACGTGCTCTGCGGCCAGGCCCTGGTGCAGGGCACCTTCTCCCATTTACCCGCTGGTCCTGTTGGTCGCCTTCTTGCACCATTTTCCCTTCCCTCCCCTAACTTCCCTCCCCGTTTCCACCGTTCATTACATATATTAGATACTATTCCTTTGTAAATTATATAGTCTGAATGTATTTACTTCCCATCAATACTGCATCTTTCTCTTTTTTAAAGATTCTATTTATTTTGAGAGACGGGAAGGAAGGGAGGCAGAGAAGGAGAGAAGCATCAGTGTGTGGTTGCCTCTTGCGCGCCCCCTACTGGGGACCTGGCCTACAACCCAAGGCTTGTGCCCCAACTGGGAACTGAACTGGCGACCTTTTGGTTCGCAGGCTGGTGCTCAATCCCGAGCCACACCGGCCAGGGCCAGAATTAGATCTCTCAACTAACCAGCATCACTGGACGTTGCTGCTGGGGATCAATGCTCTCTTCCCCTGGGGACGCCCGTGGTCTCCCCATGAGTCACTTGTGAGCCCACTGTTTCCTCCCAGACTCACAGGGTTTCACCTCGTTCCCCCCAGTCCCGCAAGTATGGGCCATTCATCAGTCTGACCACTCAACACGTAAGACTGAGACCTGAAAAAACTGACCTACACGTGACAGGCTCATCCCCTCTTAGTCTTACTTTTTAAAGCGCTGCTGGCTATTTCAAATAACTTGAGTTTTAAGGTCAAAATCTGTAAAGACGAAATCAGAATTTTTATTTGTATGGCGATACACTTATAGACTCATTAAAGAGTGCTCTCCCAAACATGAAGTTTCCATTTACTGAGGCCTACCTGCAGGGCTCTCATCAAACTTAGCCAGGCAGGGTGGCCTGAGCAGGGCGGTTGCCGGCTGGCTACTCCCCACCCTGCTGCCCCCGCCTCCCACAGGCGGCCAGCAGGCACCCAGGAGGGCAGGAACGGGCCCCCCAGGCCTGGCGACGCTTCCCTGCTGGAGCCCAGAGTCACCACCATGGGGACAAACTGTCCCTGATCTGGTCACGAAATGAGTGAAATGCACCATCCCAAGTGAGCACAGAGGCAACCTGACAAGTTTGCTCTAGAATTCGTCCAGAGAAAGAGCTGAGCAAGAACAGCCAACGTTCTCAGAGAGGGAGGAGGAGGAGGAAGGCCTACGCCCTAGACAGCAGAGTGCTGAGGGCTGCAGGGGTGGGGTCGGGGCCAGACACACCAGGGAGGAGTTCAGGGGTGCGCGGGGGGCCTGGACGGCAGGCTGGGGTGGCACCCAGACTGTCGTCGACAGAGGGGCCACTCTTGTCAAGGAGAATAGACGGGGACCAATGAAACCCCCCAAGTGCCCTGGCTGGTGTGGCTCAGTGGGGTTGAGCGTTGGCCTGGGAACTGAAAGGTCGCAGGTGGGTTGCAAGCCAGGTCCCCAGATGGAGGAGCGCGAGAAGCAACCAATCAACGTGTCTCTCCCTCTCTTTCTCGCTCCCTTCCTCTCGCTCTAAAAACATATAAATAAAACCTTAAAAAAAAAAGCCCAAATAAGGTCCATGTGGATTAAAGACCTGAATATACAAGAAAGCCATTAAAAATGTTTAAACATTCTAAAACACGTTTTAAAACACGTCTAATCTACATAACGTGGGCTGTGAGGGGCCTTCCAGCGCAGAACACAAAGGCATGAGGAAGGGCAGATGGGTTTGTGGGATGGGTCTGAGAGACGGCCTCGTGCTTTAGTTAAAACCACATGGGAACAGAGCAGTGAGAGGCAAGGAGAAACCGCAGTCAAAGCGAATCAGGATGTGGAACATGTCGCATAAAAACCCAGCAAGAGAAAGAACCCTGTGGGAGAAGAGCACAGGTCCCACGCAGAAGAGGAACACATGGCGCCACAGCAGCAAGGCCCCGGGCCCAGGCCACGAGGCTCCTGCCTGGGCACCTGGTGCCAGGGAGGGGGGCTCAGGCTGGCCACTCGCCCCCACTGCCCACCCAGGGAGGCGTGCCTAGGGGACAGACGCCACGTGGGAGACCGAGGCCTGCGCTTCAGATGGACAAGGGACACAAGACTGGACACAGAGGCGGGGCCTGGGCACAGGATCCCGGGACCCGGGTCTGCTACAGAGAGGGCCCTGCCCCGAGGTCAGGTCTCCCAAGACTTCTAGGTCCACAGCCCTACGACGAAGAGGCAGCAGAGCAGACAGACCGGTGGCCCGGACAGACCCCATTAGCAGTGACTGGGGTCAGGGCCCCTAGGCCCAAACTGGGTCCTCTTGTGGCACACAGCACCCCGGTGGCCAGAGGCCCCGCCTCACTACCCAGGACAGCACCTGGACGTCCCATCGGTCTGGGCGGGGGGAAGCGCCCCTGCCTACCACACCACAGCTGCCATGCACACATGATCAGGGGCGTGAAGTCACAGCTGCTAGTCAGGTCTAACGCCTGCATGGAAAAGGGCTGGGACCAACGCTGTCTGCCACTTCCTCGTCCAATAATCCACTTCTGTGCGTGCATTTGAGAAGCAAAGCACTGGTGTTGGTTTAGGTGTTTCACAGCGAACCCTTGAGACTGCCAGCACTTGGGGTGTCTCCACCCACGACAGCCAGCACACTCTCAGGGCTCCAAAGCTCCCAGCTCCGGTTGGTGGGCCACCGAGCCCGAGGTGGCCGCCCTGCTTTCAGAGAAGTCCAGGGGTCATGCCCACCCACCTCGGCTGCCCATCAGGAATGGAAAGGCTGTGACAGGCCAGCTGCTGGGCTGCCACCTCTCTGGGGTCTTCTCAGTGGGAACAGCCAAAAAGGGACGCACCACACTGTTATTTCTAACCTAACGCAGCTAAGGCTCCTGGGCTTCTTTCATCTGTAGTGTGTGCTCTGGGCAGACGGCAGCTGCCCAGAGAGCTAGCCGCTTGCCCAGAGGCCGGCCTGTGCACCAGGCTCCCTAGATGGACAGGGTGCCCCGAGCCAGACCGCATGCACAACACAGGGTCTCTGCCGCGGCTGGCTGTCCTTGCAGAGCCTGCGCATGCTGGGCAGGGTGCCTCTGGGACCTGCCCTTGTTCGCGGGGGCAGACGACCACAGGGAGCGGGTGCCAAAAGCCGCACCTGGCGCCCCAGACCATGCAGTGCTAGGCTCCCCCGTGCTGATGTACGTCCTGTCTTGGAAGCGACCAGTCGTGAGGACTCTATGCCAAGTCTCGCATGTCCTCCAGCGAATCACCGACTGCGGTAGTCCTGAGACCCCAACACGCTCCCCTTTTCTCTGACCTAGAGACCCGCGTGGCTGATGACGGGACGGAACGTCTTCCCCTTCTGACTGCAACGTCACACAGGCACGATGCTGGGCAGCCCCGCCCTTGGACACGAGCCCTGCACTGCCCAAGTCACCCCGTGCGGCCCAGGCTGGGGCGCTGGCCTGCAGCGCAGCGTCAGGGCTGCTCATTTCCCTGTGTTACCGTTCATGTGAACAAAGTCGGTGGGGAAGCGACTCCATCCAGGGGTGACCGTCACCTCCACCCACAGAGGCAGCTGTTCCACACTCGACTGTTTATCCAGACCTTGTGCCTGGGGCCATGAACAGTCAGACTGGCACCCTGCTGTTCCCACCGGAGCTGCCCCCTCCGCGTACCATGCTCACTGTGGCATCACGTTGCACAAGTGACTGCCAGCGCTTACCCCCACCCCTCCCATCACTGTCCTGAAGCTGGTGGCTGAGGCCCAGGCCACTGGCATTGTGGCAAGAGGCTCTGAGGCACTGGCCCACAGGGAAACGTGTCTCAACCTCATCTTGCCCACATTCCTCATCTTGAGAGCGAGGTTCAACCCCTTCTTTCACGTCGAGGAATGCCTGTTCCTTGTCCTTGGGGGGTTGCAGTTCAAAAGCCTTCCAGGCACCAAGTCCAGCTTTGACCATGTGATGTCCCCGCTGGAAGGATGACAGGTGAGCATGGAACAGCCCTGACCTAGCCACACCCTCCTCACCCAGAATTTGAGCATCAGACCCCTGAAGGCTCTTGTCTCCGGGGTCAGGTCTCCAAAGGGCACGTGCTAGGAATGGCAGACACTCCCAGTCAGGGTGTGGGGCGGGGCCTCACAAAGGGCCAAGGAGGTGCAAGCGGCTGCCCAGCTCAGGACCCAGGCCTTCGGCAGAAGCGAAGTTTCTTCCCATCATGTGAGGTTATCAGAGACTAAGCGCGCGGGCATACAGAGCCCATGGGAAGCATGACATGTGTCCACACGCAGGCTCACACACAAGCACACATACCTACCCACATGTACACACCTGTACAAACACAATTGCCCATGAACACACATGTGTGCATGCCCACACATGTACAAGCACAAGTGCACCTGCTCGTGCGTGTGCACGCCCACACACCTGTTCACACATGCGAACACATGCACATACCTCTTACACAGGGCACACTCACATGCAGATCATCCGCCTGCTCATACATGTGAACATGTGCACATGCCTGCTCATATGTGTGCGCACCCATACAACATATGAAAAGGACCACCACATACACACACCAGGGTGTTCAGACACACCCCACTCACATCCACAACTCACATGAACACTCGAGCACAAGCACATCCACGAGTGTACTCACACCCCCACTTTGTACACAACACACAACACGTGTGCTCACACACACAAGCACACATGCCTTTGCCTATGCTGTCAACACAGTTCTGAACACAAAATGACCGTCGAGGCACAGAAAAGAACAGAAAAACGGGGCCAGGTTTCCACAACAGTCAGCGGAACGTGATCGCAGCTGAAGGGACAAACGTTCCAGCCACAGGGCTGAGTCTGTGACCCGTCAGAGGCCAACGCGGCTCTGTTCCTAGAGCAGGAGGGATGTGGAGGGAGGGTCTTGCAGTGAGGTTGGCGCCTCTGTGCCAGTCACACTGGGGACCTGGGCCAGGTCGCAGAGCTCCCTCCCAACCCATAGCCAGTGCAGGTCACGCGTCCCGGTCACAGGGCCATGGGCCGGCACCTGGAGCCGACGTCCTGCACCTGCGCGGGCGGGTGCTCCCTTGAACAAGCCTCTCACAGGTGATGTCCTTCACCCACATGCTCAGGTCCACTGGCCTGAGTCTGAGGTCATGTGTGATGCTAAATGAGGCATCCTGTACCCCACTCACTCCCCACCCCAGGAAGGAAACAGCACGTGCAAAAGCATCGTCACAGCGGGAGGGATGCAGAGGCCGGGGCGACACCATCCCCATGTGGCCAGCACAGTGATGCCAACGCTTCTCTGCTTTCCACCAAGTCCCTCATGGTGGAAGTGGAAACAGGGCTGTGGGTCACCCCACCCTGCAGGGCAAAGCCCACCCCCAGGGTCTGTGGGCCTCACCGACAGCCATGAGTGCAGGTTCTGCCAGGTCTGGAGGCGGGCAGCACCCAAAGGTCAGAGAATCTCGTTACGGAGCAACCATGTGCTGTCGCCCAGGACCTGTGCCCACGCACCCTCAACTCACTTGGCGACGGACTGGATGACCTTGGACGAGGTGTCCTTGATGTTTGTGAGCAGGCGCCCTGTGCCGCCCCGCAGGATGTCCAGGAGCCCGCCATAGGGCTGGTCGTACTCGGCAACCGCCAGACCTGCAAGTGGAAACAAGCCTCAGGTTGTGGTCGGGCCGGGATCAGGTCCCAGAGACGGGGGCGTCCAAAGCCCCCAGAACCTGAGAGGAGCTGCACTTCCTGTCCACACTGACTGTCTGCACTCCACACATGGGCGCAGAAAGCAAACCAGGGACCGGTGCCTGCATCCTGCCTGGCGCCCAGCCAGCCGCTCTCACAGGGCCGAGCCAGGTCAGGCCCAGTCAGTGACACCTGAGACCCTGGGTGCCTGTGGCTCTCCATTCCTGTCCCTGGGATGTCCAACCGCTTCTGTTCCAGCATCCCAGACACCCGGAGACCCTGCTGCTGCACAAACGCAGACCAAGGGCCCTACGAAGGCAAGGGCCTCCATCGCGGCAGTGAAAGGACACAGGTGGACACGGAAAGGACAAGAGGGGGTCATTCAGGTGGCTGCAGATGGGCACAGAAGGCCATGCGGCTGGACGGCAGGTATGCTTCTGCTGGTCTGCTGAGGGGGGCCCCCGGGACAGCCCAGCTCCCAGGTGCCCAGACGTGAACAGAGTGACGGCAAATAGAAGGCAGGTCCTGAAGCCCTAGGACCCCAAGCTGTGGTCCTCAAAGGCAGCCCTGGGGGTGGAGCTGAGGTAAAAGGCGAAATGCACAATCCACACGCCATGTCTGTGCCCAGGGTCATCTGTGGTCTCAGCCACAGCCTGTGACCACCCAGGAACACAGGCCCCCAGGTGGCTGGGTCGCAATGAGGACAAGGGGACTGACACTCTCGGGTTGTTAGGCAGCCAGTGACATGTGGCCAATGTGTCTCGTGTGAGTGACGTGTATGCTGGTCACTCACCAGGGGGTGACCACAGGCAGGCACACATGTGGTACGGTTCTCTCTCAGCACCTTGAGAGCCCCCTGGGCCATCCAAGCGGCCCCACATGCTAGGTGTCCGGGACGCACACTGACAGAACAGGTGTGTGGAGAGACGTACTGTCGGGCAAGGCCTCCTGGAACCTCCTGGCTCGCTGCAGAGCCCAGGCTGAAGGCTCCTCAGGGGACACAGTGCTGTTGTGCCAGCACTGGGTACCCACACCCAACGGCCCACTGGACGGGGGTGTGGGTGTGGCTCACTTGCCGAAGGCGACAGAGTCGTGAGGAAAACTAGCTGAGCCACCCCTACAACGGCCAGAACTTGTCTGCCGCCCCGGGAGGAGCTCCTTCCCCAGCAGCACACTCCCTGCTCCCGTCACGGTTGCACCTGCCCTACACAGCCCTCCTTGCACCAGTCGTGGTCCCGGGAGACATCCTCTGTGTGCCTGAGCCACAGTCACACACACCCACTGGCCCCCAGGTCCTGGAGACTGAGCCCATGCGGCCACCCTGACAGCCCTGCCTGGCTAGGTGCTACAGAGCACCTGTGCTGTCCTGACGGCACATGCTCACACCTGTTGCTCATCCTGCCCTAAATGTGGCACTGAGGTCTTGGAGCTGCAGCCTGCCACAGTCCCTAGGCGGGCCTGGGGCCCAGATGAGAAGCCTCTCCTGCTGCCGGGCCACGTACCCATGGGGCAGGACCTGGGGTGGCACACAGCAGTGGAAGCACGGTAGTCATAGGACGGGATGGGGGGTGGGTGCAGGGTGGGGAAACTAACCTCCACCATGGCTGCTGCTCGTGGGGCCCCCAAAGGGGGGCTGTCCTCGGGGCGGGGCAGCGTGCCCATAGCCTCCATTCTGCTCCAGGAGCTGTGAGGGTTCAAAGGCAGGGATTCACTTTCTGGAGGTCAGAGTTCACACACACGCCACTCTGTCCGCCCCAGGGGGAGGACCGCACAGGCGCCCACTTGCAGGAGCCGTGACTCCCGTCCTTGCCTTAGTGTCGAGTCCCTTACACCGAAGTCTCGCTGGCAACGCGGGCCCACTCACACAGCTCTGTGGGCTGACACTCAGCGTCGCTCGGCAACCCTGCCCCACCCCTCAGGAGCTTACCGCACACCCACGTGTGCCAGGCTCTGCAGGCCCCGGAGTACAGGCATGGCAGGGCCCCCGCCCCATGGGCTCAGCGGGCTCGCGCCTCTGCCTGCCAGAGGGATGCAAGAGGCTGTGCAGTGAGAGGCCCCATCTTCTGCAACTGAGTCCAAAGGCCGGGCCAGCCACAGCTTCAGCGCCAAAACCTTCAGAGAGGTGCCCGAAGGCCCTGGCACCAAGCTGACTCAGCCCTGCGATGTTGGGGCCCGGCTGATGGCACAGCGCAGCCCCCGCCACCCCACTCAGCATCAGCCGCAGCCCTGCTGTCTTTGGTGGGCCGTGGTGTCCACTGTCACCCTTTTTATAGATCACCCTTCTTATAGGTCACTCAGACACATGCTTTAGTTTCTGGTGGAGCTTCCAAGAACGTTCTTGTTACTGAGCAGAAACTTTACCACGTTAAGCTCAGCAAGCAAGGTGACAGGGAAGCTTTGTCTCTCTGTGACTTGGCAGGTGGCCAAGGTCATGACATCTGTGCTGTCACTATGGGCAGCATGTGGCTGCCCCATCGATCTGGGTCTCCTCTTCACATGTCTTCTGTGTCACTGGCTTGTCTGTCAGGTCTGGCAGGAACAGGACGCCTCCACTGTGACCACACGCTGTGGTATCACCTGGAGTCTCCAGGGCTGGGAGTCACAGACACGCGGGAGGCGTGGATCCTGCCATCCTCCTTCACAGTACGTCCCCACTCTCCCTGCGGCTCTGTCCTGGGCCCTGGGCTGGCCTGTGTCCCCTGCCTGCCCCTTGTGGGACATCTGCTTTGCTGCCCAGGGTAGGAAAGCCCTCAGGAGGGGGCTGGTGGTTTGCACCAAGGCCCTGGAGTCTACAGGCGCCCAGGCTGGAAGGTGCATAGGTGCCCACTGATCCGTGGCCTGTGTCTGCCCGCTGGCATTACCGACGCCCGCGGGGAGCTCCTAGTGATACACACGTGAGTGGCAGCTCAGAGCAGGTGTCTCCTTGTGCCACCCCGCGCCTCGTCCACCACCCCACACCCTACCCCGCTCTCCTCACAGCGCCGGCTGCTGTCAGACACATCAGGCCTTTCTTTCCGTCTCCTGCCCCAGAGCCCCAGACCTAATGAGGGCTGCCTGGCTGGTGATGATGCCCTCGTGTCAGGCAACCTGCCCTGGAGTCACTGGGGGCGTGGGGACACCTCCCTGTGCAGTGGTCCCCCCTTGACAGCAGGCTGCGTCTCTTGGGACCCTGCCCCTACAAGCAGCACAGGGAAGGCCCTACCTCAGTGATGGGTGACTTGGGGTTAACGTCCCTGGCAGCTGCGATCTCCTGCAGCTGGTTCACCAGCTCGGTGATGGACAGCCGCTCCTCTGGGTTGACCTTCAGTGTGGCGCCTGCAGGGGACAAGTGCATGCTCAGGGGCCCAGCATCCCACCACCCTGCCCTTGAGGCCCCCCTTTTACTGATGTTACTGACATTCGCAGCAAGCGAGGTAATGACATGGAGAGCAACAACGAAACAGTAAAATTATCAAAACCCCCCACCTAGAGCGCCATGACTCATAAAGGCTGACAGGCAGGCGCTCTGTGGAAGAGCCCACACCAGGGAGGCTGCCCAAGAGCCACATGGCATGTGGCAGGAGGTGTGTCCCATGGTCCCCATGCCCGGGACTTACGGATGAGGCCATGGAACACGGAGTACCGAGTGTCGTCCGCAGGAATGGAGTACTTCCCATTCACTATGCGAAGTTTGGCTCCGTCTTCAAAAGGGTGCTGCCCGAAGCACAGCAGGTACAAGATGCAACCCAGCGCCTGGTTGGGGGTGGACGGAGGGGAGAGGGTGGGGGTGAGGAAACAGAGGGGGGTCGGGGGCAAGGCAGGAGCATGCAGTGGCCCTGCCCTGGGACCCGGAGGGCGCAGCCTGGGCTCCGTCTGGTCTGGTTTACCCGTGGAAGCAGGGCGGGGCGGGGCGGGGGGTGCTTTCTGCACACAGCCAGCCTCCTGGGGTCACCTGAGACTTAGGAGGGGAAGACGCAGTGTGCAGGCAGCAGCACGCTGCCTGCCACTAAGAATGGCTTCATTGTGCAGGTCCCAGCAGGTCATGCAGCCCAACTGTCCCTGCCTCTGCTGACGCCCCGCACTGCCTGTCCACACCATGTCACGCGTGGGCCTGACAGGCCGAGACTGTGAGCCTCCAGGCACAGGGGTCCAAGGGAGGCACGGAGGGTGCAGGACACCCACACTCATGGAAGGGCAGCCTCAAACACCAAGGTGGCACGCGTGCCTGGCCCGACGGAGCCCTGTGTCCGAGGAGCACCAGCCAAGCCTGTAGGCAGCAGATCGCTGACCCCACCCATGCTGACCCACTGACTTCTACTTAGTCTGTGTCCACTAACGGCAGAGAAAACAAAAGAAAACAGAAGAAAAAAAAAAAGAAGAAAAAAGATGGGAGACCAAACACAGAAACGTGGCTTCTGGAGCCTGTGCATGGCACCGGGCACTGCGGCCTTACCCAGATGTCCTGCTTCTCGCCAATCGGGAAGTTCGAGTACAGGTCCACAATTTCCGGCGTCCTATACATGGGTGTTGTGTTCCTGGTGACCTGAAGGGAAGACAGGCCTGTCAAAGGGAAGTGATGTGCAAGCCGCAGTGGCTTTGCATCAGCGCCTGACGGCTCTCCTGCAGGTGACTCACGTGCATCCCACTACACCCAGAGCTCTCACTGCTCATCGCCCTCCCACTGCCTCCACAGCTTCATCTCTGGAGCAGCCTCAGTGCTGCTGAAACGGTCGTGCCGAAGCACGTGCCATGGGATGTGGGCCGTGTGTCCAGGGGACGGACAGCCCAGCTGACGAGAGGTCTCGTCCAGAGTGGCCCAGAGCCAGTTCTGCTAGGTGGGCTGCCTGTGGGCGGGACAGGAAGAGCTGTTCTCAAAGCAGCTTCCTGATGTGTTCTTGTGGACAACGAACCTTTGCAACAGGACCAAATTAGGCTGAACTTACAGTTGTGTCAGGTTTTTATGGGAAAAACCTGAGACCCAGGTATACAGGACAGGACCGGTGACAGGGGCTGGGGCACAGCCTGGGGGAGGGACAGCATGCCCCCGCCCCGGCATGGTAAACACACTCCAACCCGGGGCCATTTTAGTGAGTGGTGGGTCAAGGCTGGGCAAGTGGACAGGGGACACCCAGGACCAACACAAGGCCATGTCCCGACGCAAAAGTGACTCCCGGGGCCTTGACCAGGCACTTCACAGGACTGCCCCCCAAGCTGCCCTTAGGCAGACGGGCCCAGAGCACCGGGAAGGAGGTGGGCGGGCGGGCGGGTGGCGCTGTGCAGCCCAGATGTGGCCAAGGGCACCCGCACAGAAGGCATCAAGCCGCAGGCTCGTGACCCTGAGTGTGTGCCCGTGTGACTCGCCGTGTGAACTGGAGCGTTGGGGGCCAACGCTCAGCCCTGCTCCTCAGCCTGGTGTGTGACTCCCCCCAGAACCGCCAGCAGGCCTGCGCCGGCCGCCCCATACCGCACCTCCTCCTCCACCAGGGCCCGACGCTGGGCGCTCCAGCTGTAGTCAGGGGTATGCGATACAGTTGTGGCACTGCCAAAGTCGCAGAGCTTGATGGTCCCCTGGTTACTCAGCAACAAGTTTTCAACCTGAAAAATTCCAGAAAATGATCCTTACAAACTTGGAGTGCAGACAGCCAGCTGGCGCCAAGGGAAAACGCAGCACCTAAACTTCCTTCTGATCAAAATCCGGACGTGTACCTTTAGGAATGGGTTATTCAGAAAAGCAAAGTTAAAATCAACCATAAATCAAATGTAGCTGCAATTAATAATGCAAGATACACAATGAGAGCCTTTAGAAAAGGTAGAAGATGAAAAAAGTTAACATACCATTAAAAAATCATGAAATACATCACGAAGTTAAGAAGAAATCTAGCCAGGAAACTGTCCAGTGAGATGAACCTCTAAAGCTCAACATCAACAGGACCCAGGTTCCTAAGAGCAAAGGCACAAACCTGTGCCAGTCGCACCAGGCCACCACCCAGGGCCGGACCAGCACTGGCGGCATCTGAGGCCACAGCTAAGGATGGCTGCGCCTGGGGAGAGCCCTGAGGCAGCTGCAAACCTGCCTGTGGTTCTGGCGGGTGTGGGGCACCGGGCCAGGACCCAGGTGCTGGGCGGGCGGCACAAGCCCCACGGAGGGAGCAGGGGCCACAGGCCCGCAGATGATGCTCTCGGGGCAGGAGCATGTGCGACGGGCAGCTGGTCATGCCCTCTGCAGATAGGGCCCCGGCCAGACCCTGACCAGAGTGTGCACGCGCACACCCACCCAGGGCTTCTGTGACAAGACATAAACAGCAATTCAACAGAAAAAAGGCAACGCTGCCATGGGTACCTCCCCAAAGAAGAAATCCAAATGCCGATAAACGTGAAAACGGCCAAGTTTGTTCACAGAAGGAAAATGCCACTAAAACCACACAGTCCGCTGCCAACAACAAAGGCCGCAGAGCGCAGTACGGGGACCCTGCGCACTGCTGGTGAGACCATCCACAGAGAGGCAGACAGCTTCCAACCCCCAGGGACGTGGCTGCCCAGAGCTCAGAGAGCACCGGCCACTAGCAGCACGGGCAGCAGGGACCCAAGGGCACCCACTCTGCTAACTGTGGGCACACAAGACGGACAAACCCTAAAATCATGATGCTGGAGCCCCGCGTGGAGCCCGCGGGGAAGCTGCAAGGACGCCTGGCATGCATAGGGCTCTGGGGGGTGAGGGACGGGAACCCAGGGTTGGCCCACAGGCGCAGGCGCTCTAATCTCACTGCCCTGGTTTTTCGCACGGTGAACAGGCCTGACGCCCCCAGATGGCAGGTGGTGCACCCAGACGGTGGAGAAGGCCCCCTCACAGCACCACTGGCTGGCCAGGCAACCTCCTGACCCCACAGGGGTCTGCCACGTGCTGCCCACCAACCTGTTGCCGGAGGAAACCGGCCTCTCGGGCTCAGGAGACAAAAGAGAAGGCTCGCCAGAGGTTCAGACCCAAAGGGAGGCCAAACCCTGCAGACTGGTGTGTCGGTGCTGACCCCCCACCAGGGCCTGTGAGGAGGGCCCACCCATCCCTACCTGGGGAGGTTTCAGAGAGGTCACCTCTGGGGAAAACTGGGAGCTGGCCATAGACTGGACATGAGGTGGTATCAAGACAGTGATTTTAACCTCTTTCATCTCTTGGCACATAAACTAATTACTGAAATTCTGCAGCACAGCAAAATAAATAAATTAATTAATTAATTTTAAAAAGTGTGATTTTGATTCACTCGCACCCGACAGCTATTGCTGAGTCGGCTGTTGTCATTTTCTTATTTGACGAGCTAAGAGAAAAGAGGTCCCTGCCCCTGACTAGTGTTGTGTGTTTTAAATATCCTTGCGGCACACCGGCTGGATCGCTGGCTGGAGGGCGTCCGAGGCGAGTCCTGCTGAGGCAGTTAGCACTGCTTCAGGACGCAAGGAAACACCATTGTCCTTCCAGAGGTTTGTGCGCGAGTGTCTTGGTGTGAAGCAGTGTGACATCTGTAGTCTGATATAAACCCTGCAGCAAAAGCCACCTGCACCCACGAGCCCTACATGGGCTCGTGCCCACGGCACCGTGACGTGGCCAGAGCCGGCGCGTGAGTCTGGCCAGTGCCAGACAACTGCCACTGAGTCTTAGGTTTCTCAAAGACACAAGGTGGGGAATAAAAACCACGCCACAACCCAGGAGAAGATATTCACATCACGTACAACTCAAAAAAGGCTACTGTAAGAATATACAAGAAGCTCCAATTAACCCAAAATAATACAACGACCAAAAACAGGAAAAAAGGCAGAAAACAAAAAGTTAGCTGAAGACTAAGACACTAATGACTATACCCAGCAAAAAAACATTTAACTCCGTTAATAACCAAGAAAAAGCAAAATCACTACGTGTGGGCAGCCACTCTCCCACCCCCACCCCAGGCCAGGAAAATGAAAGCCGCAGCTTCAAGCAGACACCCAGTGGGCCGGGAATCGGGGCCCTCAGCCCGAGGGCCCAGCCCGGCGCAGCGCCCGCACCTGCGCTGACGAAAGGCCCCACAGCCAGGGCCGGACAGCAAGCGCTGTGGGAAAGGCGGGGGCGGGGGCGGGTCGCAGCACAGGAGGCGCTGGACCCTGTGGAGGGCGCGCCAAGGCGGTAGGAGGACAGGAAGGGGCGCCCAGGCCCCACACCTGCAGGTGAGGGGCACTTGGGGACCCTGGAGGAAGCCCCAGGCCCAGCTGCGGGACCGAGGGTGTGAGGACCCATATGTGCGTCTGTAACACAGGATGACAGGCAGGGAGGGCTCTCTTACTGCTTCACAGGAGAAGCTTCCAGAAAACCCATGTGCTGTTTAAGAGGTTCCCACACGGGTCTCTGAGACTTCTCGGTGGAGCCTGACTGGCAGGAGCTGCTACGCCCTAACTAGCAGGTGGGGACGGGAAGGGGCACCTTGAGGTCCCTGTGGACGATGGGTGGCTTCTGTCTGTGCATGTGCTGCACAGCTCTGCACGTCTGGTAAAAAATCTTCAGGACGGTGTCACATGACAGTGGCCCTCTGGTCTCACTTTTCTTCAGAAACTCCACCAGCTGCCCTGGAAGAGACGGGGGATTCTCATCACCACAAGCCACCCGCGCTGACCCACGTGCAGGGCAGGGTGCAAGCAGACACAGAGGGTGTGGCTGCCGCAGCCCTGTCCCAGGGCCTGCAGTGGGCACACCTGCTGCGGCCACAGTGCGGGCAGCACAGACACACCATCTTCTCAACCGTCTCCAGTGAGAGGCATGTTCCGCTTCCTTGAAGGACAACGGCTATCTGCCTCGGTGATGACGTGGCACCTTGGTTTCCACATATCCCACCCAGGACGCAGACTGCACGTGGGACCCGCGGGCAGTGAGGGAACAGATGGGGACAGTGAGGCTCTCAGCCCGGGGAGCCCATCCTCCTGTCACTACCCCAGCAGAGGCTGCCCCATGGCCACACCGGGGATGCCAGCGCTCAGGGCTCAGCACCCACACTGCTCTGGTGCCTAGCCCGTCCCTGGTCCAGGCCCTAAGCTGCTGCAGCAATGTGCCGCACTACCACGGCTCCAGCTCCACGGTGGCCCTCGCCCACACTGTCCCTCGCTCCTGGGCTCACATACCACACCCAGAAGCGTCCTCTGCCCAGCCGATCACATGGGCACCCTTTCCAGCCTCTCATTCCCCCCAACAATGGAACCACCCCACCCGAGCGCATCAATGACCCAGAACCTGCACACAGCAGTGCCAACAAACACCAGGTCCGCCTGGTGTGAGAATCTGCCTGCCCAGAGGCTGTGAGGCTGGGGAGGTGCCAGCACGGATCTCCCCTCCTGCACGCCCATGGGGTGTGGGTTTTCTAAAGAACGGCATCACCTTTGCAAAGTGCAGACAGAGGGCACTTCCTAGACCTGGGGCGCCGCCTCTACCCTGGCAAGGCAGCTGTCGTTCCCGCACAGCTGGTCAGTCCCCATCTCCCTCCAGGAAGCCATGCCCTCTCCCAGCCACATCTGCCTCACAGGCATTGCACTGACCCACGGGTGGGATGTAGTGACAGTGGCTGCCAGGCTGGAGCAGGGTGGGAGCGTGGCCCACGGAGGGAGCATCACAGTGTCAGTGCCTACTGGCCTCTGCTGTTCAGGTCTTTTCAAAAACAGCAACTCTGCAGGGGACTGAGGGTCACCGCAGAGAGCAGGGGGGCCTGTGGGCGGGCACCCAGGAGCCACTGCAAGGTTCTCCCTCGGCAAACCGGCACCCACACCCCCTCCCGTGCCAGGCCTCCCCCTGCACCTGCCCTGCAAGCACTGTCAACGTTCCTCCCCAGCCTTGCACATGGCTCCCGGGCAGCCCCGCGAGAAGGCTGTGGCTGCACCAGCACCACACACTCACTCTCGAGACAGGTCACGCAGCTGCTGCGGAGCCCGCGGGCTTCCAAAGCCCAGCATGAGCGCGAGCCTCCAGCACGACAAGCCGAGGACACGAGAGGGGACCCAGTGCCCACGGCTGAGAACTCAGAGGTATACACACGGGGATGGCGAGCACACACAACTGCCCCCGTGCCGCCATGGGATGCAGAGCAGGCCATCCAAACGGCCAGCAGGCCCCTGCTAATCCCAGCCGCAGGGACATCAGGACCTATGGCACCTCTGTGCACCGACACGCGTGTGCAAGACAAGGTGTGCCTCTTGCGGGCGGAAAGGTCTGGAGGTTCAGGTCTTCGCACACAAGCCTTAGAAAGAGTAGGGGAGCCCGCAGGTGTGAGAGGACGCCAGGCACAGTGTGCTTTTTAGCAAGGAAGAGCGCATCCCCGAAAGCCCGCTCCTGCACGTGCCTGCAGGGTGCTTTCCCATGAGCTCAGACTCGCAACTGAAAACAGCCAGTTCACTGCAAGAGCCACGCACAGACCTGCCCCGGAGGACCGACACCTCCCCAGCCAACTCCGTGAGAGAACAGGAAGCAGGGGCCCAGACGAGAGCAGCAGTGGCCTGCCTGGCTGCCCACCCCCATGAGAGCGCTTGCTGCCCCAAGTTCTCCTGGGGGAAGGGACCTCGGGGGACGGGGAGCAGCTCTTGTCCCTCCCAGGCAGGCACCTGCGCCAATGTCCACTCTCCCCGACCTGCACTGCCCCCTGCCGGACCCAGCGGCACAATGTCCCAGGGCCAGTGGCTCCCACCAGGCCGCGCTGGGCCTCACACGCCCTGCGCTCACTCCCTTCTGCAAGTCACACCACTGCTCGTCATCCACTGACCTGGGGCTCCGGGAGGGTGGGCATGCCCCACCTGGCTGCCCGTGGCGGTTCGCCCTGTGCACAGACCAGCCCGGCCCTCTGCGGGGCAGATGCAGATGAAGACTGAGGCTTGGCCGACTCCTCCAGTCACCTCCAGGGCCCCTTTGGCCCCTGGGGCTCTGCAGAGGCGCGGTCCCGCCCTCCCCTGCCAGTGACCAAGGAGCCTTTCTTCCTGAGAATGCAGTCTGACACCAAGGAGGTCACATGCCTCGCTCCTTCCCAGGAGAAGTGGCCGGAGGGTTCTGGGACTGTCCCCCGGGAGCAGGGAGCGTTACCTTTGCAGAGCTCTGTGAGCAGCAGGAACTCCGCCTGCCCCGTGTCCGACTCCTCCTTTCCTATTGACGCTGCGGAGCAAAACTGGACAATGTTGGGGTGGCCGGAAAGTTTTTTCTGCAGGTATCTTGTTAAAGGAAAATGCGTAAGTCTGCACATTTAAAAACAAATACACGGGGCAGGTGAAAGTAGATTTATACGCAACAGAGCTCATTCTTGTGTTATGATTTACTCACTGTATTCTTTTCCGTAAGAACAACTGTAAGCCTGTTTTTGCCCCGCCCCCGGACACGACACACTTAGACATTAAAATCATGGCAGTGAATGAAATGACCTTAGGGCTTCAGTGCATCAGAGCAGAGACACAGGGACGAGCAGAGAGGCAGGGGTGTGGGGGACGGAGAGTGAACTGTGGACGAGACCACCACCAGAACTGCTACCACACTGGCCACACACACCCAACCCCAGGCCAGGCGGGACTGCAGCAGCAGCAGGCACGTGGGCGAGGCAGTGAGCACTGAAGGCGTCCGCCGAAACTCAGCGGGCAAGCGCCCCCGGGCCCCACAGCCAGCGAGCCCGCTGTGGACAGAGCTTTGAGAAGGAAAGAGAGCAGATTCCGCAGCAAAAGGCAAGACCCCAGCTCAGGGGGCAGCTCCATGCAGGGTGGGGCGCATGCGAGCAACGCCCCACGGCCACCGTTTGTGCGCGGGGCCCTCCGCCCGAGGGCCAGGCCCAGAGCAAAACTGTGGGCCCCAGCAGGTCACCAAGGGGCTGCCCAGCCCTGGGCATGGAGACCTCTGGGGCAGGATCATATCTCCACTCCCAGGACCCCGGGATCTCTTACTGCTACCCCGGGAGTGGGAACAAGGAAACTCTCTTTTCCCTAAAAACGGTCTACACGTAAGTCCAGGAGAACGGCCCGTCCCAGTTCATCAGAGGGCACGGGCAGGGGAGTGGGCAAAGGATACCATAAAGCACACCTCCTGGATGATGGCTCTGCTCCTGTCCTCCTCGCTGGACAGCAGCCTCTGTACCGGGGAAGAGCACGGACAAAGTTAGTACCTGTAGCCCTCTAGGCCACGCCGGGCAGAGCTAGTCAAGTGCACTTAGCCCCTGGCATGTGGACGCTGACAGAGGTCAACGACCCCTGAAAACGGTCCTTTGCCTCCCATGGACATGAGAACAACCACACGAGGAGTCTGTGCGTCAAACAGGCAGGAGTGAACTGAGGCGGTGAGAGGAAGAAAGGCACTGCAGGGACGAGGGTCCTCGCCTTGGCCCAGGGGGCGAGCAGGCTCCAGCTGCAAGCCCGGCACAGCCACTCCCCTCCGCGGCCCGGGCTGGGCCCCCGCATCTCCCGGCAGGACCGGGCGGCCTGAGTCCCACTGTCCTACATGCCCCTGCCCAGGACGCCGTGCACACAGGTCACACAGTGGCCATGACTCTCCCGCTGGTTTGGGGCTGCCCTGTGCACTCCTGGCACGAGAGGTCACACTCGCCCCAGGCCCCAAGGGTGGACGCCGCGGCCAAGTCCACGGCAGTGCCGACAGCTCCTTGCCGTCAAAGAAACAGGACAAGGGGTGGAAAAAGAAACAAAACTTATAATACGGAAAACTCCCTCGAAACACTGTCACTTTGAAATCTCCTTTAAAACCAAAACTCCACACAAAATGTGCCACCCTCTCTTACCTTCAAGGCGTACTCACGGCCACTCCCCAGGTCTTGAGCTTCATATACAAACGCAAACCCTCCTGAAAATCAGAAAAATAAATGTATCGGTTCAGTGCTGTGATCTTACTGAGAATTAAGGTATCTTTACTAAACAAAATACACACTGGACTTGAGGATGGCAATTTGTTTTCCGCAAAATTTCACATAATACGGTTGTTGATGTCTTTTAATTATCCTGCTTCGGAGGCAGGAAGAAAGTAAACACAGGAACAGAGATCAATGAAGGAAACATGGAGAAAATCAACCAAGCCAGAGGCAGGTCTCTGAAAACAAATGACCTCAATTAACTTTAGACAGACTGACGAGAGAGCAAGAAAGGGACGCTGTCAGGACCAATGACTGGCACCAAACTGCGCCACCTGGAGGCACAAAAGAGAGATGCTGAAAGGCTAGTATCCCGCTGAACACAGATCAAAGAATTCTTACAACAAACTCCTAATTCTAAATAAATTGACAAGTGAGCACGCCAAACCGAACATTATATAAAAAATAATGATACATCGTGACTAACGAGAGTTGGTGTAACATCTGAACATCAATGCAACCCTATCATTTTTGGATTTAATTTGCATAGCTTTTTCTAGCTTCCTATAGTGGAAAATTAGACCATGAAATTACCCCCCCCCCCAAGTAAACCACTCAGCACGACAAAGGATGTCCACCCATCGACAGCAACACATGCCTGCGTGGGTGGGGTGCTAGGGAACGAGGCGGGACGCATGTCCTCCCCTCGGCCGCTCAGTGTTGTTGGGAAGGCCCAGCCAGGGCAGCCAGGAGAGAAAAAGACAGAAAAACGCCTCCGGGCTGGAGAGGAAGAAGTAAAACGGTTTTCCTTGCAGACAAATGACTGTGGAGACAGCATTGCAAAACCTCCCCCCAAAAGCCACTATAACAAATGAGGGAGGCTGTGGAATACCAGGCCGTATAACAAGCAACCATCTTCATCCACATCCTGGTTAGGCAGGGAGGTGTCAGACACAAGAACAGAAGTATGATCCACAAATGGAAAAAGTGAGAAGTGAATTCCTCCAGGGAAAGACTCAACACTGTCAGGAGAAGAACACAAGATACTAACTGCACTTTGCAAGCACCGTCCTGATGAAGGCCTTCTAGCCAGAGAGTCGGAAAGAGACATCTCACCAAACCCACGTTCAACGCCAACATCCCAGAAGGGAATGCAGATGCAAATGGCGACGCTACCGGCCATACAACGGGGACATCTGCAAGCTGACCGCAGCAAGTGTGGGGCACCAGGAGGCGCACGCAGCGCTGTGATCACCGTGGAGAACAGTCTGGCAGTTTCTGGAGAAGTTACACGTACACCGATGCCGCAGCCTGTCACTTTGCTGGGCGTTTACGCCTCCGCACAGAGATGTGCATGCCAGTGTTCCGCGGCTTCACTGTACTCGCCCAGACAGGGAACCACCACGTCCGCCAATGGCCAATGGACAAACCAACTGCCCCGAATGGAGCACGACTCGGTGGGAAACAGGGGGACTGACTGCTGACAGGCAGCAACGTGGCAACCCTAAAACGGTTACGCCGGGGAAGACACAGGAAGAGAGGACAGATGCGGAATTTCACTGACAGAAGACGCTGGAAAGCAAAGACTGAGGCCCAGCAGCAGAAAGCCCGAGGGAGGCACCTGGGGGCAAGGGCAGGGCAGGGCAACTGGGAGGGGGTGGACTGGCTCGCCGCTCCGGCTGCAGGACAGGTGCACAGGTGTGTGTGTGCCGAGCTCGTTGGAAGTGTTTTCCATGTATACGTGCAGTCTGTCTGTTGTTTTTCTCTCAACATAGCTGTTGAGAAATTAAAGTTAATAGATCCATATGACAAATGAATGAAACTAAATGAAAACCCATGAAACTGAAATAACAGGTCATTTCACTGACAAATTATATCAACAGCTAAGAAAGCAAGAGAGCAGAAGCACCTTGTACAAAATCTCTCTGAAGACAGACGAAGAGAAAGTGGTTCCCGGCCCATTTTTTGGAAGCCAGAGAAACAATAAAAATACAACTACAGATCAAAATCACGCACTGACAGAGACAGAAAAGCCCTCAGGAAAATATCAGCAAAGTGATTCCAGCAAATCCTACCAAGGAGAACACACTCTGACCACGGGACCCACTCCAGGAACTCAAGGCTGACTCAACATTAAAAGGCAATCACTGCACACCCTGGCCGCTGTGGCTCAGTGGGTTGGGCATTGTCCTGCACTCTGAAGGGTCACTGGTTCAATTCCTGGTCAGGGCACATGCCTGGGGTGCAGGCCAGATCTCTGGTTGGGGCGAGCGAGAGGCAAGCGATTGATGTTTCTCTCTCTCCCCCTCCCCCTCTTTCTCCCTCATTTCCCCTCTCCCTAAAAATAAAATCTACAAAAAATTAATCACTGCAGATACAACGTGAACAGAGTAGGGGAAAGTGGATCCGTTCAACACAGAGAAAGCATCTCTCAACATGCCAAACCCACTCATGGTTTAAAAAAAAACAGCGCAGTAAAACTTGCTCAACTGGGAATCGAAGGGAATGTCTTCCATTTGAGAAACAGGAACTGCTGAACACGTACAGCTAACGTGAGACCTAGTCATGCCTTCTTTCTAAGACCAAGACAGGGAGGTCTGCCCTCGGTGCCGTGGCACGGTCATTTCTGGAAACCCTAATCAGTGTAGGAAAGCCAGAGAGGAGCGCAGAGCAGGAAGACTAGGAAGGAGGGGCCGCAACTGGGCTCTCCTGCAGATGACGCGCCTGTGCAGGCAGGCGAGCCCAAGGACTCGGCCAGAAACTCCACAGCCAGAGAAAGCTGGCTGACCGAGGCAGAAGGTGCTGGGCCTGCGGCTGGGCCCCTCTGCAGCCACAGCCTCCGCAGCCGCAGCCGCAGCCACAGCCACAGCCACACTGATGCCACCCCTCCTCAGACGTAGCAACCAGCCCATCCGGGGCCTTTCTACCCCCCACAGACCCAAACGGTGGCTCCTGCTTGCCCCCCGCCACCCCGTGCCTCAGGCTCTGCTCCCCAGCCCACTGGCCCCCCGACTCACCGCATCGCCAGTTTTGTCCCATCTTCCTGACACGTTCTGACACCTGACACCGCCGTACTGCGGTGAATACCCGTCCCCCATTCCGCACACTAGCCTGGAAGCTCAGCAAGGCAGACACTTCGCCACGGTGGGCAACGCCGTGCCACCCACCATGGCTGACATACACTGGCAATCAGACAGAAGAGACAAATGGACCAAGACAATAGAACCCTCCGTGAAGACACACCGCTCACGTTACACTTGACACCCAAAGTAGGCTACACACGTGCACAACCCGTGCACAGGCAGAGGGAGAAGTTCACAGCGGTGGCCACTCTGCGGGACAGGGAGAGGCAGCCAGGGCGCAGGAGGCAACCGAGCTTCTAAGTGCACCTGTGATGGTCAATTCATTTTTTAAAAAGTCTGCAGCCTGATAAGGATTTTTTTAAAGCCAACATTAACCAATTCTGGATGGTAGGGACACAGATGTCTGCTCTGTTACTCTTTCCCCTGTCCGCACCGTTGAAGCATTCCCTTCCTGAGTAAGTGGGCACCCGGCTTCAAGACTTGCTGCCGGAGACTGTGCGCCGGGGGAGTGGCAGGCGCCACCCGACATGCCCACGTGATTTCTGATGGGACAAAAGCAATCAAAGGAGGAAAGACGGTGTCTGCAACAAAAGGTGTTGTAGCACCTGGACATCCTTGGGCAAAAAATCCCAGAGCTTTTGACCTAAACTTTACACCTTATACCAATTAACTCAGAGTGTACAAATGTAAAACCACTCAATGTTTAGAGAAAACAGGAAAAAATCCTCATGCTCTAGTGCTTGGCAAAGAGTTCCTGACCTGACAGCAAAAGCAGAGCTCACACAGGGAAAGGCAACAGGCACACCCTTGCACCTGCGAAGGTCAGTTCAGAGCATGAGAGGGTGAGCCACCACCGGGGGAGGTACTTGCCAGCCCCGCATGGAATGTGCAAAAACCTCTCAAAACTCAACAATGATGATGCAGTTCACACACAGGGAGGGACAGGGCGGGACGCCTCCCCTCCGAGGGCCTGCGGGTGGTAGGCACCGGCTGGTCTTTGGAGAAACGCACACTAACAAGCACAGCGAGCTGTCACTCCACACCTACAACAAGGGCCCAATGAAAACATAACACGAGTGCTGCCCAAGACGCAGAGGCTGGGCCGCTGTGGGTCACCACTGACCCCAGTGTGACGGCATGTGGGGGCAGGGCACTGAGGGAGGTAAAGGAAGCCCTAAGAGCGAGGCCCTGATCCAGAAGGGCTGGGGTCCTTATAAGGGGAGGAGATCCCACAGCCACCCCCCACCCCCACTCAGGCACACAGAGGTGCTGCCTGCCAGCCAAAGGGATGGGCCTCCCCAGAAAATAACCCCACCGACGCCTGGAGCTAGGACTTCGAGCCTCCAGAACTGAGAAAATACTCTGTCTGTGCCACCCGGTCAGCAGCGCTTTGTCACAGCAGCCTGGGCTGGTGCGCGTGCTGGTCCATAGCCAGTGGGGATGTAAAAATGGCGAGCTGTCCTAGCAGACAGGTTGGCGGTTTCCTTTAAAAAAAGAATGCACCCATTCTGTGACCCAGCCCCTGCCCTCCTCGGTGTCTACCCCAGAGAAACAAAAACGTGTCCACACAGAACCTGTTCACTCAGCTTCGGTTCTAGCAAGGGAACCACCTCTGGGTGCGTGGTGCGACACCTACAGCACAGAGACAGGCACACATGGGCATGACCACCTGGTGCATCTGCAGAGACGTGGGAGAACGGAAGGCCAACCCCACGTGTAGCACAGACTTGCCCACAGAGTGCCCTACAGAGAGCAAAGTCAGAGCCGCGGAGGCAGGCGAGCAGCTCAGAATGGCTGGCAGAGGATGGCTGTCTCTCAACTGTGTCAATGTCCAGACCCCAGATGAGACGTTCACTCTAGTTTTGAAGATGTCACCACTGGGGGAAATGGGGACCGGGATCTCTGCACCACTTCTTACAACTGCATGCAAATCTACAACTACCTCGAAATTAAAAATTTAAATAAAACCAGTAACACTCCCGTCTAAGACACCTCAGGGAACAACAGGCCGGCACGACTACAACTCCGCCACATGCAGTCACCTTGCTCATGTCCTCTGGAACCAGGGACAGCGCGGCACCTCTGCAGCTGCCCGGGCCATTCCCATGCTCCCTCCTTGCCTCACATGCGAGTGTGTAATATAAAAGGGAACTTGTGTCCAGTAAGAAGAAACGCCCCAACTCTTGTCGTTAAGAAATAGAGAAAAGAGTTGGACGTTTCACACACAAAAAACACGTGACTGGCTAAAAAGCAGGTCACGCCCCTCCATGTGGTTTCATCAGGGAAATGCAAACCCAACCACAAGACACCACTGCACACCCCCAAGCACAGGTGACACAGAAACGACACCCAGCAACACGTGTGGGGAGGGGACGGGGAAGTGGGAACTCCTACTGGCGGGACAGGTGTTCAGGCAGTCACAGTGGAAAGGGTCTGGCGGCCCCGGGGTTGGCGACCCACGGTCAGCGATACCATGCCTCGGTGTTCCCCCCCACGCTTGTGACGAAGCGCTCTCGGCAGCTCGTCTATAACACATAACACCCCTGTGGAGAGACCCCAGTGTCTGCCAGCAGCCGAGTGGATTGACAAACGCAGCAACGAAGGACGTGGGCTTCAACACCCCAGTGCCGCGGAGAGCCACCGGTGGTGCTGCGGGTGGGGGGCTGACTGGGGGCACGAAAGCCTTTCTGGGTGACTCAACAGCTCTCTACTGCAACAGGCGTTAGACTACACAGGTGCCTGAAATCGCAAAAGTACTTATAAACTGTACATTTTACTCTACGCCAATAACTTAATTTGACCGTTTTTAAGTAAAAAAAGCAAGCACAGGCTGTAAGTGTGGAATTCCAGGAGGGGGGCACGCAAGCAGGTGAGCGCTGGAAGGTGCCCATTAACAGCCAGACAGCACTCTCACCTGTTAAAGGAGGGGGTGCAGGGAGACGGGAGTCTGGCGGGGACTGCACACAGGGTCGCAGACACGGATGGCGGGGGGCATCCCACGCCGGGGGTGTGGGGACCAGGAGCACATGAGCACCTGGGGACCTTCGTGTGTGAGATCCATCAGCACTGTGTCTAAGAAATAGGCGCTTCCACAGAGCACGCTTCTGTAACCTACGTTCCACACACACAGGATCACTACCTATGAGACGGGGACGTGTGCCCATGCAGAGAGCGGGAGTCCGTGAAGAGGTGTAGCCAAGCCCAGGGGAGGGAGAGAGCAACCCCCACAGCAGCCTCCCTAACCCTCACGGTGGTCCCACCACAGCAACCTCCCCCAGAAGACCCCCCCTTCACAGTGACCTCCTGCCACGGTGTCCCACGTCAGGAACCTGTGCGCCAACAGACCGAAACTGGAGGGATGGCAGGTACTGGCTACTACACAAGGCCAAGCAGGACACAGGGCCGAAGGAGCAGTGGCCTGCACTCGGCTCCCAGCTGGTCCCAGGGACGCCCGCTGCCCCGGTAGTGGGTGCGCTGCCGTCTGGGGTACACTCTAGACGCCGCTCCCTCCAGGAGACACTGGACAGATGGCCCGCCGTCGCAGAACAACACACTCTGCCCGCTGCCAAGGAGCGCGGGCAAGGCAGCCCCCGAGGGCTCCCAGCCCTGAATCCGTCACCTACAAGCTGGTAGCCTTAGCAAGGCCAGGCCTCAGCCGCCATCAGGACACGGTTCACGCGATGCAGCGGAGTCGGGGCCGTGAGTGTCGTGGCCGCACCCCGTCTTGCGTGGGCGTCGGTCACAGCCTGTCCCTCCCAAGGGTGCCCCTGCACCGCGCGGTCCTGAAGCCTCCTCCTGTCCACCCTGAGTTTCTAAGAGAGCCAAGGTCGCTCGCTGCCTGGTATTTTCCGAACGAGCCCGGCGGCCGCGGAGAGCTCTCGCTGCTCTGACAGGCACCAGGCCCAGGCGGAAAGGAGAACAGCCTGCGGTTTCCTTGGTGCGTCGCGCTCAAGTCCGATCCCTTCCGACCGCGACAGGGCGGCACTGCTGCGGCCAGGTCATCTCCTCAGGCCTGGAGGATGAGGGCCTCAGGCAGGTCAGGTCGGTCGATTTCCCGCCTCGGGCTGGCGGCAGGGGTGCCCGCAGTACCGCAGGCAGGCGTGGCCTTCACCGCTGCTGGGCCGCGGCCCCCAACGAGTCAATGTGGGGAAAGGAATCCAGCCGTCTGGGCGCCAGCCCCGAGGCCAAGGGAGCTCAGCCCTGAGCTCAGCCCGAAGGCAGGACGACTGGGGAGGCCTGACGTGCCCTGCGGGCACGGGCACGGGCCGTGAGGAGGACCCAGGGCGGGGGCAGAAGGGCCCCGCACGAGCACGGTGGTGACTTCCGCGTCAGGCAGGGACAGGGCACTCCGGAAGCGAGGGCCGGCTCGCAGGGGCAGAGCCCACCACGGCTGCCCCTCAGGCCGGGCCAGAGGCGGACGCCGGGCGCGGGACGCCCGCTGCCCGCCTGTCCCGGCACCCCGGGGCGGGGGGCGGTCAGGGCTGCAGCCGCTCTCGACCAAGCGCCCGGCCGCCCACGCTCGGCGGCCCGTCCACGACGCCAGTGCTGCCCGCGCCCCGCGGCAACCCCGGACGGGACGGGAAGCGCCGAGCCTTGCCCCCGCCCGGCCGCGCGGCGCCCCCGGGACTTCCGCCCGCTCGGGGGCCGCTCGGCCCGGCCGAGCTCTCCGCCCGCCCCCACCTCCGGCCCGGCAGGCCAGCCTCACCTGTGCGGCGCCGGCCTCGCCCCCGCCCCCCACCAGGAAGCGCCCGAGCCCAGACCCGCCTCCCCGCGCCCGCCCGGCCCGCCCGCCCGCCCGCGCTGACCCTCGGCACCCGGCCCGAGCCTCACCCTCGGCCAGGACCCGCCGCACCCGCAGCCGCAGGTCGCCCAGCTCCACCGTCTGCCCCACGAAGTCGGTGTGGTCGCGGCCGGCAGCGCCGCCCAGGGAGCCGGGGCCCGCCAGGAAGTCGAGCGCGGACTGCAGCAGCGACATGGCGGCGGCGGCCCGCGGCGGGCGCCCGGGGGCGCGGGTCCTGGGCGTCGGGGGCCGCTCAGCAACCGCCGACCCCGAGCCGCCTCGGCTTCCGCCCCGACGCCGTGACGCAGGCCCGGAAAAGCGCCGGCGCTTCGCTTCCGCCCCGCCGGGAGGCCGCGCGTGCGCAGAGCCCCCGTCGCCGGTCGCGCTTGCGCGGCGCCGGCGCTCGGGCGGAGACCTCCCGGCCGTTGCGCGCGCGGCCCCCCGCTCCCGGCTCCCTGGGGCAGCGACGCGCGGGACCGTGGCCGCGGCAGCCCCCACCCAGGTAGTCCGCCTCGCGGCCCAGCGCCTCCGCTTCCCCGGTGGCCGGTGCTGCGCCGTGGCCCGGGCGGAGCCGGCCCGTGTGCGGGGCCTGTGGCGGGCGGCGGCCCCTGCGCGCGAGGGCGGCCTCCGCGGGCGGGACGGCACCCTGGAGAGGCTTAGCTTTGCCTGTAGCGGCTGTAGCGAAAGTCCCTGCGTCGTCTGGTTAGACTGGTGGCACCGCGCACGGCCCTGGCTTGTGGGGTTGGTGGGGGGCTGCACAAGTGGGGTTTTTTTTTAATTGATTTTTCCTGAAGACTGGAAAACTTAAATCTAAAAACCTAGCTTCTGCAGAAAAATCAGACCAGAACGCCGTGTGTCACCCGTCCCCTAGAGCTGCCCCCTCAGGGCACACAGTCGTTCACCTGGCTCATTACCCTCCGGGAGGGTTCCCGTGGGCCCCTGAGGCTGCAGCCCCTTCTATAGAATGTTCGCTTCAGACTGGCAAACGGACCCGAAAGCCCCAGTCGGCGTCTTAATCCTTCCAGAATGCCAAACTATTGAAACCGCTTCCCAGACAGGCTACTTTGTTGCCATCTTGGTACTATGGTAACAGTAGTCTAGTTTATCCAGCTCTTTGTTGCTCACTCATCCTCCTCTGTGCACTGGTTCCTTTTAACGGTCCAGAGTGTTTTGGAGAAGACAGCTTGGTCAGTTCCGCCCCCTCCCCTTTTGACATGCAACAATGTCATTACCTGGCCAAGGTCAACAAGGGATACAGCCAGAATCGCACACAGTCACGTGCTCTTGCATCCAGGGCGTTGAGTGCAGAGGGCCATGGGCAGTTGACATGTGCTCAGCATACAGATAGAAGTTGACTGTGAAAGCGGAGGACAGCCTGTTGGAGAGAACGGGACTAGAGCTCCAGGGCAGGGACCAGTGGCAGCCAGCGCGGGAAACCAGGCAGCCTGTGTTGTGCAGCCCAGGGCAGGATGTGTCCGGGGCAAAGAGGGAGTACCAAAGGCTGCCTAGTAGTCAAACAGGAAAAGGGATAAACAGCATATGATGGAGTCAGCAGCAATGAGATTGTTGGTGACGATGCTGCTGAGGTGGGAGCTGCAGCAAGTGGAGGGAGCGAGGAACAATGAGTTCGCTTTGGATGCAGGAAAGACTTTGCTGTAAAAGGAAGGGAAGAGGGCGCGGGTTGCAGTTCGAGGTGACTTTGTGCCTTTACTGGGGTGAAAGTGAAAACTCTCTGATGGCTCCTGTTTCCACTGGAAGGAAAAGAAAACATCTGTTGAAAATGACCAGGAGGTGAGAAAGCTCAGTTATTTAAGCAGTGTTGAAAAATAGTTTCCTGGGAAACCTCATGATTAACTCAACCAGAAAGCACGGTAGAGGTGGAGGGCTCACTTGAACTTAGAGACCCTGGGTTTATTTTTGCCCGACATAGGATCAGGCGGAGATTTCTAAATGGGGCGGTTAGTTTTTAGTTCAGGAGTACCCCTGGCGCACCTTCATGGACTGGCTCTGCCTGTAGGTGCTGTAGTAACACGATCTTAAATCAGAGCCTCCCCACCACACCTCACTCCTGAATTTTAGACTTTTGTTCTTAGATGTCTCGCCTCGTGTGTGCACGCCTAAAACTGAATCTGTGGTCTTCGGCCTCAAACCTGTACCTGTGCGGTAGCTTGAACCAAGGACAGATTGGTACGACATATTACCTAACTTCAAGACTTAGAAAGCCACGACAGTCAAGAGAATGTGGCGTTGATATAAAATAGATGAATAGATCAGTGGAATAGAATAAAGAGTTCAGAAATTGACCCGCAAGTACGTATATGGTCAATATATTTGACAAAAGGATAAAAGTAATAGGAGAAAGAACAGTATTTTAAACAAGCAATGCTGGAAAAATTGAACAGCCATGTTAGAAAAAGAATCCTTACCTTTCACCTTATGTGCAAAAGTAACTCAAATGCATCATAAATCTAAGTGAAACCTAAAACCATAAAAGTTCTAGAACAGAATCTCAGTTTTTTTGGATGTGACACCAAAGCACAATTCTTTAAAGAAATAAACTAGACTTCATCAAAATTAAGAACTTCAAAACACATTGTTGAAGGTGTCGAATAGATAAACTGTGGCACATCTTTAAAATGGAATGTTATTCAGTGATAAGAGAAATGAGCCCTCAAGCCACAAAAGGACAGGGAGGGACAATAAATGCAGATCGCTAAGTGAAGTCAGTCAGTCCAAAAAGGCTGCACAGAGGTGGTGCTTCCAGCTCCATGATGGAAAACGTAAAACTGTGGACAGTAAAAGCATCAGTGGTGGCAAGGGATTTGGAGGGAAGGGAGATTTTTAGGACTTTGCAACTTCTGTGTGAGACTGTGACAAGTCGTGCATTTGTCAGAACCCACGGCACCGCCACACAGAGTGAGCCCTGGTGTAAACTGGGCTGGAGGCGCTAAGAGGTGTCGGTGCCGTTCGCCAGTAGGGCTCACGGTGCCACACTAGTGCAGGGCATGGGGGAGCCGGACGGGGAGTGGACAGGGACATGTGGGAACTCTGCTTTTCGCTCATTGCGCAAACAAAAAACTCAAAAATAGCCTTGTTAATGTAATATGTATATGTTCGCTGTTGAGAGAATGAGAAGACAGCTCAAACTGGGAGAAAATATTTGCAAATCACGTATCTGGTAATGGACTTGAACCTGGAATATAAAAATGTACGTAAACTGTATGCATAATTTCTGCATAATCTTGATAATTTTCTAACTCCTGACCTGGCATGTGACGCTCTCGGATTCGACCTGGTGTCAGGTGCACATCCCCACAGGAGCCTGTGCCCCAGCCGCACAGGCTCTCCCTGCTCACAGGCACTTCGCAGCCGTGTTCCAGGGCTGGTAGAGAAACTACGCGTCAAGTGCTTGCATAGTGCTGGGCACGCAGTACGTGCTTGATAAGTGTCACTGCTGGTCTCAGTGACTCTGCTTTGGCATCCCTGCTTCGTGTGCTTCCTGGGGCTCAGTCCATGCGGGCAGCCTGCTCCCACAGCACTCCGATACGTCCCCACTGTCGGGTCACAACCCTGTTCTGTTTGCCTCTGGCGCCCAGCACAGTGCATCGTGCTCCCAGTGCTCACAGGCCTCCATTTACCCCCTCTGTTACACGAGTCTGCGGCTTCTCCTCGCTTCCACCAGGACTTAAAATCCTTCTGTCCCTTCCATCTGTAAAAAAGCCGGTCCTCAGCTACGCGCTTCTCTGTGTCTACTCTGTGTTCTTTCTCCGTCACCGCGACGCGGGGACATGTAGCCGGGGCGTCCTTGAGCACTTGTGCCCTAGGCACTAGGGCCTTATAACCCTGAAACACACACAACAAAACTGGACCATCGCAACCACTGTTACGTGTGCAGTTCGGGGACATCAGGTACCTTGACAGGGCTGCGTAGCCGGCCCCACCGCCCACGGCACCCTTCCTCTTGCAAGGCCGGGATTGCCCCATCAAACGATAACTCCATGCTCGCCGGCACCCCGTACCCGCCATCTCCATTCTTGGGTTCTGACCGTCCTGGGACCCCATCACAGTGGGTCCCATGCTGCACCCACTAACTTAGCACAGTGTCCTGCAGGTCTGCCCATGTTGCAGCAGGTGCTGGGATCCCCCACCCCTTCTAAGGCCAAGTGATACCCCACTGTGTGGATGGACACATTTGCCCATCCACCCATCAACGGACACTGGGGTCGCTCCCACCTTTAGCCGTTGTAAACGATGCTGCTGTGAGCTTGGGTGTGCGGACATTTACAGCAGCTTCGTTCATAGCTGCCCCACCGTGGGAACGCCCCTCTGCCCTTCACAGCTGGTGACGGGGGGAGCACACAGGTCCGTCCACACCGTGGGATTAACCACACAGAGAAGGACACCGGTGCTCACGAAGCACGGCTGTGTCTCAGGCACATAGTGCTCGGTAACAGAAACCAGCCCTGAAAGGGGAGTCTGTGGGACAATCTGGAGAAGGCAAAGTGGCAGTAACAAAATGTTAGCGGTGGCCAGGGTCTGGGGTGGAAGAAGACTTGACCACAGACGGGCTGCTTGCGGACAGAGCAGTGGGGTTGTGCTTGCAACCGTGTGCACTTGTGAAAAACTTAGAACTGCACACCAGAAGGAGTGATTTCTGCTGCCTGTAAAACTGTAAAAAGTGAGTAAAATGAGAAATCAATTGAGATACAGCTGAAAGCTTAAGCCGCATTCCCCACCCTCCCT
This sequence comes from Mormoops blainvillei, assembly GCA_004026545.1. Lineage (NCBI taxonomy): Eukaryota > Metazoa > Chordata > Mammalia > Chiroptera > Mormoopidae > Mormoops > Mormoops blainvillei. Next base: position 136,849 of record PVJD01002057.1, read on the forward strand.
GCCTGGGTCACCGCAGTGGACGGGTGCTGTCCTCGTGCATGTTTCGTGTTTTTGGTCTGTTTTATAATCGCGTGGAAGGGGGAGGGCTGTTTCGTGTGAACATTCAGGTAAGTGGTCTAACAACATGCGTCTTTGGCAACTAGACTTAGTCCTCTCATGTGTTTCTGAGTTTTATTTATGTAGATCTGTTTCACCCATTTTCACTTCTGTCTCAGCTCGGGCCACCAAAGCAAAGATCCACAGACAGGAACTTACTTCTCAGTCCTGGAAGTCTATGATCTGGGTGGCGGTCAGTTCAGTTTCCAGGGAGGGCTGCTTCCGGCCTGCAGTGTGTCACTGTCCTCACACAGCGGAGAGGGGGTGCTTCAGTCTCCCCCTCCATCAGGGCAGGAATCCCCGCAGGGGCCCCACCCTCATGGTCTCATCCAACCCACTGGGTTGCACACTCTATCCCATTGGGCTGGGGCTTCACCCCATAACTATTCAGGGACACAGTCCACAGCACTTTGAGGGTTTGTGACATGCACTGCTGGGCCGTGCCCAGCTGTGGACCATGCATGCTGCCACCTCCCGCACACCTGAGGCACACTGGAAGCCAGCTGCTGTGTGGTCACAGCAGAAGCCAGCCCAGGGACAGGCCCGGGGCACCCAGCAGGCTCAAACATGTGCTTCTCCGCAGGCCCCACCATGTCCGGGCCCCAGGCCCCAGAGCCAGCCCTCAGCGTGCAGGGAGACACCCCCACAGGCACGAGGGAGGAGGACGCTGCCGACGGGACCCAGCACTCCCATCGCATGCTCAGCTTCAGCGACGCGCTGCTGTCCATAATCGCCACCGTCATGGTCTGTGTGGGGCCCACCCAGCTCAGAGCTCACTCGGGGCCCCAGCCTCGCCCCTCAGGCAGCCTTCTGGTGGAGCTGGGCCCATCTGAGCAGCATCCTGGGCTCCCCCAGACCTGTGGGCAGCTGGAGGGGGTGGGGAGCAGCCCGGCACTGGCCCGAGTCCCCAACCCCATGGCTCCCTAGAGGCAGCCAGTGCCTAGCCCAAGAAACGCTCCTCCTTGGTTCCTTTTGTGTCTTTGTCGTTAGATCCTGCCTGTGACCCACACGGAGCTCTCCCCAGAGCAGGTACTTGGGCGCAGCCCCTGGTGTGAGGGGAGGGTCTGCCCAAGGCTCCCTGGGCCGGGCGGGATGCTGCTCTGCCCCCATCCTGACCTGTGAGCAGAGGTGGTGTCCTCGTGGGGAAGGCGTGGACCCCTCACGGCAGGCGCTTGGGGAGCTGGGGCCCAGCAGGAGGCATCCGTCGCCTCTTCTAAAGCAGCCTTTCCTGGAGGAGCCAGCTGGGAGGTCTGGGCTCTTGCGAGTTCAGTAGCGACACGGGGGCTGGACATGGTTTGGGAAGACTCCCTGGGGGTAGCTCCTCACATGTGACCAGGGCGTCCTTGCAGCAGAGGGGTGAGGACGCACCCTCACGTGGCCGTGGTCTGACTGGCACACTTGGCCTGGTTGCTGCTGGGGGTCGTAGGGGCTGCTTGGTTTGGCTTTTCCATCTGTGGAAAGGCGGTGACAGTGCCTCTTGTGGGGCTTTGCTGAGAGTTAACTAGAAATGCGGGGAGGGAGGGTCTGCTGAGGGGCTGGTGCTGCTCTCTTCCCGAGCCGCCCCCACAAAGGGACCCCGTGCCTGAGTGCCAGTAACACTCAGAAAAGCCCTGTCCCCAGGGGCTGTGGGCGCCAGGGAACACAGCCGCCTGACAGGAACGCTCTTCTGTCCCAGCAGTTTGACAAAAGTATACAGAAACTTCTAGCAACCAGGATCGCTGTTTACCTGATGACATTTCTCATCGTGACCGTGGCCTGGGCAGCACACACGAGGTGTGGGGTCGCGCTGGGGGCTCCTGCCTGGCTGGCGTCAGTGTGGCAGGTCCCTGCCCTCGCAGCCCCCACCAGCTCCCGTCTTCGGGGCTATCGAGCCGCCCCTCTCTTCCTGGGCTGAGCCCTGGAGCGTCGGATCAGTGGGCTGCCCTCACCGCCCTTTACCCAGCCCTCACTCCAGGCCTCCACTCATCCTCTGCACAGAGCAGTGACAGGGCCCTGTGTGGGGCATCGCTGCCAGCTGTCGGAGCTGCCTGCCAGCCACACGGGACAGGACACCGGGGAGGGCTTTGGGCTGACGCCCTCTGCCCTGTGGTGCCCCACGGGGACGGGGACAGGCTAGATTTCGGCCATGTCCCAGGGCCTGGCGTTCTCTCAAGGAGGAAAAGGCTCCTTGGGACCTGAAGGGAAAGGACCCCATAGCTGCAGGGGGCCCTGGGGCACCCACAGACAGAGCTGGGGTGGGGGGGCCCCAGAAAGGAAATGCTCTCGGTGGCAGGGGTGCTGGGTACGAGGCTCCTAGGCATCGACTGTTCTGAGTGGGGACAGACCTGGGATGGCTTCTCTCTTCTGCCTCCCATGTTCAAAGAGAGCCGGTGGGCCACAGCCGCCCTCTGACCCGCCCTGTCCTGTGGTGGCTGAGCAGGCTCCCTTCTGCCCAGGTTCATCCGAGGCCACGCCCTGCTGCTGGAGTTCTGGCCTCCGGGACTAGCCCAGCCACCCCGGCCCAAGGCCCTCAGGGCTGTGCTCCTCACCCAGGGCTTCCCTGAGTGCTGGCCCCTGAGGCCACCCGGGCAGCGGGACCACAGCCTGCTGAGCCCAGTCCAGGAAAAGGCCCACCTTCGGAGGGGCCAGAGCCCTGAGGAGAACTCCGCCCTGGAGAGGCAGGACGAGGACAGCAGGTGCAGTGTCAACCCTGGCCCAATGCTGAATGGTGCGGAACCATCTCTGCTGAACGGGCCGTGCCAGCAGGGCTAGTGCAGGACGTCCTGGGAGGGTTTCCTTCCTCAGAAGTGGACACGAGGCTTGAAGAGCAGACCTACCTTGGACAGAGCTCATCCTTCACAGGACCTGGTCTCCTGGGCACTGGGCATGGGGCCTGGCTCACCCTCGGAACAGGCCCCCAGCTGCCCCAGGCCACATCCTGCCGGGGCCCACACAGGCCTCCCCTTGCGGCTACAGGGAGCAGCCCCAGGCCCGCGGGGCCAGCCTGCCTCTGCTCTGAGGACAGTGACCCCCAGAGCTACAAAGCACGCCTGTTTCCACAAACTGATTGGGTCTGAGCGGCACCTGTGAGAGAGACAGCCAGGAAACGAGGGACGATGCAGATGTACAGTCCCCAGAGCACTTAGGTTTTCTTCTGCATGTTTTCAGTGTTTCCCAACCTTTGTACGCTGGGTGGTATTTTAAATTGGTTAAAAATGACGCTGGAGGGGTTTAATCAGAAATACTAGAGACTGCTGTGGTGCTGTTAGAACCACGTCGTTGATGGTGTGTCTCTTCTTATTTTTCTCAAATTGTTCAGATTGTTCCAGGTTGTCGGGAAAATAGACGATACCCTTGCTTTGCTCAACCTGGTGAGTGTCCTTTTGCTCTCGGGAAGTGGTTCCCTGTGTGGGTCTCCCTTGTGGAGGGATGGTGGCAGGCGTGGGCTTCTCTGCTGCCCTGGCCCAGGGGACCCCGCTGAGAAAATGGGCCCTGACCCCCTGCGTGGGGCCGGTGGCAGGAGCGGGGCACCAGCAGCCGGGAGTGACCCGCCCGCTGTTCCCCTCAACCCTTCCCGCTTCTAGGCCTGTATGATGACCATCACCTTCCTGCCCTTCACGGTGAGTGCGGGCTGGGCCTGGGGCGCCTGCCCCCACTGGGCAATGGGTGACTCGGGGAGCCCTAGTCATGCCTCCCATGGTGGAGACACACCTTGGTCCCCACAGGCCAATGGGGGTGGACCCTCCATGCTTCCTGGTGCTCCCGCACTCCTACTCACGCATCAGCTCCCCCTTTCTGCCTGCCCCTCGCCCTGAGCTTGGACAGGGAACAGGGGTCCGGTGTGCGGGGCCCTGCGTGCCAGCGGGCTGGGCCTAGGAGCGTGTCGTGAATGGGATGGCATTGGAAGGTGGAAGGCATTCCATGGACTTGCTCTCCGAGGAGACACACCCAGCACCCACCCTGAGACAGCCCAGCCCAGCAGCAGGGGCAGGCATCCCTGGGCCCTGCGGGGCCAGGACCAGAACCGGGCTTTCTGTTCTCTTGGCTGCAGTTCTCCTTGATGGTGACCTTCCCCGAGGCGCCGCTGGGCATCTTCCTGTTCTGCACGTGTGTGATTGCCATCGGGGCCGTGCAGGTGGGCTGCCCCTCCCCACACGCAGCCCCGTGGAGCAGGGCGCTCAGGTGGGGGGTGCTGCAGTGCGGGCTGGCCCGCGGGCATCCCGGGGTGCCTGCCCTGGGCTGCAGCCGAGGAGCTCCAGCGCTGACACTGGGGAGGCTGTGCGAGTCCTCGCTGGGCCCCACTCGCAGCAGAGCAGGGGCCCCGTCCCCTCTACCCTAGGACATCGGGACATCCCACTGGGAGCCCAACAGTGGAGCTTGCCCTCCGAGGGCCCCCTGCAGCTGCTCCCCCACCCACAGGCGCTGATCGTGGCCTACGCGTTCCGCTTCCCCCACCTCCTGAACCCCCAGATAGGCCGCTCCGCACACCGGTACCTCTACCGGCAGCACATCCTGCGCATTGTGCTCCGGGGGCCCGCTCTGTGCTTCCTGGCCGCCGGCTTCTCCCTGTTCTTCTACCCGCTGGTGAGTGGGGGCAGGGCGGGTGGGGGCGACCCTCCCGGGAGGGCCCACGGGAGCGGTGCTGGAACTGGAGGCATAAACACGAGCCTGGCTCCTCACTCAGCACTGGGCCCCCAGCCCGCCCAGAGCAGCGAGCCTGCCTCCTCTCCCCAGTCACGCCCCATGGTGCGGGTGGGCCCGTGCTGCCTGCCCTGCCGTCCAGGGACTCTCGGGTCGCCCTGAGTATTGGTGCGGATGCCTCTTCAAGAGCCTGTTTCACTGCTGGGTCACATGCTAGTGCCGTGTGATTTTTCGAGGCAGTTCTGTCCTGCTTCCACAGATGGCATCTCTTTACATCCCACCATCAGGGCGCGGGGCCCCAGTGGCCGCTCCCGCCAGCATTGTCACTGTCGCTGAGAGTGATCGTCCTGGTGGGTGCGAGGGGGCATCTCGCTGCAGCCTCACAGCCTTTCCTGGACTGGTGGTGGTGCCGAGCATCCTGGGGCTCGTGGGCACGGGGCCAGCCCCTCCCTGCGGTCAATGGGGGCCATCCGTCCACACTCAGGCCTCCACGGACATGGCTGCAGGCGCTGGGTCTGCTCTGCCCGCTCTTGGCAGTACGCCCTGACGCAGAGCTGCTCGCCTGACGAGGTGCCTCCCCACCACCCCGCTGGACTGCTGCCCTCCCTTTGGGGTGGGTCTGACCTGCGTTTTGTCTTGTGCAGTCATACCTGCTCTTGGCAACGGTCATTGTCCTCCCCTACGTCAGCAAGGTCACCGGCTGGTGCAGAGACAGGCTCATAGGTGGGTGCCGAGGGCTGCTCCCACAGCCCTGCTGCCACGGCCAGGTGTCCCTGTGGGTCCTCTCCCCTGGCCTGCATGCTCCTGGCACCTTGGGGAGGAGGGTGGCAACGGCCCTACGGCCCCAGGGCTTGGCCAGCACCTCCTCCCTGCCCCGTCTGCAGGTCCCCGGGAGCCCCCAGCTCACAGCATGGAGTTCTTCACGTTTGACCTGCAGGAGCCGCTCAGCAAGGAGCGGGTGGAGGCCTTCAGCGACGGGGTCTATGCCATCGTGGCCACACTCCTCATTCTGGACATCTGGTGAGGTCCACACTCGGCCGCCCAGGCTTGTGGGACCGTCCATGGCCCATCTGCCCATGAAGTGCCTCTCGTCTTCTAGCCTCACAGGGGCCCTAGGGTCCCTGGCACCACCCGCCCCCCGAGAAGGAAAGCCACCCCAGGCAGGGCCCCCCGTGCGGCTGTAGTGCTGGTGCCTCTCAGGCCCGCTTGGGTCCCGTCAGCCCTGCCCCCACCCCCTGCAGCTCTGGGTCCTCGGCAGAGCCTCGGCGCCTCTTGACCCCGCTGCCCTGCCAGCAGCCCTGGTCCCGTGTTCGTATCTGGCAGTCTAGTCTTCGTTCTAATTCCCTCTTGGCAACTCTTCGCTAACGTGGTCTGTGAATGTTTACATCGGGACCAAGCGCCCCCGGGACCGATCCCCAAGGCCCAGACCTAAGCTTCTGGAAGGGTCTGCTGCTAGCTTGCGCCCCCTCTGTGAGCGGTGTGAGGGCTGGCTGTGGTGGGGAGCTGGGGAAGGGGATGTTCTTCCTCTGTCTCTACCCAGAGCCCCGGCCACCCTCCCTGCTGGCCCTGGGGACCTCGCAGGTCCTCAGGCAACCCCCCATGGGGCTCACTCTTGCTCTCATCTTCAAACCCTGAGGCTCCGCCCCGGTGTGGGGACAGTGTCTCAGACCCCCCATCCCCCTGGCAGGTCAAAGAGTCGCCTCCACGGGCTCCCTGGCTGTGCAGCTGAGGGCGCCACCTTGTGGTCTCCAGGAGGGGAGATCAGCCAGGGCTTGACACGCCTCAGTTGCACCATGCTGTGACGGCTACGGGCCTGCCCCCCACTGGACAGGCTGCTGCAGGGGGTGGACAGGCCTCATGGGCACCCACCCATGGAAACCAGAGGGTCTTGGGCCAGTGCTGCTCACCAGCCCCGCTCACCAGCCCCCAGGGGCCAGCAGGCGGGGCGGGGCCAGCCTGCCAGTTAGAGTGAAAAGGACAGTGAAGCTTGAAATTCAGATGAGTGACATGGGACAGTCGGCTGTACTGAGTGTGTAGAGGATAATGTGACCTTAGTGTCCCAAAGTCCCCATCGTCCACCTGAAGCCCGCGTCTGCCGCAGCAGCAGCGGCGGCGGCGGCCTGGTCGGGTAGGGGCCTAGACTGACCCTGTGCCAGGGCTGCTGCAGGTGCTCTCTGTTCCCATTCTCAGCTCGGACAACGTCCCGGACTCCAAGGACGTGGCGGAGCGGTTCCACGGCAGCCTGGTGGCCGCGCTGCGCGAGTTTGGGCCGCAGTTCCTGGCATATTTCGGCTCCTTCGCCACGGTGGGCCTGCTCTGGTTTGCCCACCACTCGCTGTTCCTGCACGTGCGCAAGGCCACGCAGTCCATGGGGCTGCTCAACACGCTCTCCCTGGCCTTCGTGGGCGGCCTGCCGCTGGCCTACCAGCAGACCTCGGCCTTTGCCCGCCAGCCGCACGACGAGCTCGAGCGCGTGCGTGTCAGCTGCGCCATCATCTTCTTTGCCAGCATCTTCCAGTTCGCCATGTGGACCACGGCCCTGCTGCGGGAGGCGGAGACGCTGCGGCCCCCAGCGCGGTTCGGGGGCCCGGAGCACGCCTTCATGTTCGCCAAGCTCGCGCTGTACCCCTGCACCAGCCTGCTGGCCTTCGCTGCCACCTGCTTCCTGAGCCGCTTCAGCACGGCCATCTTCCACCTCATGCAGATCGCCGTGCCCTTTGCTTTCCTGCTGCTGCGGCTTCTGGTGCGCCTGGCACTGGCCCTCCTGCGGGCCCTGCGAGGCCTGGCCCCGCCAGCAGGGCGCGCCGAAGAGGGCCCGCAGGCCCCGCTGCTCCCTTCTCCCTGCTAGCCCCTGTCCCCACCTGGGCTGGGCTGTGTGGTTTTGCCTGTGCCCGTCTCCAGCCCAGGCCCACACAAGCTCAGGCAGCCCCCTCCAGGGACTGGTTCAGCCCAGCCTGGCCCGCCCTCCCCACACAGAGCTCCCCAGTGGCTGCCGGGCTGCAAACCACCCTCCCCACACGCTGGTCCCTACGCACAAACGGGGCGAGGCACAAACGGGGCGAGACGGCAGTGAGCGCGCCCAGGTTGTATTGCGGCAGACCGAGGTTACAGTGCAAGCGGTGCGGGCCACACAGGAGGGCCCCTCTGGGCACAGACACCGAACTGCGGGGCAGGGCCCCCAACCGCAACTCACAGGTGGTTCCTGCCTGCGGGGCACAGACTGAGGGATCCACAAGGACGAGGCACACGAGACGCCACAAGCTGTCCAGTGCATTGTGGGTGCAACTTTGGCAGAAGCTGGGGTAGGGGGCGCAGGGCTGGGCAGGGCCACATCTGAGCTTGAGGCAAAACCACCTGAGGGTACCAGGGCCGGCCCTGCTAAAGGTGCCTCGGCAAGGGGGCCCTGCCCGGGGCGGGGATTGGGGGCACCACAGGAGGTTCCCAGGACTACCGAAGGTTGGTCAGGTTCCTCCTGGGGCCTGAGACATGGCTGCACGGGTCGCGTGGACTCGGGCCCGTGGAACTTGCAGCTGTGGGTGGCCTGCTCAGCAGCCTCGTCCCACCACACGGAGACCACAGAAGTCCCGTCTGCTCAGCAGACCGCCACGCCGATTGTTTGCAAACGAGATACAAAGTGCTGAACGTCCTCAGTGATTAAAGCTCCCCCACACTTCCTGCTGTCACCACTTCCTCTGGTCTGGGGGCTGCTCTGCTCAGTTCTGGTCCCTTCCAGGCACTTCTGCCTGCCCCTCCCACTGCCTCCAGGTACCACACTCCCTCCTCAGGGTGGTGGCTGAGCCACTGCGTCTCTGCAGGCCCTCTGTGCAGCGCGGTCACTCCCGGGCCACAGCCACGCTCGCAGTGCCAAGGTCAGAAAGCCAGCGCAGCTGGTGGGCAGGTGCTTCATGTCAGTGCTGGGCACACCCAGGGCCCACAGGAGGTCCAGGGCCGCCAGCTCAGAGGGCTTGGTGGTAGTGAGGACACAGAGGGCCTGCTTGCCTGCCCCCCGTGGTGGTGGCCTGGGTCCCAGGGAAGGCGGATTGGCCCACAGAGCCCTTGTCCAGCCCAGGTCACTGGTCAGGAGTCAGGGTCATGGGGAAAAAGGCCTGAGGTCTGCAGGCCATCCGTCCACCGCCACTGCTGTGAGGCAGGCCCAGGCTGCCCTGGGGCCCTCCTCTACTTGGGGTCCCCCTCGGGGAGAAACACCCCATCTGCTCGAGCATCCTTAGGGGTCCCGACCTTCTTAGGCTTCTGCTTGGCCTTCCTGAGCATGTGGACCTGTCCCAGGGCAGAAGAGATCAGAGGTCAGCACACTGCAGGCCACCCAACCCAGGACCTCAACACCTGCCACCACCTCAGTGCATTTGATTGGGGTTGTGGCTTGGGGAGCAGGGTCTCCAGCTCCTCCCCTGCCCAGCAGACACCCCTCCAAGGCCCCTGGGGGCTCATCTCCACAGAGGACAGAGAGGTGCTCTCGAGGGGCTGGCTGACCTCTCCTGGATCCAAGGACTTCCCGGGGTCAGGGAAGAATGGGCCACGCCAGGGCCCTCACTTGGCAGCCACAGCCTGCCAGCAGTGAGCCCACCTCACCGCTGGCTCTCGGCCCCACCCGGCGTACCCACAGCTCACCTTGGGGCCCGCAGCCGAGATGATCATGTGGCCAGGAGCCTGCACCCAGGGCTCACCGTCCACCTGCACAGGCGTGGCCTTGAGAAGGGTGACTCGGAAGTAGGCGCCCTGGGCGATGCGGATGCCAGAGCGCAGCCCGCCCTGGACCTGGCCCTAGGGGTGGGGGGCAGGTGGGCTCAGTGGGCAGCGGTGTCACATGGGGGGTGGGGGGTGCTGGCCGGCCACCCACCCACACTCACCATGTGCATGACGCCTGTCACCCCCACCACCTCCAACAGCCCGTCGTCCATGCGGGGCTTCTCAAACCGCGAGTCGCTGTCAGGTCCCCACAGGTCAGCCCCGGAGCCCCAGCTGTGCCAAGAGGGAGGGGCACAGAGGTGAGGGTGGGGGCTGCAGGGGGCCCAGCGCCCTGCTGGAGCTGGAGCCTCGAGAGCCCCTCCCACGGCACCTGGGGATGTTGATGAAGATGAGGCCCTCAATGCTGGGCAGCTCCACCTGCTGCTGCTCCACCTGCAGCCTGATCTCCTTGTGCAGGCTGCGGGAGTGGCTCATCTTCTGCAGCCCTACCCGCACGTACACGCCCTTGTTGTGGAACCTGCAGGAGGAGGGCGTGCCTCTGGTCACCAGGTGGGGCCCGGGGCCAGCGCCTCCCCACCTGTCCCTGCTGGGGAGTCTCCAGGAAGTGCGCGGTCACCAGGGAGCAGACCCTCCCTGCCCAGGACAGCCCCAACTCCCTGGGGGTCCCAGGGCACCTGCTCGTGAACTTGCTAGGCTCCTCCTCTCGCGCCTGATGGAAGTCCAAACTCAGCTCAGCATCGATGCCAATCCCACAGTAGTTACTCATGTGCACAATCTGGGAACAAGACGAATTCTCCCGTGACCAGGTCAGCCCCAGCCAGTTGCCCCTGCCTCCCCCAAGCTGGGCCCTGTGATGCCGGCACCAGCAGGCAGTGCAGCAGGCAGCGCAGGCTCCGCGGGCCAGCCCTGGACCATCGCCTGACAACCACTGCTCCGTGCCTCGACTTCCCAGAGTAAAAACAGAAAACGTCGCCATAGGGCCCCACGGCCTCCACACCCTAACCCGGGCACACCGTACCTTGGGGGGCTCCAGGTCGGCCACGCTGTTCTCCGCACCGCTGGCCTCATGAGCGTCCAGCAAGATGGTCCAGCGGTCCACGAGGACAGTGTCAGCCTCATCCACTGACACCAGCAGTGAAAGCAGGTCCTCTCCGCTGTAGCCGGCCCCCCAGCGGAGGACCCGGCCAAGGTCGTTCCCTGGGACGGGGGAGACACAGGCTGACTGTCCACGCCCTCCAACCCACCCCCCGCCTCCACTAAAACTCGGGGCAGAAAGGGATAAACCTAAGGGCCCGCCTCCTGACCCACTGGCTGACCCCACCTGTGCCCAGGGGCAGGATGGCCACAGAAGGCTCCGGGCAGGCCAGCCGGTGCCGCGTCTCCTCCAGGGCAGAAAGCACCCAGCCCACTGTGCCGTCCCCACCACACACCAGCACCCGGAAGGAGGGCACCTGGGAGAACATGTGGAACCTGGTGACAGGGAGACAAGCACTGTCTGCCACCAGCCACGGCCACACAGGCAAGTGGGGTAAGGAGGTTCAGACCCAGCGGCCTAATGGGGCCGCAGCTCGTCCCCTACCCAAGACAGCCCTTGTGGGTTCCAACACCAAACCCCATCCTCTCCCCATCAGCCCGTCCACAGGTGTGTGAAAGCCCCTTGAGGGGCCTGCCAGGCTGCAAGCCCTGCGGTGGAGCTCCCACCAGACTCACCCAGGAGCTCCCACCAGACTCACCCAGGAAGAGGCCCCCCATTGGTCAGCTCAAAGACCTGGTGAGGGTTCAGCAGCTTCCGGAAACTGCAGAGCAGGTCACGACCCTTAAGACCTCCACTCTTGGGGTTTACGAACACAAGGAGTGGGCAGCAGTCTGGGGACAGCTTCGTGTGCTGGCAAACAGGGGCTGAGTTACAGCAGGTGCCTCCCCCACCGTGCCACCCGGGCAGCGACTGCCCCCAACCTGGAGCCCACCTGGTCTGGGCCGAGCTGGGGCCACTCCCTCCCGAGGGAGGCACACACCAGGCCCCAGGGGCCACACAGCATCCCCAGTTCGCCAGACATCTAGGGACACCCCCAAGGCAGAGGGGGCACCCCCAGGCCTCTGGCCAATGCGGCCAAAATGAGGCCGCCGGCCGGGAGCTGAGCACACAGGCCAAGACCAGCCATGGACACACGCCTCTGAGGTCCGGCCCGCCGCCTCATCCATGCAGCCGCAAGCCCAGGCTGAACCCCATCCGCACCCACAGAGCCACCTGGTGCACAACTGGGGAGGATGCAGCTCCCAGGGCCCCCGCCCACGCACATGGCAGCCAGGAGGCCCGGTTCATGGGGAGGCCACACACATTCCCTCGGGCTCAGGAGGAAGCCTCCCACAATCCCCAAAACAGTGCCCAGGAGGCTGGGATCCCCACAGGCGAGAACCAGGAGGGGCTGGTCCCTACAGTGAGGATGCTGGTTGACAGAAGACATACAGGCTGGGTGCAGACACGGTGGCCACGGCCCGAGGCCAAGGGCACACTGGGGTGACATGTGACCCACCAGGTGGAGCTGCCTGAGGGTACCACTCACCTGCTGGCAGGAGCTCAGTACTGCTGGCCCAGCTCCACCCCCAGGGGCCCTGACCTGCAGGCCGCATGCTCTGGCTGGCCACCCAGCCCTGGGCCGGCTCAGGGTGGGCAGCGGTAGTGGGGACCTGAGGCATCGCCTTGTCTGTCACAGGCCCTGAGCTCACTGCTGTCTTTCTGCTTCCCCTGGACAGGGTTGGGACTAGGGGCGGAGCAGCCATGGACAGCTGGGGACTCTGGGGGCCACACGGCTGAGGAACAGAGGCTCGGGGAAGGCAAAGAGCATTGGGGTCTAGGGCACAGGCCCCTCACGGTGGCGGGTGGGGGCAGAGCCAGGCACCCCTGCTCCAGGCAGTGCTGGGTCTTCAGGGCAGCATCTGGTCAGGGAGCACCGCCTGCTGGCCAAGCCAGTCAAGGCTGCGAGCAGGGGTCCAAGGGCCTGCTGGGCTGGTGGGGGGATGGGGGGGCCATGCCCAGTGACCCCAGAGAGGGTGAGGGAGTCCCCACGGTCAGTACAGGCCCCTCATGCGTGGGAACTGGGCTTGTGCAGCAACCCCCCAAGTGTGCAACAAAACCAGCCACAGAAGCCACGTCCCCCAGGCCCGGCTCCCACTCACCAGCACATCTGGGAGAACCAGGGCGGTCAGCGGCTGGCCGTGCACAGCTGTGTCCCTGACCAGCATGTATAGCCGTTCAGCCTCTGTGAAGCAGGCCACGTCCAACACCACAGCACCTGCGGCAGATGGGCTGTGAGCTTAGGCCTCAGCCGGTTTCAGATAAGCCCGTCCGAGGGCGTCGGCACGGTGTGGGACCCCCACCCCTGGGAGCCTTCGCGGATGGCCTGACGTCACAGAGACGGGACGCGGTGGGTGGACGGGAGCAAGGACAGGGCCGGATGAAGCAGCCGGGCACGTCCTCACTCCCCGGCCCGCCGAGCCCTGGGGACCCTGGGGGGCGGGCCCACAGGGACAGGGGACTGGTAGCTGCTGAGGACCCACAGAGGGGACGTGGGCTTGGGGCGCTGTTCTCCCCATTCTGGTGGACCTCGAGTTTTCCACAATAAGGACGTGAACCCACAGGCAGGTTGGTAACGTTCTCTGGCCTCGGTCACGGTTCCGCCAGGAAACAAAATGCACTCCCCTCACAAGTGGTTCCAGGGAGGAGAAGAGGGCGTAACAAGGTGCCGGCCCCCACGGGAGCCAGCCGGCAGGACCCTCCCCTCTGACTGCAGGAAGCGGCCCCTGGGTGGGGGGCTGGCGGGGTGCTCACCTTGGGAGGCGTAGATGTGGCTCATGGACACCAGGCCAGCTGCAAAGACAGGCTGCAGTCAGGGGGCACGGGAAAGAGCAGAGGCCAAGGGGCCCCACTGCCCCCACACCAGCTCAGCAGCACCCCCAGCCACTTTGCTCAGGGGGAACTTCACACCACACAATAGGGCCAGTGACCCCAGGAAAGGGCAGCCCCCCAACTCCAGGGGCAGCAGCCTCTCCACCCCACCCCCGGGGGCCCAGAGAGGAGAAGGCAGAGGCTGGACCTCCGGAGCCTCAGAAGCTCCTCAGAGGAGGGGCCGCAGTCTGGGCCCTGGAGGTGAGGGGAGATGCCCTGGGCGAAGGCTGTGATGCCGATGGCGAGCTGGGAGACCCAGCCTTGTCCAGCAGCCCCGCAGTCTGTCTCGGGACCTCTGCCCTGTCCCCAGTGGCCAGCAGCCCCAGGCGGTCACACCTTTGGTGGCCACAGCCTCATCCAGCAGACTGCCATACTCCTGGGGCGCCAGGCCAGAAGGCAGGCCGCCAACGAACAGGGAGACATGCGGGACCACGGGCCTGCTCTCTGCCAGGTAGAAGCGCGTCTGATTCATCTGCCGCAGGGACGTCTGGGGGGTGAGGGAGGGCGGTGCTGAGCGGTGCCGGGAGCCTCCACCCGCACTCAGCCAGGCGCCCTGGGGACCCACCAGAGAAAACGGGAGAAGGTAGAGAGGGTGGAAGACGCAGGCTGCCTCCCTCCACCCCCGCAGGGAGCTCAGGGGTCCGGAGCCCAAGACCCGGCGTTCCAGGAGCAGGGACGGGACCTGCCAGGCCCTGGAGGGAGGTCGCTCTGGCCAGGAGAGCTGGCTGCCTACCAGGGCGGCCACGGGGACCCTCTCTATGAGGTAGAAGCTAGAGCCAATGGCCACCAGCTCCCAGGGGCCAGCGTCCACACCCACTGACCTGCCGGATGTCACGAAGCCGGTTGAGCAAAAGCTCTTCATCCGCCAGGACTGTCCGCTGGACTGCAGGGTGGGAGGCATAGCCGTCAGCACTGGGCGCTGTGCCCACCTCTGCGGACAGCCGCCCCCACGCCCCGGGGCCCCAGGGGCAGATCGGCTGGGGCAGTGGCTGCGGGCCACCCACTCACCTTGCCTGCTGCCCATGAGGACTTCCACCAGCTGGAAGCTCTCAGGACCCTCAGCCTGTCGGGGCAGAGTGGGGGCATCAGGCTGGGACCAGCCCCCCTCCCCAGGACACCCTGATGGGGCATCCACACCGGGCTGGGACAGCTGCCTGGCCCGCTGGGTGGTCAGGACCAGTAGACCCGGGGTACACACCTGGCGCCCGAGCAGTGGGAGGACCTCCAGCACCACGGTCCGAGCTGTGCTGTCTGGAGTCACACGAATGGACACGTAGGCCACACCCGCCCTGCAGGGGACAAGCTCAGGAGCTCCAGCCACACGCCCCGGCCCCCCCGACCCCCACGGGCAGGCCCTGTTCCCAGGGCCCGGGTCTCACTTGAGCCAGGCAGGGTAGACCTTCAGGACATCCTGGGTGCGGGGCAGGGCACGGATGACCCAGGCCTCAGCCACGGGAACACTCTCTGGAGGCCCGGGGCCCCTGCTGCCCCCCTCCTCCAAAGCCCCACCGCTCCGGGCCTTGCCGCTGGCCCCAGGGTCGCCAGCCTGTGGTGCCGAGGGGAGAGCCTGCAGCTCGAAGTCGTGAGGGTCCTCCGCGATGTAGTAGGCCCGCAGGGCGGCCTCCTGTGGGTGGTGCCAGCGGTGGAGGAGCTGCCCTGCTGGGGGGCCCTGCCACCCCCTGGGGGTCCCCTGCTTACCAGCACCTCCTCGCTCCCAGCCAGGCGGGGGACACTGATGATGCGGAAGTGACTTCGATACACAGCATCGTTGCCGTCAAAGATCCTCAGCACCTGCTTGTCTGGCCCAGAGGGAAGGGGCGTGAACCTGAGACGGGGTGGAAGGAAGGGGCTGGGGACAAGACAGGGAAGGGGCGGGGGACTGGGCACATACTTGACTCTGGTGGCAGCACCTCTCTGCCCGGGAAGGCGACAGCGCTTCCGTCTGAGCCCAGGTCCCCTTCGCCTGTGGGACGCGCACAGTGGGCCTCTCACTCCTGCCCGATCCACCCCAGGCCCCTGCCAGCCGCACCCACCCCTGCACTCACCGGGCTCGGTGACCTCGGTCTCAGAGATGCGGAAGCAGTGCATCTTGCTGAAGTTGCGGGACAGCAGGCGTACGCAGGTCGGGGGCAGGACCATGGTTCGCAGGCGCCCAAACGTGCACTCGGGGGCGAGCGCAGCGGAGCAGACTGTGTGGGCCTGGAGGGGGGGCGAGGGGGCACAGCCTTGAGGCCTCTGGGTGGACGGCTTGTGTCCAGGCCCCAGGACGCCCCTATGTGACCCCGCAAGACTGTTGGCTCCCACAGGGCCTCTCCCAGAGGGAGCCCCAACTCTGCAAAACAAACGGGCCCCTACCCCAAAAGATGGGTACCAACAGAAAGGGGGCCCTGCTGTCCCGCCCCACCTGGACGCCACACCACTCGCAGCGCAGGCCAGCCAGCACGTCGGAGGAGCCGCACGTCTTCCGACAGACCTCGCAGCGCGCGCCAGAGGGCAGGTTCCCCTCCCGCCAGTGGTGGTGGTGCACATCCTGAGGCAGGAACGGGCGCATTAGCAGGTGCCCTCTGCCCTGCTGCCACCCCCGCCCAGACGCCGGCGCCAGGCACTCACAGAGTCCCGGTGCCCGTCCTGGTGGCACTGGCGGCAGTCGCTGCAGGCGAAGGGCACACAGTCCGGGTGAACGTGCAGCTCACAGACTGGGGGGCGGGCAGCATTAGGGACTTCTGCCGCTCCCCGCGGCCCCTGCCCCCGTCTCGCCACGCGGTCTTTAATCTTCCTATGCCTGAGGGGCAGCTCGAGGACAGCTCCCCCCCCGCCCCCCTTCAACACGCAGCCTGCAGCCTGACACTGCCACCAGGTCTCGGCGGCCCCAGAGCCCAGAATACCCACGTCTACCCTGCCCCTCAGGCCGCCTGGCTGGCTAGGCAGCTGTGGACGGCAGGGGCGAGGACTCGGGTCCACGGTACCTTCGCAGCGGAGCGCGGGCGCCTGCAGGCTCTCACGGCACACGGCACAGAACCTGCGCTTGTGAAGCCCCCTGGGGCCGAAGCAGTGGGCCACAGGGACCTGGAGGGGTCGGAGCACAGCCTCAGCCCAGGGCCCGCTGCCCCCCCAACCCCACCCCCTCAGCCCTACACCCCTCACAGCCCCACTGCAGTCCCCACCAGGTCCTTCTGCACAGTATTTACACAGAGTCATGAGGGGTCCCCACTGTCTGTGTTGGGCCATGGGAGGTCCAACACTGCCCTGGGCCTCCCATGGTGATCTCATGAAGCCCTTTCTGTGCGAGCGGGACAGGGACACCCCTGCTGGTCCTTCCCAGCCAGTTGCGCTGCCCAGGAGGTGCGGGCACTGACCACATCCCAGTGCCGTCCCCTATGGTACATGCGGTGGAGGAGAGCCCATCGACGGGCAGGAGGGGCAGTGCTGGAGACCATGGAAGAAACCAGTGAGAACCAGGGGAAAGTGAGGCGTGGCTGCTGCCCTGGGAGAGGCTCACAGGCAGGGATGCAGCCCATCCGTCTGTCTGTCTGTCTGGGAACTCAGTCCAGCACAAACACTCCCACCCCACCCAACCCAAGGCCTGAGCACCAGCCCAAGCCCCGCCTCCACAGAGCCCCTCCCTGCCCCTCCGGGTGGCCAGCATGCACGGTGGGCGCCCACACTCCATACGCACTCGGACCAGGCTGGGCGCCACGCTGCTGCAGGGGGTCTTCACCTGCTTCAAGCACTTCTCATGGGACATGAAGTTGCAGACTGTGGGGACAGAGCCATGGGAGTTGGCCTCTGTCCTGCCCAGGTATCAAGGGGCCCCAGAACTGGCACGCAGATGGGAGGCCTCAGCCAGTGGGCCCACCGAGGGCCATGGCGGGCAGCAGTGTCCCAACGGGGCAGAGTCCCCGTCACAGTGGGTGCACCCTGCCATAGCTGCTGCAGCCAATGCCTGCAGGGTGTCACTGCAGGCCCCCAGGCGCGCCCCACTGTGGGAGAGATGGGGAGAGTAGTTCCCACTGTCCCATGGGCATGGCCAGCAGGTAGCCATAGCAACAGCCTCCTCCCACCCTCTCAGAAGCACCAAGAAACACCCTGACCCTCTGCCCCACCCCCCGCTTTCATCCCAAGAGAGCCCAGATCTTGCGTGGAGCTGGGGTCTGATGGCTGTGACCATCCCGGTGACGTATCTGGTGTCCTGAGAGTGGCCCCTGCCCCCAGGCTTAGCTCTCCTTCCGTCTCTAAGAGGGGTGGGCAGGTGGGTGGGCACTTCCGCACAGCCCCCCAGACAGGCTTTGCCAGGAGCACCCTTCCGTCACTCCCCAACAGCTGCATACACCCCTCGTGACCCCCCCACATGCCGTGTGTCTGCCGGGACTCCACTGAGGCCAGTGGGATGGCTGGCCTGGTGACCGCAGCCCCTGCTCCTGTCCAGAGGGGACAGTCCCGTGGCCCTAAAGGCAGTGAACACCCAGACTGCACTGTTCTCCCGAGGCCCACCTGAGAAGCAAGGGGCAACACCACCCAGCCTGGGGGTGCTCAGCAAGACTCAGGCTCAGCTGGGAGACAGACTCAAAGATGGACAGGAAGGGGGTGTCTGGAGAAGAATGGCTGGAGCGGCCTCTGGTGGCATAGGTGGCAGCCGTGGGTCCGTGAGGACCGGGGCCTGGGGTGGGGTGGGCTGGACCAGGCCACAGAGGCCCGGGAAGTGGGCAGCTGGCAGACAGCCAACTCTCCAACGCAGCCTTGGGTGAGACTGCCCACAGGGCCTAGAGGCAGGTCCGTCCCAGGCTGGCAAGGGCATCCCTGAGGCCTATTTTCCCAGAAAATTCCAGAAGCAGCCTGGGCTTGGGTGGGAGAAGTGGGGAGACAGTCCCTCTCAGCTTCCCCTCCCGCAGCCAGACCAGGCCTGCCACAGGAGGCAGCAGCTGCGGGCAGACGGTGCCCAGCTTCCCACTCTGGCTCGGAAAGATAGCGCCCCATCACCACACACCACGCGTCCTGGGCGCCCCCGCCGGGAAGGGGCTCTTCCTCCACACCCTTATCAGGCTCCTCTGCTGGCAGAGGTGGCCAGCCCCTTCTCCACGGCGGCGGGGGAGGCCCGCACGGCTGCTCGGGGCGGCTTCCATGTCACCCCCACACCCAGCCTCTCTCCACCAGCTGATGAGCCCTTCGGCCCGGAGCTCTGCCTTCAGCACCTCTCACCCGCGTTGGGGGGCCCTGGGCGGAGCCTCGGGCCTGGAGTAGGCTCTGCTTGCAAAAGCAAGTCCCCCCATAGGGGAGCCTCCTGGCCCTCCCAGGGGGAGACTGCACAGTGCAATGTTTCCAATATGATGGAGAACCCAGGGGCAACCACCCCATGCCAGCCTCACACAGGACGCACCCTGTGTGAGGGGCCCGCCTCCTCCCTACCCAGTTGGGACCAAGACTACAGATCTCTGCCTGAGCTGTCCCTCTGTCCCCAGAGCCAAAGTCCTGCCTCCCTGGGCAGGGCGAGGGCTCTCTGCCCCAGGGCAGCCGGGCCCTGAAAGAGGGCCCAGGACTGGAAGAGAGCAGACTCTGGATGAACACATTCCGGCTGCCCAGGAGCCAGAGGAGGGAGGGCCTTCTCACCTAGCCGGTGGTTTGGCAGCTGGATGGGAGCCCTGTTCGGGCATGCCGAGCTTGGGGCGGCAGGCCCCGGAGCTGGCTGCCCGGCAGCCAGAGCAAAGCAAACACCAGGCCCCTGTGGGCAGCAGGGTGCACGCAGCAGGGTGCGCGCACCAGGGTGTTAATGGACCAGCACCGGAGCACAGGGTTCTGCGGCCCAGGCCAGCCCTGCCTGGGGGAGTCGGCCTGCTGGGGGGTGGCTGGCCTCACCCCTCAGTCATTGCACCTGCCTCCTGGCTCACCCTGCCCAGCGCGGAGTGCCGGGACGCTTCCACGCTCTTCCCCCCTTAGATTCTAAGCCAGGTGAGGGACCCCAAGGAGTCCTAGGGAGGGGCCACGGGTACCAGACGCCCCCGAACTCCAGGCAGAGCTGGCCCTCATCACCATGGGTAGGCTCTCGTTGGCACACCCTGCCCGGTGGGAAGGCCACGGCTGGGCCCGAGTGCAGGGGCCAAGATGAGGCGCCCGTTCGGAGCCAGGGGCTGCGGTCTGCGACGGGGTCGCGAGCGCTCACCGTCGCACAGGAAGCCGGCCAGCCCCCAGATGAAGTCGGAGCAGAGGTGGCAGTAGGTGGGCTTGGTGAGCGTCACCTTCCGGAAGGTGTGGCCCGGCGCAGCGGGGCCCGGGGTCCTGGCGCCTGCCGGGACGGGCCCCGACCCCGGCCCCAGCCGCGCGCGGCCTCCGCTGCCCAGATTGGGGCTGGAGGCCGGGCTGCCCGCGCGCGGCGAGCCGCTGCCGAGCCAGGTGCGGGCCCCAGGCTCGGCCGCCGCCGCCATCCCCGGCCCGGGCTGCCCGAGGCCCGGCGGCTGGCGAGAGCCGGGTCCGCGCGGCAGGAAGAGGCCGTGGTCCCGGGTCTTCCCACAGTCCGCTCCGAGCTTCCGACTGCGCCCGCCGCCCCTGCGCAGGCGCGCACTCTCGGACCCGGCCGGGCCTGGCGACGGAGCGGGGATGGACCGCGAGGCAGAGTGGGGTGCGGCCTCTGGGGCGGGGCCTTGAGGAGGCGGGGCCTGAGGAGGCGGGGCCGACAGGAGATAGGGCTGGGGGTGGGGCTTGGGGAAGCAGGACCTACAGAGGTAGGCCTGAGGGGAAGGGCCTGCCTGGGGGCGTGGCCCGAGGCAGGAGGCGGGGCCTGCGGGGCAGGAGGCGGGATGCGCCTGCAGAGCTGGGGTCCCTAGCCAGGGTCGCAGCGGGCGTGTGGGGCGACCTGAAGAGCAGAGGATGGGTCAGGTGGTCTCGGACCGACCGCCTGAGCCCGAAGCCGGGACTCGGCTTCCCGCACGCGGCTTCCCGACACCGACGAGAAGCGTTTGCACCTGCGGCGCCCAGGCGCGCGCCTGCGCAGACTGACTCCTCTTACGCTGTCGCGGGATCCAGCCTGTGGCTCGCGGTTGTGCAGGGCACAGCCTGCGCCCCCAGGGTGGGCTCGGGGTCAGACTGGCGCCCACGGTGAAGGTGGACGATGGCGACGGCCCTGGGCGGGGCGGGCCTTGGGGTCGTCGCACTGAAGCTCCCCGCCAGCGGCGGCCAGGACCTGCATCCCTCTCGGATGTTCCTGTCTCGTCTGTTCGCGGTTGGCCTTACAGAAGCCCCCTCCCACCAGTTCTCTCTTTGGAAGCCCGAGGGGCTGGCATTCCGCCCTCCGCGCCCTGGCCCGGGCGGTCCTGGACCCCTCCCCGATGTGAAACCCCGCCCCATCGCGCCCCCAGGGCGGCACCGAACCCCACCCTCAGCCCGGCCGAAGGGCCGGGCGCCGCAAGCACAGCTCTATCTTGTCCAAGCAGCGATGGGGACGTGTTCACACGGTCCTCACCCGCCTGGTCCCTGCCGAGCCGTGGGCTGACCTCGAACCAGGCCCCAACCCTGGCACTGCGACCATGGGCTGCGGGGCCCTGGAGAAGCTGGCTCCTGTCGGTGCGGGGAGGGGCGGGGCCCCAGGGTCCCAAAAGAAAAGAAAAACGGTGCGGAGTGGGGAACGCAACCACGGGTCAATAATGTCCCTGGAGAAGACATAAGGACCCCAAACGCTGCAGAGGAAATCCCTGGAAGTGTGCCCACCTGCTGGTAGGGCGGCTGAGGGAGGCAGAGGGGGTTTCCAGGGGTGGACTGTGGTGAGAAACGGGGTGGTGCCCAGGACCAGGTCTGAAGAGGAAAAGGAGCAGGCCCCTGCGAAGGTGGGCGGAGACTACACCCCTCCCAATCCCAGGAAGTTGCGTCATCTGTGTGGATGGTGTTCTCTGCGTGTCTGCTATGGGCTTAGGGCTCTCGGCTGGCATCCCTGCGCTCGTGGAGCTGAGTTCTGGGCAGACAAACAACAATAAACGGAAAAACAAGTCCAGAAATGTCACCTAGTGTCTCGGTGTCCACAGTAGACATAGGGAGCCAGGCCTGAGTGACCAGGAGGAGCTGGCCTGAGGCGGGACTGGGGCGGCGTGGGGGACGACAATGACTACAACATCCAAACTGGGGGAAACGGGGCGTGAAGGCCCTGGGGTGGTGCAATCAAGGAAAGGAAAGGAACCCCTTCCCATGGGATTGCTCAGACACTGCCCATGTGCTGGGGCTGGGTCCCCAGTTCTGAGCTCAGCTCTCTGCCGGCCTCCTCCCCCTTCTCCAAACTTCAAGCCAGATGGCTGTGAGCTCCTGGGTCCACTCCTCGGCACCCATCTCCTCAGCAGCACCCATCCCCTGAACCAGCCTTCAGTCAGGTCACAGGTAATGCCTCATTTAACACACATTTGTCCAGATACAGCTCAGCCAGCAGCACTGTCTCAACCTGAACGAGCTGTCAGACACATGGACTGCCTCTGAAAGGTGCATCCCAGCTCCCTGCACTTGGCAACCCCAGGGGGACGCCATCACCAGGCTTGGGGACTGTTGTAAGCAGTGAAATCACCAAGAAAAAGCACAAAAGTGCAGACGATGTGGCACTAAATCAATGGCAAGAAAGATATCTGTTTCCAGTCTGAGCTGAGACAGGCTGATCCCCTCAGAGGACGCATGTGTCAGTTTTTTCAAGGTGCATCATATGTCCCCAAGGGTCAACGGTCGGGTTACGGATAAATCTGAGCAAGTAGAGGGATTCACAAGTACAGGATCTGGGAGTATTGAGGATCAACTGTGTCTGTAGCACAGAGGCACCCCCACTCTCCTCCAGTGGGGGCGCTGTCACCTGTTCAGTGCAGGCTTTTGGTAAACAGGCCGCCTTGACTGGCCTTCTTTCTGTGTTCTTAGGCCACAAAGAGACCCATTTGTGGAAGACTTGGCTGCCTTTTGATACTTTTTTTTCATCTACACTTTGTATCATCAGAATGAAAGAGAAAAAAACAAAATAAAAAAATACATTTTATGTTGCCTTTTTAAAAAAAAGATTATTTATTTATTTATTTTTAGAAAGGGAGAAGGGAGGGAGGAAGAGAGGGGGAGAAACATCCATGTGTGGCTGCCTCTCTCACAACCCCTACTGGGGTCCCAACCCGCAACCCAGGCCTGTGCCCTGACTGGAGCTCAAACCAATGACCCTTTGGTTCACGGGCTGGCGCTCATTCTACTGAGCCACACCAGCCTGTGAACCAAAGTGTCACGGGTTTGATTCCCAGTCAGGGCACAGGCCTGGGTTGCAGACCAGGTCCCCAGTTGGCAGCTTGCAAAAAGCAACCACACATGGATGTTCCTCCCCCTCTCTTTCTCCCTCCTTTCTCCTGTCTCTGGAAATAAATAAATAAAATCTTAAAAAAAAAAAAAAGACATCTGTTCACAGAAGCTCCCTCTGGGCAGCCAGCTCATCACTGGTTCTGTCACTCCCGTTGTTAAGACTGCTGTCCCGTTTGGAGAGAACGTTGTCAAGTCTATTCCATTGGCCAGCTGGAAAGTTTTGGGTGCGCTTTCCTGTGCGGTGCTAGTCTAAGATATCCCTACCGATTGGATGGCCTTCTTCCACCATGTCCTTGTCCCATTGCTGTGCGGGTCCAGCTTTTCTTGTCAATGTCAGCATTTCTGGTCAAGTCAGCAGCATACAGCTGTTTGCGTGACACACTCTTCTTGGTTAATTGCCGTGGGTGTTTCTGGAGGCACCAGCTTATCTGGCATTAACTTCACGATGCAGAGAAGTAACTGGAAGTGACAGAAACACACTTTGGCTAACCCCAGCCAGTGCTTCCACAATGCAACTTCCCCTTGGCCGAATCCCATAAGTGCCCTTGCCTCCCCAGCACCATCCCAGCAAGAGGGGAAGGGTGTCAGGAGGGCCTGAGACAGCGTGGAGACTTCCGGGGTCACCATATCTTAGTTTAGCAAAGGTTACAGAACCACATGACCAGATGACGAAGGCCCTTTGTGAATCCATGCCACTGTAAGGGCCTGCTGTGTCCCCAAGGTGCCCAGTGCCATGCTGTCTCGCTGCTCTGGCCTGGCGGGCCCTGTCCAGGATAGCACGCATACACCCTCCGGTGTGTTTCAGGTGTGGGCAGGACCAGAAGCCAAGTGCTGGCCTTGTCCATCTCCTGACATTCCTGTGCGGGTGGCCCTTCCCCCATCATCGAAGCAGCAGCACAGCTTCTGTGTTTGCAAATCTGTGCCCAGGATTTGTTTTCTTGAATCTAATCAGATGTGGTAAGGTGACAGAGACCCAGAGGCCTGCCTGTGAAAGAACGACTGATTGTTTACGTTTCCCAGGGGAAGGTGGTGTTCCACGCCACACAGGGGCACGTGGGGAAGCACCAGTCTGGGCCAGGAGGCAGAAGCAGGAGCCAAGACAGCGTGGCGCAGAGCCCTGGCCGGGGCACTCACAGGAAGGAGAGGGGGAGGCAGTGCAGGATTGGGTAGTTCAGCAGCCCGGTCTGCAGGGAGGGGGTCCCTTGTCACCCAGCACCTGGGTTGGTGTCCGAGCGTGAGATGGGGAGCTGGTGGAGTGAGTTCCGGATGGCTTACTTTGCAATCAGGGGTGCTCACAGGGAGGTCTTCGCTGGCTCCAGGGACTGGGGGGCCCTGGGAGGGGCAGTCTCTCCCAGACCAAGGCCCCAAGAGTCACACATACAGAAAATAAGCAATTACAGTTGATACAGTCGGGGGCAGACAGCCCGGGTGGAGGGATGGGGGAGGCGGGAGCAGAAAATGTTTTTACCTGTCTAGGGCTGCCGCCCAGACTTCGTTTAAGAGAAAGAAGAAAGAGGGGGAAAGGCTGATGCTGCCGTGGGCGGAGCTGTCCCCCCCCCCCCCCCCCCGCCAAGAGTGCTGCCCAGACCTAGAGGCCCCTGCCTGCCCCTGTCTCTTCTTTTCAGCCAGACGCAGAAATGAAAAGCCTACACACACACACACACTCACACCAGGCCCTGTAATAATGCGCTCCATCCACGCTTCTGGGTGGCCCTGTCCTGTTTCCAGGGGTCTGTGGGCATGAACGTCTCCCCTTCACAACAATCAGTTCTGTGCTGCTGTCTTGCTATACTCATGAAGACAAAGCCCTACTACGAATTTCAGAACCTTGAAGTCTCTTTTCTGAGGTCTGGTGTCTTCTGAGTCCAATGTCCCTCGGCCTCCCGCTCATAAAGACGATTCCATGACATTCAGAGCCCGCTCAGATAATCCAGGATAATCTCCCCATTCCAAGATCCTTAACTTAATCACACCCGCAAAGCCCCTTCACCAACTGAGGTCACACTCATCGGTCTTGGCTGGGGCCAGTGGGTCACTCTCCATTCATGCCCCTACAACTTCCACCTCATGGTCACACATTTTAATTCCCTGGATATACTGTAAGTCCCCCAAGGTATCATTATTATCGTTTCCCAAGTCTCTCCTCACTGGACTTTCTCTTGTGTCCCCCTCCCTCCCGTCCCCCCCGCACCCCGTTGCAATCAGTCTCCTTTCACCACCTCCTTCATGACAAGTGCTCTCAGAGTTTCTTTCTCTGAAATGTCTTTTGGACCTTCAGTTGTGAAAGCTCACTTTTCGCTGGATTTAGAATTCCAGGGTTGCAGACACTTACATCTCAGGATGTTGAGGTTTCCGTTTCGTGGCAGCCGGTCTCAGCGGCCGCTGCCGTGCCAGGGGGAGGTGGCCGGCCTTCCGGGCAGCTGGGCTCCGCACTCATCACCACGCCCCCGCAGCACTTCCTGGTTCTGCCGATGGCTCCCGCCGCTTTTAGAAAACTATCAGGTCCCATCTCTCGGAATGCTGTTGTGTCGCCAGCCTCAGGGGCCAGGACACTGGCTGACTGCAGAGTGGGGCTCTGCTGTTGGGGAGGGACCATGCCGGACCAGACTGCGCGTGGAGTGGTGTGATGCTGTATGACCTACGGGGCAGATATGCACAGTTTCCAGTGTAAACATTCACACGGGGCGGGGCGGGGGCGCTCCGCTCCCACCCAGCTCAGGCCACCCCCGCTGTCTACTAGAAATGTGCACTCAGCTTCCCAGAGGCAGCTTGTCCCCGACCACGTCTGTGCCTTGACAACAGCCCCATTTTCAGAAAATACCCCCCCAAACCCGGGTGTAACCTTTGACTCCGCTCTTCTTCCTCCGTCCAACCCATCAGCTGGTTCTAGCACCCCACAGGCGGCCACATCTCCGCAGGGTCTGAGCCGGCAAGCAGCCTCCCGACCCGCCCTCCCGACGCGTCCACAGAGCAGCGCTCATCTTCGTGCCGCCGACCGGAGCGGCAGGTTTCTAAGGGTCCCCACGCATGCCGGACGGCCAGGGCTGTCATCCCGGGCGGTGCGGGGAGGGGGTGCGGGGAGGAACTTCTCAGGAGAAGCCGCCGTCCAACTCCCTGGCTATGCAGCTGCCCCGCCCACTCAAGCCACGCCCACGCCCGCCCTGGCCCGGCCCACACCCTCGCCCACCGCCACCGCTCACACCCCCAACCCGGCCCACCTAAGCCACGCCCAGCCCCCCCCCTCTCTTGGGCTCGAGGATCCGCCCCTCGGTGGCGGTCATGTGGCGCGCGACCCGGAGGCGGAACCGGCCGGCGTGGCGCAGACCTGGACTCCGGGAGCGCAGAGGGCCCCGAGGGCCTGCAGGGGTTGGGGTGTCCCCGGGCCGTGGCCGGCCATGCGCGCCTCGGCGGAGCGCCCCCCGGGGCCCGGGGCCATGCTGCTCGCGCTCCTGGCCGCTCTGCTGGCTGCGTCCCCGGCGGCCCGGGCCGAGGCCCCGCACGTGGTGCTCGTGGACGCGGCCCGCCCGCTGCGGCCCCTGCGGCCCTTCTGGAGGAGCACTGGCTTCTGGTGAGCGCTACCGGCGGGGAAACAGACGCTCGAGCGGCCCATTTTGCCTCTATCCCGCGGCGCGCTTCTCTTAAACCTGGACTGCGCGCCCCCCTCTGGGACCCCCTTGTCGCCCGTGAAGAGAGTCTTAGGTTCCCGCGCCCATGGCGCACAGTAGGTGCTGCGACGTGAAGAAAGGTACCCAAGCCGGCCCACTCCTTCCTCTGGGGGCCACCTTCAGTCAGAGTGGCGTTCTCCTCAATGTCCCCCCAGCTCCGCGGGGTTCTCTGGCTGAGTGGGGACCCCGCGAGGGGAGGCCTGGGGCCAGGCCCTGAGTTTGCCTGGTGGCGGAGCTTGGTGATGGGAAGAAGCCCCGGCCCTGGAAGGGGCCTTGGTTCAGGACACTATTCTTTCTGCAGACCAAGAACTCCCAGGGGGCAGCCCCAGGACTGTAGGACATCCCTGCAGTGGGGACCTGTCCCCTGTACCTATGTGTCCCCACCGCCCTCTGCTTCAGACTTCTAGCTCTGGCCCACTGCTGGTGGGGCAAGGAGCAGGGCGGGGATGTGGTCCTCTCTCTGGGAGTCCCCCACCCCCCAAGACATGAGACTTCATAACACTTCTGGCATCAGAGCTCGCTTTATTACACCAGAGACAGTATAATTCACTAACAGACGCTCCCCAGGCTGTCTGCTGGAGCTGTGTCCCAGGCATCAGCCTCTCCGGCATGAGGCGTTTGATGAGGCTGCTCCTCTGTGGGTCCCGCCCACAGGTATTAAAGCCCCCGACATCCTTTTTTTTCTGTCACCAGCCCCCCACTGCCACACAGCCGGGCCGACCAGTATGACCTCAGCTGGGACCAGCAGCTCAACCTGGCCTACATCGGCGCCGTCCCCCATGGTGGCATCGAACAGGTCCGGACCCACTGGCTGCTGGAGCTCGTCACAGCCAGGTGGGTGACTGAGAAAGCATGCCGGGCGTGGCCAGGCAGAGCCCACTTTATGGAAGTGAAAACAGGTGGTGTCCACCATGAGGGCAGTGGGGTCTGAGCTGGGGCGGTGGCTCTGAGGAGCCATGGCCCCATACGCTTCCCAGCACAGTGTGTTGTGGGGAGGGGAGTGGAGGGGAGGGGATGGGGGAGGCAGCCCCAGGACCTGGAACAGCTGGCTTCCTGCTGGAGGCCACCATGGAGGCTCAGGGTGGGGCTGGTGGGGATGCCCTGGCTTTGTGGCTGGACTCAGTGCCAGTGAGTGTGCACACGCTCTGGGCTGGGTATGCACCGGCCAGGCTGTGCAGGGATGCCGCCCGAGGGCTGGGCCGAGGCTGCGCTGGTCACACCGCCTTTGGTCCTGCAAGACCTGGCCATGGCCCAGGCGCAAGGTGTAAGGAACACTTCGGTGTGTGTGCTGGGGGCTTGGAGAGACACAGAGACCCTTACACCCCTGGTCAGAGCTGCCAGCTCTCGCCTGGTGGGGTGGGGGCTGCAGGGGTCAAGGGACCAGTGTCCTTTCGGCATCATAGAGGGTCCTCGTTCAAATAAGATGGTAACGCTGAGGGTCAAACCAGCCCCCATGGCTCCATGGACGTGCAGCACCAGGATCCACTTCCGTACTGTGCTGCCGTTGGTTTCAAAGGTGCCCTCGCTCCTCCAGGGAGGAGATGGGACATACGGTCCCAGGAGAATCCATCTGGGCTGTTGGTGGCGCGAGGACTCTGGGGGAGTGGGACCTGGGCCAGTGCTGCCTCTACTAGAGCGAGGAGTCGGCGGGCGCTGGCACCCTGTGGCGGGCTCGGGCCGCCTGCACAGCGTTGTGCACCGTGTGAAACAGCTGCCCCTCCTCATCCACGTCCCCCTGGTCCTCCCCAAGGAAGCCCCCTCTCCTCAGGGTGCCCCTCACCGAGGGACTGCAGCATGCCAGGAGCAGGGTGATGCCCAGGGCCCCGTAGTCTCTTCGCAGCTCCCGCAATGTGGCCAGGCCGGCTGCGTCCAGGAAGAGCAGTGGGGCGCAATCGATGACCACCGTGTGGAAGCCGGCTGCCTTGGGCACCAGATCAGCCGTGCTGTTCACGGGGCTCTGTTCCGTGTCCTCGACGGGCCCTCCTTGGCTGACCCCTGCCCCGGGGCCCTGCTCCTTCCTCCTGGCGGCTGCGCGCCCCACGTCCAGCCCCGTGAGGCTGTAGAGGGACCTCAGGAAGAAGTCTTTGTTGGCGTAGTGGAGGGGCCCGGCAAAGCGGAACACCCGCACCCCAGGCTCGGGAACCAGGCCTTCAAACTCCGTGACGTCCTCATAGAAGCCAGAGCCCCCGATGCGGGCGAGCAGGGCAGCATGTGGGCGCTGTGTGCGGCCAATCAGGCCAAGCAGCGAGAGGAGCAGGCCCGCCAGCAGCCCGGCCTCGGTGCTGACCAGCACACAGGTGGCTGCTGTGGCCACCCAGACCACCGCGTCGGCCCGGCTGAGCTGCCACAGCTGCGGGAGGTCCCTCACTTTGCGCAAAGCGCCCCGCAGGCTGACGACGATGACGCAGGCCAGCACGCTCCGCTGCAGGTCCCGGAACAGGGGTGCCAGCACCAGTAGCACCAGCAGCACCACCGCAGCGCTGACCACACTGGACATCTGCGTGCGGCAGCCAGTGGCTGTCTTCACCAGGCTCTTGGCCAGGGCAGCGCTGGTGGCAAAGCAGTGGAAGAAGGCAGGCAGCACGTTGCAGCAGCCCACAGCCAGCAGCTCCTGGTCAGCGCGCACAGAGTAGCCGTGGCTGCGGGCGAACATCTCCGCCAGCGAGATGGAGAAGGTGGAGCCCACGAGGGCCAGGGGCACGGCGTCCAGTGCCACGCGCCACATCAGCCATGGGTCCGGCACCCGTGGGGCCACGAAGCCAGTGGGGATGTCACCGGCCACGCTGGAGCCGAAGCGTGCGTGGAGCTGCCCGAGGTGGGACACGAGCGTGGCCACCACGATGACCAGCAGCTCCGTGGGCAGTGGCACCTTCAGGCGGTGCCGGCAGCGGTCCGAGAGCTCCTTAGCGGCCAGCAGCACGGCCAGGCACACGGCACTCGTGAGAACGTCGCACAGATTGGCCTGCCCGGCGTTGCGCAGCAGGCTCAGCCATGTGCTAACCACCATGCCTAGCCCCTGGTGCCGTGGGACCCGCACGCCCAGCATGTGCTTCAGCTGGGAAGTCAGGATGGTCACCGAGGCCCCCATGGCAAAGCCGTCGAGCAGTGGCTGCGAGAGGTAGGCGGACACGAAGCCCAGCCGGAGGACGCCCATGAAGACCTGTGGGCAGAGTGTCGTGAGGGCAGCGGGCTGTCCATCTCGGCCAAGGGGGTGGCCACAGCACAGAGCCGGACCTGCCACGGGAAGACAGGCAGCCCCCGGGGTCCCACATGGGACAGGAACCCTGGGTAGGCCACGTGGGCCAGTGGGGCCTGTCTGCCGCGGAGGCCGCACCCTGGCCATCAACTCCAGCACATGCTGCAGCTGGCCAGATGGGCTCCCTGGGCCCAGGGCACCCTCAGCCCCTTGGGCGCTCTGTCCTTGGGCCCTGTCTCCAGCCCACCTCTGCCCGTGCCTTGCTCTGTCATGTTCTTTTGCTTAAGCCCCTGTCCTTCGAGGCCCCCACCCTGTGCTTCCCTGGTCTCGGCCTGGAGTGAGTGCCTGAGGGGCTGCTCCCAGCGGTTGGGCAGGATCCCTGCTGTGGCCAGCCCCTCACCTGGTAAATCCCGGCCACCAGCGTGAGGGCAGTGGCAACACGGATGGCGTAGCAGTCGCGCCCGCAGTCCTGCAGCCCCAGCGCCAGCATGGCAGCTGAGGCATTGGGGGTGCTGCTGTTGTCCCCGGGCCCCGGGCCTTCCTGGGCAGGGTCGAAGCCGGCCAGCAGCAGCTCACGGTCCACCACCTGCCCCACCATGAGGCAGAGCAGGCTGAAGATGCCCACGGAGACATGGCGTGAGGTGCCCATGAGGAAGTAGATGAGGTTTGCGAAGAAGGACGTGTAGAGGCTGTAGATAGGCTGCAGCCCGGCCAGCAGAGAATAGGCGATGGCCTGGGGCACCAGGATGATGCCGATGACCAGCCCGGACATGACGTCCCCCGCCAGGTCCTCCCGCAGGCGGTACCTGCGCAGCCAGCGCGTGGCAGGGAGCAGCTCCTGCACCAGCCTCCAGGCCCCCTGCGCACTGCACTCACAGCTCTGCCGCAGCCTGGTCTTCAGCATCTTGCGCAAGCCTGGAGGCGCCAGGGGCTGCCGGCGGACCAGCACCGGTAGCCCCGCCTGTTGCACAGGGGACTCTTCCATCCTGGGGTGCCAGGCCCCTTGGGAAAACCTGCCAAGGAGTAGTGGGCGTCGACACTGGGGCAGTGGGACGTCCCTCAGAGAGACCCAGACCCAAGCTCCGCCCTCACCCCATGCCCTCACCCAAACCACCCTCTCTGGGTGACAGGCAACTCTCCTGGGTTTTGCCTCAAGACCCACGGGGGCGCCGTGCACCAGGGGACCTGTGCCCGCTGCCCGGCTGGCCCAGCCTCCGCACTCAGCGCAGCGTCCCGCAGGCTGGCCTGCTCTGCAGTGCCGGGCTCAGCTCAGACTTCGGCTTCTCTGCGTTCTCCCCGTGGCGACACTGAGCCTGGTCACTCCGCTGCCTGCACGGACAGCATTGCACGGGGCCTGGGTTTGCCTGAGGTGCGGAGGGC
Source organism: Mormoops blainvillei (assembly GCA_004026545.1). Lineage (NCBI taxonomy): Eukaryota > Metazoa > Chordata > Mammalia > Chiroptera > Mormoopidae > Mormoops > Mormoops blainvillei. The sequence continues at coordinate 167,750 of PVJD01002057.1, forward strand.
GGGTGGTGCCATGGGGCTGGCAGGAGGTGAGGGCAGGGGGCCCAGCCCCTGTGGGCTTGGGCTGTGGCTCTGCCTTCAGGGGACAGGTGAGAGCTGTGTCTTTCTCTGGAGACCTCACCTCACGGGGGTCCCCAGGGTCCTGGAATGTTTATATGCCCACCTGCCTTTTGCCTGTGGGTCCCCGAAAAGAGCCTGCCCTGCTCCTCCACCCAGGAGCCGGCCTCACTGTGGCCCCGTCCTCCAGAACCTTCACTGTCCCGCGTGGGCCCCGGCATGACTCTCACCTGAGGGAGCCGCTCACAGGCTCAGTGGGTAGCGAAGGGTCCGGCTGTCTGTCCTCTGAGGCCGGGATCTGCTGGCTGGCTGGACCCCTGAGTCCCCTGGCTCCTGTTGGTGGGCGGGGGTGCGGGTGGTGGGCTCTGGGTGTGGCGCCCACTGGCAGGCAGTGCTCTGTAGTTGGCCTCTGACTGCGTGGCCGGGCCGGGCTGGCGGTTAAATTATTTACCGCAAAGATTGCTGAGTCATATGTTTCCCCCAGACAAGTGCTACCTGAGCAGCTAATCTGGGGACCTGTGCTGTGATTGGAGGCTCACAAATAATGACATTGTATGGCCTCTGATAAGCTCCCAGCCTCCCAGGACAGGGCCGCAGGTGCGGGACAGGGTAGGCCAGGTAACTGGTGGTTGGGGCAGGGTGCCTGGGTTCTAGGGCCCTCGGGGGACGCCAAGGCGCAGGGGCCCGGCCTGTCCCAGGACGGACACAGGCACATGTGACCCTTCAGCTCCGGGCCAAATAACCTGGCCCGCAGGACCCTGGAGGACCCTGGAGGATGGGTACGGACCAGGGGGATCCAAGGGAGGGGCTGGTCTTCTCGTCCCATCCCCAGACATCCTCCCTGTCCTGACAGGAGACAGGTTGGCCTGGGCAGGGCATGGGCAGGATGCACCTGGGCAGCCACGTCCTTGGCTGCCGCTCTGTGCCCTTCCGTGGAAAGGCTGCCATGTTGTGTGTGTGTGTTGCTGAGGGCGGGGCAGTCCCGGGCATGGAGATACTATAACTATAGCCTGGGGCGGCGCATGCGTCCTGGGTCTGCCCCCTGTGAGTGGCAGGGCCTGGCTCCCCTGCACCCTGTCCCCTCCTCTGCAGAGGGGCCTGCCTGGCAGTGCTTACGTGGCTCTCCTGTGCCGCACACAGGTACCTAAGGGCAAGTGGCTGTTTCTGCAGTGATTGTGCAGAACCTCAGTCCCCCACTTTTTAAATGAAGGAATGGGTGGGCAGGGGTCCATCCCGGGGTGCCAAAGCCCCAAGCGCTCCCCCACACTGGAGGCAGTGGTCCCTTTGGTGGCTGGAAGGCTGAGCTGGCCTGGGCTCAACCCTGTCCCCGCGGGAGCTACCAGGGGAATTAACATCCAGCGGCCAACTGTCTTGCAGAACTCCATTCCCCTGGGACAGGGGACAGTGAACAGTGGAGGGGCTCCCACCCAGGCCCCTCCACACTCAGCCCCACTTGGGGGCCTCAGGAATCCTGCCCGCAAGTCCTGCCCCAGCTCCAAATCCCTGGGCCTGGCTGGGGAGGCCAGGAGCCCCACTGGGGGCAAGGGTGGGAGTGGCACAGGGTGGGGGGTGGGGGGAAACGGCCAGAAACTGCAGTGCGGGCTCCATCTCCAGATCTGACTCTTGTCCTTGAAGAGTCTGTGTTGGGCCCCACAGGGCAGAGCCAGGGCCCTCCTGCCCACACAGCTGTGGCCTGGGGCCCACTCAGCTCCCACCCGGGCCACGTGTCAGAAGCAGGCGAGGACATACAATCGAGGTCACCGCTGCACTTTGAGAGAATTGCAGGACCCTTGGGGCCTGACACGCTCCCACAGGCACAGACCCCCAATCTTTGCCTCCCTCTCTGTCGTGTGTTCATGGCTGTGGCCACCCTGTGGTCTGGCACGTGGGCAGGTGTCTGGGGTCCTGGCGGAGGAGGCCAAGGCCCACTCCACCCCCACCCAGGGAGCCCACTGAGCCCCAGACTTCTGCGCGTCAGGCAGCGGCCGGGGTCTCCGGTGCCTCCCGCGCCTCCCGCCTGCTGCCAGCGTCCTGTCCCTTCCCTGCCACAGTGACACGGTTATGTACTTAGTATTCGTCTTTCCGTCGCGGTTTTAAATTGTTAAGTACACCTATTCGAAAAGGAAACGTATCCGTACAAGGGAAGAGAAGCCAGCTGACAGGCCATTCGGTCTCCAGGGCCCGGGAGGACCCGACCCTAGTTTCTCCCGGAAGGGCGAGGCCAGGCAGACCCTTCTCCCAGGCTGGCGGTCCGGCCCACACCCTGCCACTCGCATCCCGGGACTGCGGAGCACGCTCTTCCCTGCCCCCGCCTGCTCCTGGAGCGCGAGGCCTGGGTCTCCGCCGCGCACGGCCCCAGCTCGAGCCCGCTCTGCGCTCGCGCGGACGCGCGCTCCCACTGCCGAGCACGCGCGCGCCGCTGGGCCCCTACGCCACACGCAGCTGCGCCTGGCATCCCCGCTCCCTCCGCGGCGCACCCGAGCACTTACCCCGCCGGGGCGTAGCTCGTTACTCGCGGCGCACGCGCTCAGGCCCGGGATGGGGGCTCTGGTGCCTCCGACCGGCAGCAGGCGTGCGCTGAATGAGGCCAATGTGCCGCCGCCGCCGCCGCCGCCGCCCCGCCCACGTGCGGGAGCGACTCCCGGTGCCTCGCGCCCAGGTTCGACCCCCTGCGGGGCGGCAGGATGGAGGGGCCCTGGGGGTCGACCGGGGCCAGCGCTGTGCCTGTGACCCAGGCTTCTCTGCGGGGGTAGCGCGGAGCGAGCGGCGCACTTCGCCTCACCACTCAGCACTCGACCTGGAAAGTACACCATTTCCCTTCCCAACCGAGTGGGGGCGCTGGCGGTGGGGCCCCGAGCCCTCACCTTCGCGTTTCCTCGCCCCTGGGGGCAAGTGCACTGATCCCCAGAGCACCCCTGGTTGCCGAAGGCGGCAAGCTGCGGTCACCTCTGGCTCGGGACGCAGTGGGGACTAGCAGGGGTCTGGAGCGCGCTTTGTGCCTTCGCTTGGCGCTTGGCCAGCACTGCGTGCGCCTGTCTCCCCCCACCCCCACCTGTGGGACTTTGGAACCCATCTCCCGCACGCATTTAATTTTTACCCAAGTGCTTATTAAGTTTTATTTCTTTACTGTCCGTTGTGACCTTTGGATGGAAGGGACGGTAGGGGGAAGGGAGGGCCGGATCCTCACTGTGCACAGGGCTGTCCTGCCGGGTCCCAGAAGCAGGAAGCAGCCCCTGCGCAGAGGCCAGCGAGGGCAGGTGGCTGGTGGCAGCGGAAGGCGTGGCGGGTGGACTTTGAAGGCCGGGCCCATGCTCTGCTTCGACAGAGCACAGGGGTACAGTGAGGGGTGGGGGAGGGAAGGCACTGGAAGGGAGGTGTTGACCTGCGGGGATCCTTCCTGTGCTCGGGGGCGGAGCTGGGCTGGCCAGGTTGTGCGTGGGATGGAGACAGGCAGACCAAGGACTGCTTAAGGCCTGATGCGTGGTGGCGCGCCTCTACCCTGCCTCTACCGTCGCCCGACCCACTGGCCGCCCCATCACAGGCCCTCCTGCCCTCTCCCGTCCTCATTCCTCAGATCTGTGGGTGGACAGGCATGTCCTCAGGTGAGGCCCTCAGACGCCCCTGCCAGTGCTCCTCCTGTAGCCGCACCTGGACCCCGACCCCGGGCCATCCTGCTCACCTGCCCCGTCGCCTTGCCCAGGCCTGGCCAAGGACCACCGCCCGTCTGCTGCCTGCTTACCCCCGCCTGCCTCTGCCACCTGCAGCCCTGACTGCCAAGGCGCCTGAGCCAAAATCTGAGGGTCGTGCGGGACCCCCGCTTCCAGCTCGCCTGATTCCATCAGCAGGCGCTGTCTCGTCCGCTCCCTCCTCAGCCCATCCGCGCAGCCCCTCCTTGTCTGGACACGCCCCCGCCGCCCCGCCCCGGGGGGCCACCTTCTGGCCCCAGTCTCCAGTTAGCCTCCGGGGGGACCCTTTCTAAGCGTCATGGCAAAGGCAAGACTATGAGGACGTTTTTAAAAAATGTGCTTGCCAAGGCTTTGGGGTGGGGGAAGGGTGGACAGTTGAGGGTTTTAGGCACTGAGACGGTGCCATATGACACTAGAGTGGTGGATCTGTGTCATCGAACGTCTTTCCAAACCCACAGAATGCACACCATCAGGAGTGACCCAGGAGGGTCACACTCTGAGCTCAATGATCACGAAGTGTCAGTGTAGTTTCATCAGCCGTCACAAAGGTCCTCCTCTCATGGATAGTGCAGACGCTGGGCAGGTGTGCAGGGGGGAGGGGCAGGGAAGTCCCTCTAAATTTTGCTATAAACCCACAACTGCGGAAAAATAAATCAATAAAAAATAAATCTTAAAAACGAGGAAACCCAAAACTCCTGCTTGGATCTCTGATGGGCCCCCTGCTTCCGTATGAGTCAGGGTTCCTCCTCGCCGCGGTCACAAGGACTGTGTGACACCTCCCATGCAGGCCCCCTCGCTGCCTTTCTGCCTCGGTCTCCATGAGTTCCCGTGTGCCTCAGGGCCTCTGCACACGCTGTCCCGTCTGTCCCCCAGCTCTCCCACTGCTGACTTGTCCCATCCTTTGGGAGGTCCTGGATATCACCTTGGAAAAGGCCTCCCTGCCGGACCCTTTGCTCCCTGTCACACTCCCTTCTTGGCACTTCTGAGCTGAGTCATTGCCTGATGATGCTGGTCCCATTTCAGAATGTGATCCCCAAGGGAACGGGGCCATAGTCTGGGATGAGCTACCTTCTCCCTTTCCCGTCTGTCCATGTTGTCTCCTGGGGAGTAGGGTGGGGGGCAGGGGTGCGACAGGGGCCCTGGCTTCCAGGGGGCACAGAGAAGCAGGTCTGTTGGGCTCTGGCCCCACAGCCCCCGCTCCAGGTCAGCTGCCTGCAGGCCGCATGGTTTCCCCTGCTCCCCCTGCTGTGCCTTTCCCAGAACACCTGCCTGCCCGGCCCACGCCTGAGCCCCTAGCTGCTTTGAGCGCTGCCGGCTTCGGGGTGGGAGTTCCAGGACAGGCACTAGTTCGTACTAGCCTGTGAGTGATAGGCGTCCGCGGCTGGTGTTCGCCAGGGGGAGGAGCTGTGATTCTGGAGCTGAACCCTGCGTCGCACTTTGAGGATTCTCTACCCACCTGACCACAGCCAGGGTTCCAGCCCAGGGTTGCCTTTCCCCGCCCTGACTTTTTTTTGTGTGTATGTCCTCTGTAGGAGGTCGGCGGGGCGGGGCCTGAGCTACAACTTCAGTCACCTGGATGGGTACCTAGACCTTCTTAGGGAGAACCAGCTCCTCCCAGGTGAGTGGCCGGCCCTGACCTCTGTCCACCAGGAGCCGTCTCCCCATGACCTGGCCCCTCTAGGTCCTCAGTGGTTGCTTACGCCAGAATGGCCCGGGTGCCAGTGTGGTGGGGCCCAGGCCTGGGGGAGCGGGGAATCATGTGAGTGGGTGGGCAGGCAGCAGCATGGCCGCCCTCCTGTGTTGCAGGCTTTGAGCTGATGGGCAGCCCCTCTGGACACTTCACTGACTTTGAAGACAAACGGCAGGTGTTTGAGTGGAAGGACCTGGTCTCTCTCCTGGCTAGGAGATACATAGGTGGGCGAGGGTGGGGACTGAGGGGACAGTGGTGCGCTCTCCTGGGCTGGCTGTACTCCTGCATCACCCCAGCTGCCTCAGCGATCATCCGAGTCATGAACTTGATGGGGAGCGAGGCCGGGCTTTGGGGGGCAGGTAGTGCAGACTCCTGAGAATCAACCCCAACATCCAAACCCCCAACCGTGGGAGCTCCTGCCTGGGAGTCGGGGTGGACATTCACCTGCCCCAGGGCGGGGGCCCAAGTGACAGCAGGGACACTGCAGGTAGGTATGGACTGGAGCACGTTTCCAAGTGGAACTTCGAGACGTGGAACGAGCCAGACCACCACGACTTTGACAATGTGTCCATGACGGCGCAAGGTGAGCGGGTCTCCTGGGCCCTGCGCGCAAAGGCCCTGGGGCGGGGGGTGTCCTTGCGTTGCGAGACTGTGTATTCCCAACCCTCTACCAGGCTTCTTCAACTACTATGATGCCTGCTCTGAGGGGCTGCACGCGGCCAGCCCCGCTCTGCGCCTGGGCGGACCTGGGGACTCCTTCCACCCGCCGCCGCGCTCCCCACTGAGCTGGGGCCTCCTGGGACACTGTCACCGTGGCACCAACTTCTTCACTGGAGAGGTGGGAGTGCGGCTGGACTACATCGCCCTCCACAAGAAGGTACTGCCAGGCCCCTGCCGCCCCCCCACCCCCAACGATCGTTCCCGTGGGCCAGCGCGGGCCATGCTGAGGCCGGGCTGCTGACCGCAGGGCTCGGGCAGCTCCATCTACATCCTGGAGCAGGAGAAGGAGGTGGTGCAGCAGATAAAGCAGCTCTTCCCCAAGTTCGCCGACACCCCCATTTACAACGACGAGGCGGACCCGCTGGTGGGCTGGTCCCTGCCGCAGCTGTGGCGGGCCGATGTGACCTATGCTGCCATGGTCGTGAAGGTGGGCGGCCCCCAGACGTCTCCGGCCCCCCTCGGCCGCCCTCTGCAGTGGGAGGGTGGGGAAGGAGCGACGGAGGCCGAGGTCCCAACTGCCCGCGCCCGCAGGTCATCGCACAGCATCAGGACCTGCTGGTGGCCAACAGCAGCTCGCCTGTCCGCTACGCGCTCCTGAGCAACGACAACGCCTTCCTGAGTTACCACCCGCACCCTTTCTCCCAACGCACCCTCACTGCTCGCTTCCAGGTCAACAACACCCGCCCACCCCACGTGCAGCTGCTGCGCAAGCCGGTGCTGGTGGCCATGGGGTTGCTGGCCCTGCTGGGTGAGCCTGCGGTCCGCACACGGGCACCGGGAAGGCAGAGCGCCCGGCGGATGCGCCCGGCTGGGTGGGCTGCAGAGGTTGCGGGGTGACCGGGATCCTGGCCGGGGACCCCAGTGGAGGGGAGCAGGTGGCGCGAAGCCAGGCCCTGGGAGGGGCGAGCGGTGGCGACCTTCGTGTGGTGACCGCCGCCTCGTACCCCGCAGACAGCGAGCAGCTCTGGGCCCAGGTGTCGCAGGATGGGGCGGTGCTGGACGCCAACCACACTGTGGGCGTCCTGGCCAGCGCCCATCGCCCGGCTGGCCCCGCCGACGCCTGGCGCGCCTCGGTTCTGGTCTACGCGAGCGATGACACCCACGCCCACGCCAACCGCAGCGTCGCCTTAATCCTGCGCCTGCATGGGGTGCCCCCAGGCCCGGGTGAGCACAGGGTTCCAGGGTCGGGGACCTGGGGGCGGGCTTTGGCCCCGGAGCCGGGTGTGTCTGGAGAGGGCGGGCCCAGGAGGCGCGGCCCCAGCGTCTGGCTCCGCAGGGCTCGTGTATGTCACGCTCCACCTGGACAACCGGGTCTCCAGCCCCCACGGCGAGTGGCAGCGCCTCGGCCGGCCGGTCTTCCCCACCCCGGAGCAGTTCCGGCGCATGCGTGCTGCCGAGGTCCGCGGGCTGGGTGGGGCGAGGGGCGGGACTGCTCCCAAATTGGAGGGCCCTGAGTATCCGCCCCTGTCCCCAGGACCCTGTGGCCACAGCGCCGCACCCCTTCCCCGCTAGCGGCCGCTTGACGCTGCGCCCGGAGCTCCCGCTGCCCTCGCTGCTGCTGGTGCACGTGTGCGCGCGCCCGGAGGAGCCGCCTGGCCAGGCAAGTGGCAGTCCCGACCCCTCCCACCCCGCCGCGGCCGGCCCTCCCCGCACCCCCGTCACGGCGCCCCCCTCTTTCCAGGTGACCCGGCTCCGTGCTCTGCCCCTCACCCGCGGGCAACTGCTTTTGGTCTGGTCGGATGAGCGCATGGCCTCAAAGTGCGTGAGTGTGGCTGCCCCTGTCCTCCTGTCCCTGTCCTCTTGCACGCACCCATTTTCCCCCCTACCCGTGCGGGGGCCCCCAGCTCCTGCGGGCCGCAGTGCCCACGTGGTCACTCCACTGTGGCCCCCACCCCAGCCACCCCAAAGGCCACGCACTCTTCCCCTCACACACCTGCCGCCCCTGTACTCACAGATAGGCTGAGTTGTCACCACCCACCACGGTCTGATGCAGGGTGAGGGGACTGGGTGAGGGGACCTTGCAGGTGGTGGTTGGGCCCCTCCCCTCAGACAGGCGTGGCCTGACATCATGGCAGGAAGAGCGCCCCGGATCCCAGGAGGAGCTAGGCCCGGGCGCCTGACCACCTGGACCTCACTGGGTCCTGACTAAGCCCCCTGCACAGGTGTCTGTGGACATACGAGGTCCAGTTCTCCCCGGACGGCCAGGGGTTCGCTCCAGTCAGCAGAAAGCCGTCGACTTTCAACCTCTTCGTGTTCAGCCCAGGTGGGCCTCTCACAGTGGCAGTGGCCTGGGACCCAGGACCGTGTGGAGCCCGCAGTCAAGGGGCTTCGAGAATTTGCGGTGGGTTCAGGCGGTCACGTGCTCAGGAACGTGTGTGCACCTTTGTGTCCCTAGACACAGCTGTCATCTCTGGCTCCTACCGAGTTCGAGCAGTGGACTACTGGGCCCGGCCGGGCCCCTTCTCGGACCCCGTGCAGTACGTGGAGGTCCCTGCCTGGTGAGGGCCACCGCCGTCCTGGGACTGGAGCCTGTATGGACCCCTGCGCTGGCTCATCAGCTGGCTGTCAGCTCTGCTCGCCCCTCCCACCCTGTCGCTCACCCCCTTAAAGTGCCTTTCCACACCTCGGTCTTGGAGTCGCCTTTGTGGGCAGACACGGGCAGGGCACACCTTCCCTGCCTCCCTCCCATGCAGACCTTTCTCCCCGGCCCGAGGTTTGCCGGAAGGGGACCGGGCTGGGCACAGACAGGTCCGAGCTGCCAGAGGCAGCCCAGGCGCAGCTACCATTAGGAGGCCACCTTGCCCTGCAGGGATCTCTGTTGGCCCCATTCCCATCCAGCCCTCTACCTGCAGGGGGCCCCACCTCCTGCGGCCCAGCCACGCTGCTCCCTCCATGCTGCTGCCCGGCGAGGGCAGGACGTGCTGCGGGCTGCCTGGCCCAGACTCCGGCCAGCAGCAGAAAAGGCCAACAGTGGGTTGGGCCACCCCTGTGGGCATCCTAGTGCCATATGTGGGCCCAGAAGGAAACAGATGGAGTGCTCAGATGAAGACAATTTGGGGACATCCACAGAGTTGTGGTCAGGGTCTGCAAAGCGGTGGCAAGGGGTGGTACAGAACCCCCGCCCCCACCCCACTGCTCCCAGGAGACACAACAGGTGAGCGAGCACTCTAATGGAGCAGACAGAAAGGCGTGGATAGCTCACCGGGCAGGAGCAGACAGACACCCAGGGCCCCGGGCCAGGGGTCCCTGTGATTGGCACAGAGGACATGGAGGCCCTGACCCCACTCCTGTCTCTGTCCACCTCCCCCCAGGCAGCCCTGGGTTGCCTTGGGCTCAGGTGGGGAGGGGTCGGGTCTGGAAGGGCAGACGGACAGCGAAGCCTGGTCCACTCCCCTGCCCCCCCACACTGCCTGCCCGCCCGGCGTCTGCGTGAGAAGCTCGGGAGCCACCCACAGCCTTGTCATGGGTGGCCGGTGGCCGTTTGGTCATGCGTCCGTCTGAACCCCACAGCCAGCACGTGTTCCCCATGCCCCTTTCCCCACGGGGGTGCCTGAGGGCTCAGGGCCTGGGGGGCCTCGCATCTTTGTGGGACACCATGGCCCACTGACCGTTGTGACTGCCCAAGTGTTCCTGCCCCACCAGCTCGGGCGGCCGTAGCAAAACACCACCGTCTGGGGGTAGGGGGGGTGGGGCTCAAAGAACATAAGCTCATCTTCCCACAGTCCTGGAGGCTGAAAGGTGTGGGTAGGTCTCCTGGGCTTGCGGACGGTGCTGTCTCCCATGTGTCTGTCCGCCGCACCGCGCTTGGAAGGACACTAGGCACATGGGAGCAGGGCCCACTCTCGTGGCCTCACTGTAATTGCCTCTTTTCCAAATATGATCACTTCCGAGGCGCTAGGGGTTAGAACTTCAACATGGGAACTGTGCAGGGACGCAGCTCTGCCCGCAGGCCCTAGCCTGTTTCTCCCTGGTGTCAGGGTGCTACACCCCGGCTGCAAGGCAGAACCTCTCCACCTGCCCGCTCAATGGCTTGAGGACCCCGGGGGCTGGGGGCCATCTCAGCTTCTAGCTCCCTGGGCAGGGCCTGGGTTCCCTGGTGGACCAGGTCCCTCCCTGGACACCAGGACCTGGAGATGTGCTGAGCGGAGATGCCCCGAGCAGTGAGGGGTGTGGCAGGCGGCTGCGCCCTCTTCCCTTTCAGCAAAGCAGCCGCACACATTCAAGGCTGCGCCTCAGCTGTGGGTTCCAGGTCCCAGCCGCTCACCTTCTTTGGTGGTGGCTGTGGCTCCGGGGTCATCTGTGCGCTCTCTCTCTGTCCCCGGGGAGGGTGAGTCACCGTCTCCACCACAATTGTGGCTTCCATGCCATCAGGTAGCCGCCAGACTGCTGAAGCGTCCCCACCCTGTGACCGCACTGCTGGTTTGGGGTTGGCCTGGGAGCTGGGCTGAGACGGAGGGAAGCCTCCATGACTGGCTCGGGCACAGCCTCTGTCCCTGCCGTTGCAACCGCTTTGCACCCGGGCCCTGTTTTGGAGTGTCCCCCACACCCCCTGGAGCAACGGAAGCATCATCACTGTGTGGGGCGCAGCACCCCCTCTCTGTGCCTGCCCCCAGGCCTCCTTGCCCCACAAGCTTCCCCTCTTGGGCTTCCTGAACGTGACCAACTGGTCATCCCCTTGGATGCCACCCTTGGTGGAACCTCTCTTGGGCCAGACCTGTCACCTTGATTCCACCCACTGAGACCCTCACTCTTCCCTCCCCCCTCCCCCGCAGCCCAGGCAGCACGGCAGCCGAGTGGCAGCCTCCCGGCCAACACTCAATTCCCACTGGGTGTTCGGGTCACTGCGCTTCTTGGGAAAGTGGGTCAGACAGTTCCCAGAGCTCACCTGCGAGCCTGAGACTCCTTCAGTCAGAGGCGAGTTGAAGGGGAGGACGACGTGGGCCTGCGCCAGGGCTCCGGGGTCTGGGCCCGAGGCCTTGCGCTTGGTGCCGCCAGAGGTGTCAGCCGCTTCAGGCAGCCTGGGGGCCGATGGGCTGGCTGCCCAAGCAGCAGGCTGTCACACCGCCTTGTCACACCTAGACCTGTCACAGGGGCTTTCCTGCCGACGTTCCCTGCTGCCTGGGAAGTGGGTCGGAGCAGCAAGTGTGGTCTCTGCTCTCCCTCAAACTCACAGTCCCTCCGAGCGCCACGCCCCTTCGAAGCGGGCACAGTGAGGTGCAGAAGTTGACCGCACTTTTTATTTCTTTCGAGCCTTCTCTTTAAAAAAGAAAAAGAAGACCTTATTTATTTTTGGAGAGAGGGGAAGGGAGGAAGAAGGGGAGAGAATCATCGATGTGAGAAACGCCTATTGTTTGCCTCGTATGCCTGCAAGACCCAGCCTGCACTCCGGGCACGTGCCCTGACCAGGTATCGAACCCGCGCCTTTTGGTTCGCGGGACGACGCCCAGCCCACTGAGCCACACCAGTCAGGGTGGAACTCACCTCACTTTAAATAGGATCCAATCCTCCTGACATGGTGGGATCCCCAAACCTTCCCTGAGGCTCCTGACTTCAGGGCGTGTGGCCACCCAGCAAGCACGCGGGTCACCTCTTGCCTGCCCAGTCTGGTCAGCAGGACGGCATCAAGAAATCCAACTCTCTGGATGATATTGAGACAAGGGGACAGTTGGTGCCATTGGGAAACCGTGAAGATGTGCCTACATCTCTCTCACGTGGTGGCAAAGTGCTCCTGACTCCTTCCTTGATGGGGACAGAAAAGAGCATGTGCAGGTGGGCTGCATGTTAAGCATGGTGACAAAGACACTACACCCAGACCTCAGCCGTGGTTGGCGGCACCACTGGACCTCAGCCGCGGTTGGCGGCACCACTGGCTACACAGTGGTCGTCTGTCATTCGGTACCGGCCTATCAAGTTAGACAGCAGGAGGGGATCATCTTTGCCGTTTCCCTGGGAGGGGTGCGCAGGGTGTGGGGGGCAGGGAGGCCAGGCCTGGGCGCCCACACAGCCCTCCCTCCAGTGCTGGGGTGCCGCCGCAAGTCAGGTGAGGCTGTTGTCCCATGTGACAGTGATGACGATTCTTAGGGTCAGGACCAGCACACAGCAACCCCAGGAAGGCGGCGTCTCCCTCGCAGTAGTCAGTCACCCAAAGACGGCTGCACGGGCCCCTTTTATACTTGGGGACATGCCAGCGACTACAGTGTGGGCTCTGCTTAGGAACCTGGCTCCCTCGTCACCGGCTCTGTGTCCACGAACTGGCTGAGGTCTGGAAGACACTGGACACCGGCCCTGAAGTCTCACCGTGACGAGTGTCAGAGCTGCCCAGGGGCCCCCGGGCTGCACCTCCAGAAGCCCCCACGCGCTCCCTTTCCCAGGGTGCTGCGTGCCGTCACTCAGTTATCTCACGTGTGACGAGAACCCCTGAGGGTCGATAATCTCAGACCCTCATGTGTGGGGGGTCACCGTGGGCCTGACTTGGCCGGGGCCGCTGGCCCTGGGAGCACCCCTCGGAACACAGCTGCAGCCCGGGGTGAGACCAGCGCCCCGTCTGTTGACCTCGAGCTCCGTGCCCAGGCTCTGGTTGGCACGGCGGGCGGGGCCTCAGAGGCTGCGCCCCAGGCCTGCGCGGGTTGTGCAGTGGCTGAGGTCACCGTCATGCTGCCAAGGCTCCTGCCAGGACCACCAGCGAGTGGGGGGAGCATCCAGGCCACTCTGGGGGCCAACCCCCTTTGGGTGTTGGAGGTAGACAGATGGCCCAGGCCCAGACGTGACAGACAGGGTCCTTGCTGAAGGTCTCCTGCCCGTCTGTCCCCACGTCCCCACGGGGTTCTAAGGTGTCCTTCCCAAGTCTTGCAAAGGGCAACTCCTCAGCCAGTGATGGTCCCAGCCAGGTCCAGCCTCCTTGGGCCGCAGCACAGAGGCCCTGCCCCACGTGTCCCCTCTTTAGTCCGCCTCTTCCCTTTCAGGAGAAAAGGGACCACAGTGCAGCCCAGGCCGTTGCTATAGCAACCAACCCTTACCTTCCACCTGCATTCTGCCAGCCTCCGGGTTATTTGAGTAACCGGGCACCATTTCCCATCAGCAAGGTCACTGGACACTGGAGCCCTTGTGGAGCGTCAGTGTCCTGGGGCTGCCTCTAGTGCTGGTGGCCCAGGGTCAGGGGAGTGACAGGGAGGACACGCCCACTCCAGTGGGTGCTTGAGAGCAGGGACTCATCCCAGAGGTGGGCCAGGGAGCCTCCCGGGCCTGGGGCAGCAGGGTGGGAAACACCCCTCCCAGGTGTGAGCAGGAAGGGAGGTGGTCCTGCAGGATGACACCTGCCTTACCCTCCTGGGGTACAGTGCACCCCAGTCCCAGGTCATAAACGCCCCCTGCAGCTTCCTGGTCGAGGGGCCTCACTGGAGTTGGCACGGGAAGGGGCTGCCCTCCCCACCGAGGCTGAGGCAGCCTGCGGACACACCTGCCCAGCAGCCCTGGGGGACCAACGGCCCGCTGCTGCTCTCCACGCCTGGTGGAGCCGTCTTTCCTGGGACTCCGGGGCCAGCCATACAGCAGTGGTCCCTCTTGGTGACGTCATCATAGGCACTGTGCAGGAGGCCACCCATGGATGCTAGCACTGCCCCCCCTCCCACCCCAGCTTACCCCATGTCCAAACCACTGCCCTGCTCAGAGCCACAGAAACTTAACGGGGGACACCCTGGGCCAATAGCAGCGGCAGGCCCGGCTTCTCCACTGGGGAGGCTTATCCGCCCATCAGCCCTTCTCAGGACACCCCGGCCCAACCAGTGCTCTGCGCTGGCCTCGGGCAGGGGTCTGCTCAGGGGATCGGGGGTGTGCGTCTGCAGGAGACTGGGCGCAGCCTCGGCAGGAAGGCTCGTCAACCCTGGGGCCGGCGAGACCCCTGCTCAGCCTGCTGTCTTGCCCAGTCCTGCCCGGAGCTCTGGCCACATCCTGTGACGGCCAGCCGTGAAGCAGGACCCGTGTCCAAGCCCACACCAGAGAGCCCAGTGGGGACAGCTACCCATCAGAAGGGGACTCCGGGTCAAGGCTAGGCCAGGAGCTGCTCTTCTGAGCTCACCCCTCGGAAGGGTGGGCATGGGCCACTCGCCCCTACAGAGCCTGTGACCAAGAGTCACTGGAAGCACCCAGGGTCCCTTAAAGAGGAAGGAGTAAGTGGGTCCCGGTCCCTCTTAACGGTGGTCCCAAGCAGGCCCCAGGAGGAGAGGCCTGTGCTCTGCAGAGGGAGATGCTCCAGCGAGGGGCAGAGGTTGTGGTACAGGAGAGACAGTGAACCCAAAAGAGGTCGCCTGTGCACGAAAGTCTGAAGCGACTTGCACTGTCTTCAGGTGGCCACACGCTCGCTCAGCAGGCACTGGCGCAGGACCGGCTCCACCACCTGACCCCCCAGCCACCTTCCCAGCTGAGCAGACCTCTCCTCTTCGGAGCGCATCAGCTGGTGTTAAACAGTAACACCTTTACCGAGGGTTAGCCCCTGCAACAAACCACACTATTTAAAGCGTTGCAATTCGATTGGTTTTGACACGTTTGCCTCATGAAACCAACTATGTAGCGAATGTTTCTGTTGTCTCGCACCCCCTCCTCCTCCCCACCACCCAGGCCAGCCGCAGGCAGCCCCAGCTCTGCCAATTAAACAGTGGGCTTTTCCCAGAATGCTGTGCAAACAACGTCACGCCGCCTGTACGTTCTGACTGACTCACCGCAGCCAGCACAGTCATCCGAGGTTCACCTGTGCGGCTGTGTCGCTAGCTCGCTCCTCTGTTTCGCCGTAGGGCCCCACTCGGTGACGTCACCAGCCCATCCCTTGTCCATGGACATGTGGGTCACTTCCAGTTTAGGGTTATTGCGAATAAAGCGTCTGTGAACAATTGTGCCTGAATCTCCAGGGGGCGGGGTCCTTCTCTCCTGTTGGGAAAACACCTAGGGAGGGGTGACTAGGTGGTAGGACTCGGCTTTTAGGGGCCTGCTAACCTATCCCCACTGGGCTGTGCCAAGTCCCATGCCTGCACCCCCACGCGACCCACTCTTAGGTATTGCCCTGGCATCTTGCCGCCTTGCTAAGTGCACTGATATTATTAGCTCAGTGCCTTTTTTCCTGTGGATTCTGTAGAACTTTCTACATAGACGATCACGTCATTCTGCTTATTTCTTTACAGTCTGTGCCAGCTGAGCCTCTCTACTACCGAGTCGGATGGCATGGAAAGATCAGCCCGTGTCGGGTCTGATTTGGGGGAAAGCATTAGTCCTGAACAACTCGGTGTGATGTTGGCCACGCTGTTTTTTGTGGATGCGTGTTACCAGGTTGGGGAAGTCCTCAGTGCCTACTTTGCTGAGAGCTGTTTATTTAAAAATCAGGAATGGATGTTGGATTCTACCCAATGCTTTTTTTTCATCTGTGGAGATAGTCACATGATTTTTCTTTCTGTTAATATAGTGGCTCACGTTGATTGAGGTTCGGTGTTAAACCAGCTTTGCATCCCTGGGATACACCCCGCCTGGCTGTGGCGCGTTATCCCTTTTTTATATCGTTGGATCTGATTGCTAAAATTAAAAATGGCTTGCTGTGCGTCCAGGACAGACGTTGTTCTGGCTTCGTGGAGTGAGTTGGAAGGTTTCCCTACTCTCCAATGAGTTTTATTTCCTCCTCAAATATTTTGTAGAATTTCTCGGGGAAGCTCCCTGGGCCTGGTGCTTTCTTTGGGACAAGGTTTTTAACTAAGAATGCAAACTGTTTAAAAGTATAATCAGGTTGTCTGTTTCTCCTAGACTGAGCTTTGGTAGTTTTTGTTTTACAGTGAATTTGTTCATTTCGCCTAAAGTGTCAAATTTACTGGTACGAAGCTATAACATTTGCTATTGTTCTTTTCCTGTGGATAGGATCTGTAGTGATGTCTCCTCTCCCATTCGTAACATCAACAATTTGTGTCTTGTCTCTTTTTCCCCGAGTGCATCTGTGCGAGGTTTTATTGATTTCACTGATCTTGAAGAACCAGCTTTTGGTTTCATTAACTTTCTTTATTGTTTTTCCTATTTCGTGGATTTCTAATGTGATCTTCACTATTTCCCTTCTTCCATTTTCTTTGGGTTTGGCCTAGTCTTTTTTCTAATTTCTTTGGATGGAAGCTGAGGTCACTGGCTTGAGACCTGGCATCTGCAACCCAGGCGTTCCGTGCTGTCGATTTCTCTCCAAGTAGCACTTTAATTGCATTCCACATTTTTTGATATGTTGTCTTTTCATTTCCATTCAGTTCAAAATGATGTTTAATTTTCCTTTTGGTTTCTTCTTCTGTCCATGGGAAATTAAGATGTGGATTATTTGGTTTGCAAATATTTGAGGATTGTCCAGACACCTTTCCGTTAGTGATTTCTAATGTAACTCCAACGTGGTCAGAGAACATTCTTTGAATTACTTGATTTATTTTAAATATATTGAGATGTGTGGCCCAGAAAACGTGGGCCTGCTCTAGGGTATCAACTAGGCCAAGTCGGTGGGCTTGGTCTAGTCTTCCGCGTTCCTAGTGGCCTTCTGTCCACTTGTTGAATCCAGTACTGGGCGAGGGGTGTTGAAATCTGTGAGCACAGCTTTGGCTTTACCCATGGGTCCTGATCAGTTTTGCTTCGTGGGTTTTTATTACCTGTCGTCAGGTGCAGGCACAAGTCGGGTTGCTACGTCCTTCTGATGATTTGAAATGGTCCTGTTTCTCTCTGGAACTACTCTTGCTCTGAATCCTGCTCTGCCGGACGGCACCACAGCACTCCAGATCTCTTCTGCGGTCTGTCAGCGCAGTGTGTATTCCCCGTCCCCACACTTTCACGCTGTTTGTGTCTGCGTTCAAAGCTGAAACTTGCTTTCTGGCCCCGTCTGGCGACCTGAGCCTTTTCATCAGAATGTTTGCATCGCTTACACTTAGTGTGCTGACCGACATGGTTGGATTTAAACTGACCCTCTTGGCGTCGACACTCCATCTGTCTCAGCTGTTCTTCCCTCTTTTTGAGCTGCAACCCTTTGCTAGCTTGTTTTAGTGGTCGCTTTGGGACTTAACCCTGTGCCTTCTTTTTAACCTCTTTTTTTTCTTTAACTTTAAAAAAATTTTTTTTGAGGGAGGGGGAGGGAGGGGGAAAGGGAGAGAAACATTGATTGATTGCCTCTCGCACGAGCCCGGACCAGGAACCTGGCCTGCGACCCAGGCACGTGCCCTGACCGGGAATCAAACCGGTGACCATTTGCTTTGCGGGACGACGCCCAACCCGCTGAGGCACCCTGGTCAGGGCCGAGAGAGACACTCTAATAGGTACTCATGTAGTTCCCATTTCCGGTGTCTCACATTTCTTCGTGTGGCTTCAGACTTCCAGCTGGTACTGTTTCCTTCTGCTCAGAGGACAAACTAGCATTTAGCGTCAGTGTAGATTTGCTGCTGATTTGTCTGAAAAAGTCTATAAAAAGTCCTTATTTCACCTTTGTTTTCAAGTGACCTCTTGGCCCGTCATTTGAAAACAGAATCTAAAAGAATACATGTTGACAGGGCTTCTTTTTCCAGTGTTTTAAACACACATATTCCTCGGTTTGCATTGTATTCCACAAGACATCAACAAAACCTCCTTTTTAAATTTTTGTTCCCATATACAAAATGTTCCTGTTTTTCTCAGGATGCTTTCAAACTATGCTGTTTGTAACTGTTTTTCGGCATTTTGACAGTGACGTACACGCGTGCCTTGGTGTGGTCTTTTTCATGTTTCTTGTGCTGAAGTTTCGTTGAGCGTTTGGGACTGTGGGTTTATGTTTTCCAATACATCTGGAAAAAGTCTAGTCAGTTTTTTTTCCCCTTAAAACAGTCTTTATTTCCCACCTCTGCCTCTTTTCCTGGGCCCTCCAACGCCCCTCGTTGCACCACCTGACGGCCCCACAGCGGCCTAATGCTGGCCACATCCGTCTCCCAGCATTCTGTGTTTCACCTGGAGAGCTTCGGCCGTTATGTTTTCAAGTTCATCAGTCTTTCCTTTTGCAATGTTCTTATTCTCATTCAATGTACTATTTATCTCATATATTACAATTTTCACCTCTGGAAGTTCAGTTTGAGGCTGAAAATTTTTCCATGCTTCCTTACTGTGGTCAGCCTTTCAGCATCTCACACGCAAGAGTCACAGTGGGCCTGGGCGACGCTCTCGTCTGTGAATTCTACCATCTCGATCGCTTCTGGATTCATTTTTGTTGATTTCCCCCCTCAGTGTGGGTTATGATTTCTGGCTTCTTTTCATGTCTAATAATTTGGGGATCGATGTAAAGCATTTTGTATTCTACCTTGTTTGAGAGCTGGATCATTTTGTATTCCTGTGAATTTCTAGCATTTGTTTCTGGGACTCAGTTAAGTTATCTGGGTCTTGTTGCCAAGTTTGGGTGGGCAGCACCAGAGCCACACTCAGTGAGCAGGGCCTTCCTCTCTCCTCTAACCAGGGGGCCCTCTCCCGCCTGGTGGTGACTTCCCCAGCCCTGCACAGGCTCTTTCCACATTTGCACCCATCGGCTCTCCCCCAGAGCCTTAAGGTGGCCCTTTGCAGATTCCTGCGGTTTCCTCTCCGTACAGCTCTCTCCTCTCCAGAGCTCTGCCCCGTGAACTCCAGCCACCCTGTCCCTCCAAGGGACCCTCTCCAACCTTTGTCTGTGGGAGGCACAGGGCTCTGCAGGGAAACGGGGACATCCTAGGGTTCCCCCCTCATTTGTCTTCCATGTCTCAAGGATCACTGTCCTTTTGTTGCATGATGTCTAGTGTTTTGGGTGCTTTTGACATGTACTTATCTCTACTTCCATCTCGTGTGTGTGCTGCTTCTGGTGAGAGTGTGTTAATCCCACCCCTGTTACTTCATCTGGAGCAGAAGCAGAAGCCTGTACAACAGCCACGTTCAATTCCCTGCCGAGGAACACCCGCTATCTGTGCCCTTCTCGCTGGGACCCACGCCTGCTGCTAAGATGCCATCTCTGCGAGGGCTGGGGCCACAGCCTCCTCAGGGCGCCCTGCACCCCAGCCCGCCGCAGAGCCGCGCTGGGAGCCAGGCCCAGCTTGTCACGGTTGAACGGTGACCATATGACTAGCAAATTAATACTTCTTGGGGCTCACCTGTGCCGGGCAGATGGGAGACCGAAACTCCTGCAATCCCCATGATCATTCTGTGGTATCGGATTGCAGGTGTGGGGACTGAGACCCAGCGGCTGGCCAACTGTCCTGGGCCTCTTTAAAAGGGGCAGGGTTCGAACGGGTTCCGTATTCCGGGACAGTTGTCAGGAAGGGGCCCTGGGAGCCCACTAGTCGGAGGGCTTCCCGCAGGAGGCGGCCTGGGCCGGGCGCTCGGGCGGGTCTGGCGCTGGCGTGGAGAGCGCCGCGGAGAGGGCGCGGGCTCCGCTGGGCAGCAGCGGGGGAGGGGAGACGCCACGCCGAGTGCTTCCGCCAGGGGGCAGCGTGTCCCAGCGCAGGGAGTCGGCCCGAGGCTCGGCGGCCGCAGCCTTGGGGCGCGGAACCCAGGACACGCCCTTCCCGCTCGCACCCACCGCAGGGGTGCGCGCCTCCCCACCTGAGCGCGATCACCTGCTGTGGCCCCTCCCTACTGCCCACCTTGTCCCCTCCCTCGCCCTCCGCCCACTTCCTGTTTTGACCTTCCCCTACCTCGGAACCACCTTTCCACACACCTGCCCTTGGCAGCTTGCACACCTGTGGAGCTCTTCACCCGTCGGGTGGTGTCTCCTCACAAACCTGTCCTCGAAGCTCCAGGCATCCTGGGACCTTTCCACCCACATGCCCTTTTGCCCGACCCCCCACCTCGTCCACCCCCACTTCGCCCCCGCCCCCCCCACGCCCCGTCCCGTGCCAGACTCAGGTCCTCAGGTGGGCCCTGAAGGTGGCTCGTACTTTCCCCCCTCCTGCCTGCGTAGCCTGACTCCAGGTCCGGGGCAGCTCCTCAGACGCACCTTCTGGGCCTTCGCCAAGGGTGCCGGCCGGATGGGGTGGGCAGGGCGCATCTCGACCCACCCGCAAGGGGCCCACACAGGCCCAGAGACAGGGTTTGGGAACCTGCCTTCCCACTGGCTTGGGAAGGATGGATAGGCTGGGCCTTGATGACCCCAGACCCTGGTGGCTGGTGGCCCTCACCGAACTCTCCTCCGCCCTGGGGACACTGGCCTGCAAGGCCTCTCCCATTCCAGTCTCCCCTGGAAGGCTCCCTGGAAGAGGGGCCTCCTGAGAGGGGAGAGGATGTTCCAGGCAGCGTTCCGGATGAAATACCGTGGGCAAAGGTCCAGAGGGGCCGGAGAGGGCGCTGCACTGGGGGGAGGAGGAGCTGTAATTTGGGCAGAATTGGGTTAGAGATGGGCAGGACCCAGCCTTCCAGGGCCTCAAAGGTCACGGGGTTTGTGTTGCCGGCACCGCTGAGCCACAGAGGAGTCAGGGTTGTGTTGAAAAATGACTTTCGATTCAAGTGAAATGACAGTGGAGGGGAAGCCGGGGGAGCCTGGGCCGGTAGGCAGTTCAGGCCAGAGAGGGCGGCGTGGGCGTTCCAGAGGCTGGTGCATGAGAGTTGGGGAGGCGTGGGAGCCAGTATGGCGGGGGCCGAGCGGGGAAAGGGCAGGTGGGGCAGTGTGGAGACAGAACCGCAGGACAGCTGGCTCCACGGCCTCCGTTTCAGTCCTGGTCGTGCCCCTCACTGGCTGAGAAATCTTGCGTAAATTACCTGCCTTCTCTGTGCCTGCATTTGCTTATCTGCGCCAGGTGACAGACACCTGCCTCGTTGTGAGGATTAAAGGAGGCGCTGTGTACGTCGTTCTCTACTGCTGTCATTACTAATGTCTTTGTGTTGTTATCAGTAGTGGCTGAGAGGCTAGAAGCCTGCAGGTGGGCCCTGGGAACATACCTGCCCTCGGTCAAGCGCACCAGGTAAGCCTGGGCCCCACATCCTGCCGCTGTGGCCCGGAGCTGGGTTTTCTATCACTCCTATGCCTACAACGGCGCCGCGAATCGTGGACCCGAGGCCCAGGAGGGCCCGAGGCCGTCCAGTTTCCTCTCCTAGGCAGCCGGATGCAGCTGGCCAGAGGTCAACTCTGGGGGTGTCAGGGAAAAGGGGTGCCCTCGTCTGGGGGCCTCTGATACGGCTGCAGATAGGTGCAGGTGTGGGGTGGGCTCCCAGGCACCTGGCGGTTCGCGGAGCTTGGTGAGGGCGGGTTCGGGGGCCGGGTGTGGGGACGGGACCTGGAGGGGGCGGACCCGGGTGGAGGCTGGGCCGGACGGGGGCGGGGCCGCGCCCCGGGGTGCCGCCCCGCCCGCGGGCCTCCCGCACCACAAGGGTTAAGCCCTCGGGCCTCGCGGGCGGGGCGGGCGCGCGCGTGGATTGGCGGAAAGTTCGGGCGCGGGGCGGGGCGAGGGGCGGGGTGGGTGGTCCGCAGCGCGCCGATTGGCGGAAAGTTGTGCCGGGGCGGGGCGCGCGGCGGGCTCGGCGCTCGCTCCGGGAGAGTTGACAAAGCCCCGCAGGGAAGGACGCCTCGCGGCGCGCCGCCCCGGGCCCCTCGCCCCGCCGCCCCGGGACCCCGGCGCCGGCCCCTGGCCCCTAGACGCGACCTCGCTGCCCACCCCGCCCCGGACTCCGGCCCCGGCCCGAGCCGCCCGCGCCCAGGTAGCGCCGCGCCGTCCCGAGGCCGGGCCCGGGGGGCGCGGGGCGGCGGGGTGCGGCGCCCGGGGCGGCGATGACCGCCCAGCGCGCCCCGCGGGCCCGGCCCTGAGCCCCACCGCCCACGAGCCCCGCCGAGGTGAGCCCCTCCGCGCTCGCCCGCGGCCCCGGGGGACTACTGAGGGGCCGAGTGGGAGGGTTGGGGTCCGGGGTCCGGGGCACAGGCCGGGAGGGTCAGGGTCCCTGATCCCCGGGGCCGCCGCGGGGCACTGGCACGCGCCGTCTCTGCTCCCGCCCGCTCCGGGGTCCTGCGCGCCCCGCCCCCCCGGCACCCCACGTGGCCCCCCCCCCAGCGCAAATTTGTCCGCTAATGGCGCAGGCGATTATCTGCGGGGCCGCCGGTGTTGTGTGTCCCGCGGGCAGGCCCGAGTTACAAGCGCCAGGAATCCAGACGGTGCTTAGAGAGGGGGCGGCTGGGAGGCGGTAATTAGTGTAAACCCTTTGTCTGCTTTGATACCCACGGTCTCCCCGCTGCCGCTTCCTCTGCCCGGAGCGCCGGCCTGCACCCGACCCCCGCGGCCCGGGGCCCTAGGCCGGAGGGTGGCGCCCCCCACCCCGCGCGCCAGTGACCGCCCCCCCCCACCCAAACTCCCAGGTCCGGACAGGCCGAAATGACGCCAAGCCCCGCGTTGCTGCTGCTGCTGCTGCTGCCGCCGCTGTTGCTGGGGGCCCTCCCGCCGGCCGCCGCCGCCCGAGGTGAGTCCTGGCGCCCAGCCCAGCGCCCCGGCCTCCGCCAGCACCGCCCCTTTCCCTCCGGCCCTCAACTCTGCCCCAGTGCCCGCCCGGCGCGTGCCTGCGCCCCGCCCCTGCCGGCTCGTGCTCGTGGCCCCTCACCTGCAGGCCCCAGCTCACCCGCGGGGCGCCCTTAGCTCACCTTTGGGGTTCCCCCGTTTTATCCACAGGGTACCCCCAGGTTACCCCCGGCTCACACAAGGGCCCCCATTACCCATGGGGACACCCACCTCCACTCACCCATTTGGACCCTCAGCTCACCCACAGGGTCCCCTCTCACCCCCTGAGGTACCCTAGCTCACTTGCAGGGACCTTCTTACTCTCAGGGCACCCCCAGCTCACCCGTGGGGCCCCACAGTTGCTGGCAGGGTGGATCCTGGCCCCCATACCCCACCAGACACACATCTACATGAGTACCTGCTGTTGAGGGCAGCTGGTCACCTTGGATTCTTGGAGCGGGGCAGGGGGGCAGCCTGGGCTCTTTGGCCACAGTGGACCCAGTCAAGCCCCTGGGAACCTGCAGAGACCCCCATGGTGGCCAGGATGCAGTGTGGGGACAGTGGGGACATTCTTGGTGTCTGGGACTCAGTACCCAGCCCTGTGCCCTGGGCTTGCCCACCCTTAAGTACAGAGTCCCTAGCTACTGGGGGTGCTGTACTATGTGGGGGATGGGGCCTGTTTCAAAGTAGACCCCAAGAACTACCTACTTCCGTCAGAACACTGTGCTCCCAGCCGGCGCCATGCCAGATCCCGGGGCTCACACACCTGATGTCCAAGTGGGCAGGCCTGGGCTGCCCCTAAGGGCCCCCTGCCCCTGCCCCCAGCCCCAGCCAGCGAGGGCATCCTCAGCTGATGGGTACCCGTAGGCTCTCGCCCGCCATAGTCTGTGCTGGCCTCCCCTCAGCTAGGCGGGACCTGTGGCCAGGCCGGCCCTTTGGGTGTGTTGACCACTCAGGATCGTCCCTGCCCTGTCCGCCAGTCCTATGAGGCTTTGAACCCCTCCCCTGCCGCCCAGCGGGCGCACCGAGCCCTACGCGGCCTTATATGGCCACGTTCGGGTGTTGGGTGGCGGGCGGCGGCCCAGGTGGGCCTCATGCCACGGTACCCCCCCTCCCCGCCCGCCCAGCCGGGCACTGGCCGGCTGGCTTGAGGGTGGGGGCCGCCCAGCCATGGCTGGGCAGGGCAGTGTCCTGGGTACTGTGGGCACTCGGGTCACACTCAGCTAGGCCCCCTGGCAGCCAGTGGCCCAGACTCCGATTCTTCTTTTATCTGCCTGGACTCCCCCATCCCCACACCTGCCCGCCCCGTGGCCGCTCGGCCAGGGAAGTTCTGGAGGCTGCTGCCCTGGCCTGGTCATTGGTTGGAGCCCGAGGCGGAGTGGGGGATGGCAGTGGGCAACAGGGCCTGTGTTGGCGCTGAGGGGCCCCAGAGGGGCCACACCCTGCTCTGTGCCCCCTCAGCTTCGGCCTTGGGGCCGTGCCTGGTCTCCAGCCCCACTGGCTCTGCGCAGCGGGGAGCTGGGGGCTGCTGTCCAAGGGCAGGGCCTCTGTGGTTTCGGGTGGGGGCGGGGGCACTCTTCCTGAGTTATGCCGGCTTCTCCTCCGGCCCGGACTTGAGGCTCTTCCCACTTCCCGGGTGAGCGGGCCGGTGTGGACCATCTCTAGGTCAGCAAACCAGTGCAGAGAGCGTTTGGGGTTTTTTGAAAGCCACTTTCCCCGTGGTGTCACAACTTCTGGAGCCGGTACATCTCTAGAGTCGGATCATGTTTTTAAAGTTCCCCTTTTCCCAAAGTTTCACAATCACGGTGGGTTTGTCTTAAACTGTTTTTTCCAAAGCTGAGAAAAGATAGAGTTTGGCTTTCTCCGTTTCCATTTTATTTTTCACAGTGGGAGCTTGAGAGGTTCAGAACGAAATACTTTTCACAA
This sequence comes from Mormoops blainvillei, assembly GCA_004026545.1. NCBI lineage: Eukaryota > Metazoa > Chordata > Mammalia > Chiroptera > Mormoopidae > Mormoops > Mormoops blainvillei. The sequence continues at coordinate 192,277 of PVJD01002057.1, forward strand.
ATAACTTTGGAAGAAGTTGTTTTGGGGGTTTTCTGAGAAGTGCTGCATTTGGACTTTTCCAAGGATGGCGGCACAGTGCAACGGTCCCGAGCAGCCAGCCCTCCAGGTTGCTCTGGGTGAACGCAACGCTGATCCCAGGAAGCTGGGCGCTGGCCAGCTCGAGGTGCCCCCACCCCGGGGAGGGGGGCCGGCTTGGGGCCTTCCGGGCCTGCAGTGTATGTGATTTCAGTGGGAAGACGTGTGGCCGTCAGGATGCGTGCGCACACCGGAGGGCCACGGCCTCCAGCCAGGCTGTGGGGACCTTCTCCCTGCCCCCCAGGCCCCGCTGGGCAGCGGCCGGCCAGAGGGCGGCGGGGCTGAGGTGGACCAGCGGGAGCCAGGCCCAGGCACTGCCAGGTGGGGTGCGGGCCAGCCGCCTCGTGTGCTCAGGCCCACTCCTGGAAGGGAGAATAAATCACTGTCCCCTCTGAGGGGAGGAGGGAGCCGTGAACAAAGTCTCCTTTGGCTGAGCCTGGAAACACAGGCCCCTTCTCCATTGTGCAGGAATCAATGGGCCTCCGGCCCCTGCCAGGCGCCGCGGCCCCAACCAGGGAAATGTTGGTTTTCCCCCAGCAGCGGCCCCAGGCTGCGGCTTGCCCGGGGCGAGGCCCAGGCCCTGCCGACCATCCGGGGAAGGCGGGCGGTGACCCTGCACGCTTGCCGCTGGCTACCTGCCCCCCTTGGGACAACTTTGTTGGCCTCATTTGGCTCGTTCTGTGCTTCGCCGGGTGTGTCCTGGTGGCAACCTCGGCCCACGGGCACCCTCTCCAGGGCTGTGATCCCCCCTGCCCATCATCCGCTCTTCCCAGTGGTGGCCATGCGGGGCTCCCGAGCAAGCCCTGGGGTGTCCAGCCAGGCTACCGCCTGGGCCCTGTCCTCAGCCTACGGGGTGGGGGTGCGCCACCTGGGCCAGCTCGGGGGAGGGGAGAGGTATGGGCATCATGGGGCCAGGCCAGGCCTAGAAAGAGAGGAGAGGCTCCCAGGTGGGCATCTCTGGGCAGAGGGCCAGCGTACCTTGGTCAGGGTGAACATCTAGGAGACATGGGTGCCTTGGTGTAGCTGGACAAGGGACTGAGTGGGGACAGGGCTGGGCTGAGAGGCCAGTTGGCTGGGAGTTCAGGGGAGCTGCAGGGGTTGTCTTCGGCTTTTCTACCTGTCCTCAGCCCCATCCCCAGTAAGGAGTTCACACTCTGCCCCCACAGAGTGGCTGGGGGCAGGGCCTGGGGTGGGCAGGTCTGGGTCTTGCACACCCTCAGCCTCACAGACCGCCCCCCCCCCCCCGGGAGAACCAGCATGGATGGGGCTTCCAGGAGCTGTCCCCTAAGCGAGGTGGCAGGGAGGATGCTCCAGCGCCAGGGCTGCTGGAGCCCCAGGCTTCCCATCACGGCAGGAAATAATTGCTTTTCTTCCAGCCTGACAAGTGTATTCCTGAGAGATTCAGCAACTGAGGAGTGAGTGTGGGGCCTGGGGCCGAGGAAGGAGGTGGGTACCGGGCCTGGCCTGGCCACTCTGGCCCTGTAGTGTGGAGCCCAGCAGAGCTGCACGCAGAGTGTACTCCTCATCCAGGGCCAGGGGCCTCGGGCCGCGTCTGCGCTCCCACTGTGCCATCCCCGTTCTGAGGAGGCCATGATGGGGATGTGAGTCCAGGTGTGTGGTGATTTGTGAACGGCAGGGTGGAGGGTCAGCCTGAAGTCTGGCGGACCTGGTGCGATCTGGACACGGGGTGAGTCTGCCAGGTGTCTGGCGGTGGCCCCTGGGTGGGCGCCGTAGCGGTGAGTCAGGCCGATACCCTGGTCACCGTCAGCTGCCGGCAGTTCGCGTGGGCTCCCCCAGGACGGCAAGGAGGAGGGTCCCTGTGCCCAGGGCCCCGAGGACTCCAGAGAAGGGCGCAGACCAGTCTGCTCTCCAGGAGCCCTGCCGGGCAGCACGGGGGACTGGGCACTTCAGCCAGCTTGCTCGTGCGGTGGGTCAGACCGTCCCTTGGCCACTCCCAGAATGGCCTTGTTTCTGGGGCAACCACCTGTCCTGCGGGTCCTACCAGTTTCACCACAGATCCTGTGGGTGCAGCCCCTGAGGACCACCCAGTGGCTGGGAGCCTGTGGGAGCGCGAGGGTGCGCATGAACGTGTGCCACACCGGCTCGGCTCCAGGACAGCGTTAGACCTCCCCAGCTCAGCCCTGTGCTGGACGCTGTCACCGTGGGGCAAGGACCCAGGTCCCCCTACACTCCTAGAGAGGGCCCACCTGCCCCACCTGGTATGGGTGTCCTGGCTGGACCTGCCTCCCCTCCTGGATCTCTGACCAGGAATAGCCCCCAAGTTGTTTTCAGGCCTCTCGGCTCCTCTGGGCGGGGCGGGGGGGGGCTGGGGGTGCCCAGCAGGTCAGGGGCTCCTGGATGGTGCCTTCAGCCCACAGCCAATCCCTGCATGACTGGCCCTGATGCACGCCCACCCCGGCTGGAGAATTCCTTCCACGCCGGACATTTCCAGGGCTTTGCAGGGCTCGCTGGGGGCAGAGGCAGCCCTGATGAGCTGGTGGTCCCTGCATGCCCTCGCTCCCACCTGTGTGTGTGCCACCGGGGCTGGGTGTCACCAGCTGGGGGGCAAGTGTGGGGTGAGGCCTGAAACAGCGTTGCACCTGCCACCCCTGTGGAGCCAGGCGCAGGGTGGGGCCCGGCCCGGCCGTCCTGAGGGGAGCTCAGGGTCAGCAGATCAGAGTCCACAGACTGCCCCTTGGGCCCTGGGGTATCAGCCCGGCTTCTCCCCATGGCCAGGCCCCCGGCAGACAGAAAGAGGGGGATCGGCAGAGCCAGGGCCCATGGAGACTGCAGAGGGTCTTGTCCCCACCCCTCCCTCGTGCGTCACCTCTCCGTGCACCCCAGTACCCTGCTTCCCTCCGCCATCCCTGGGCCCACTGGGTGAGAGGGGCATCCGCTGGGGTGACAGAGGGTTCTCGTTTTACTAAACCTGGTCAGGTGTATGATGGGAGTGGACCTGGGGGTCTCAGGTGCTCAGAGGTGGGTTGTGTTCCTCAGTGGGGGGCCTGATCCACTGTTGGGGGTGTGTGAGCATACCGGGGTGGGGGGACTGTGGGGGATAGAGCATGGGCCTGGGGGCAGCATCTGGGGACGGAGTAGGATAGTCTGTGTCTTTGAGGGGCAGGCTGAGTGTCTGGGGGACTAGGACCGGGACCGTGTGTGTCTAGGGGACAGTGTCTGGGGAACAGCCGGCATGACGGGGTCTGTGTGACACCTGAGCTCTGGGGGCAGCTGGGAAGCCTGGCCATGTAGGTTGGGCGTGGGGCCTCCAGGTCGCTGCAGGCTGGCCCCTCCTGGCACCTCTGTTCCTGGCCTTGTCACGGCTCGGGGAGGAGGAACGAGAGAGGAAAGGGGGGTAGACGCTTTCCTTGCCCCAACCCGAGTGTTCAGTCCTCACCCCGGGGAAGACCCTGACCCGGCCTCCGCTTACCCCCGACACCTGCCCCTCCTCGTGGCGCTCGTGTCCTGCCTGCAGCTTCCCAGGGCTGTGGCTTCGGTGTGTGCAGGGTCGGGGGGCTTCCTGGAGGAGGTCGAGGCCCCCGAGGTCCTGCCTGGGAGCTGTTGGGCTTTCCTCCTGGGCACTCCTCCGCACACTCTTGCCTCAGTTTCCCCATGACGAGTGGGTCGGACACCCTGTCCAGGTGGCACAGTGGGAGCCTGTGTTTCCCAGGCTAAATATAGAGCCGCAGCCGTCACGCCGAGAGCCAGCGTTCCCAGGAATCTGCGGCAAGGGGGGCTTTCCTCCTGTGAGCCTGCCTGGGTCTCTGCAGAGGCGGGTGTGGGGGCTGCCCAGCGGCCTGGCCTGGCCTTGGGTCCAGCGTGGGGTGGTCTGGCCTCAGGGGTGGGGGAAGGGGCTGTATCTGGCCACAGGGCCAGGGAGAGAGGCTGTTTGCTTTAGGATAAGGCTGGCTCCAGCCTGCCTGTCCCCCAGCGCCGCTCACCGGGCCACCCTGGGGCCACACTTCCGGCTGTCTGGCAGTTGCTTGGCTCTGTCCGACAGGATGCTGGACGGAGGTGCATCACAACATTTCCGTCTGAACACATCAGTTGCTGTCCCCCAGTGGGCACCGCCACTGCTCAAGCTCTGCTGCCTGGGGTGGGGCGGGGCTTGAGGTGACCCCCACCCAGGCCGGTCAGGCCTTTCTCTGCCACTGAGCAGGCTCCTTTGGGGATGGAGGTGCCGGACCATCACTCCATCGTGTCCTCCCAGGTGGTGCCGGGACAGCAGACCCCCAACGGGGAGGACGTTGCTTGACCCAAGAGGCACTGTCCCCGCTTCCTGCGCCTGCTGAGCTGTTGTGTGTGTGTCTGTGTGTCGCGTGTGCCCAGGTGGCAACCCGGAGGCTTAGGGCACTGGGCGGCCCGGGGGGCCCTCTTTGTCCTGCAGCCAGAGGCCCCCGGAATGGTGGCATCTCAGACAGTGACAGGTGGTGGACAGGGTCTGCCTGGGAATGAAGTTGGGACCTTGTCTGTGGACCATGTAGCCCCTCCCGCTCAAGTTGGATGGGTGCCTGCGGGGGGCCCGGCTGACCATTGAGTATTAGGGAGAGGTGGATCTCAGACCCCGGCCACCTCTACAATTCTTGTCCCTTCCAGAGGACAGGGGAAGGGTGGGAGCTGGTGAGGTGGGGAGTGCAGGGGGCCTGAGGCCATGGTGCACAGTCTAGAAGCCACGTGGTAGGTGGGAGGGACCCATGTAGAGGCAGGATGGGGAGTGAACTTGCACCTTGGCAGGGTGGGCTTGGTGGGGTGGGGTCTGCCAGGCAGGGCAAGGGAGCCTGTGGGGCTGGGAAGAATCCCCCCGACCACTGGGAACCGGAGACCCTGAACCCTGGGCCGCCAGCTCCCTGCCTTTAAGTGGGGATGGTGCCCAACTCCCCTGGCACCCCCAGAGAGGCGTGAGGGGCTCGGTGCTCTGGGAGGGTCCCTGAGAGGGGGCGATGACGCGTGGGAAGCTGCTGTGGGAGTGTCTGTCGGACCCACGGAAGCACGTGTGGCCCTGGTTGCAAAGGCCTCGGCGTAACCAGCTGGTAATTGCATGTTGGAGAAATACTAGCTGGTTATTAAAAACACATGCGGCCTCAGGCCCCGCTCGACAGCATCTGGGAGCCGCCGCCGCCGCCACCTCCGGGGACGTCTGTGAGGCCAGGGCCTGGACACTGGCCCTCCTGGCCTGCACTGGCCATAGCATGGGGTGGCCAGCGGGGTCCTGGAGCCGGGCCAGCCAAGCCCCTGGGAACAGGGACTGGGTGCCCCAGGCCGCCTCTTCGGGTCTGGGGGTGCAGGAGGCAGGGCGACTGTGTGGTTGTTGGCCAAGAGATGGCCCCTGTCCTTTCTGACACCTGCGTGTCCTCCCGAGCCAGTCACTCAGTGCCCTCTAGACCTGGTCACCCCGCTGTCCCTGCTCTTGACTCCAGAGGCCCCAAGGCTGGGCCTGGGCTCTGGGGTGGGAGCGGGTTTTCTCATGGCGAGGGGTGCCAGGACCTCAGCCCAGAACGTAGGCTTCTCCCTTGGTGGGCAGTGCGCACGGACTGCCAGCTGGACGGAAACCCTGTGCCTGGGGCCAGTGTACCCAGCCACTTGCCCCGTGACCCCTGGGCCTTGGGTTCAGCTACGGGCTGGGTGTGGTTGGCAGCAGGGAGCCCTTGTCCAGGCACATGGGGTCCATGCACACAGACAGGGGCTGCCAGACACAAGGGTACCACGTGGGAAACACGACTCGTGCATGTGTGCACACACAGACACTCAGGTGTGTCTGTGGGGCCAGTGAGGGTCACCCTGCCCTCCCATGGACACCAGTCCCGGCAAGCTGCTCCGGCCAACCTTGATTCTGGCTTCGGTGCAATGGCACATAGTACGTGCGTAGTGGCTGCAGGCCGCAGGCAGTTGGCCCGGGCGAATACAGCTAGGGGTCTGGGAGAGGGGGGTCCTCTGCTTCTGGGCCCATGGCATGCGCTGGGCACGGACCTTGGGGTGGGGTCCTGAGTGGGGACCACCAGGGATAGCCCCTCCCCAGGCTCCCAGCACCTACCCCAGCGCCACCCTGACCAAGGCTCTGACCTGCTTGCAGGTCCCCCAAGGATGGCGGACAAGGTGGTCCCACGGCAGGTGGCCCGCCTGGGCCGCACCATTCGGCTGCGGTGCCCTGTGGAGGGCGACCCGCCGCCACTGACCATGTGGACTAAGGACGGCCGCACGGTCCATGGCGGCTGGAGCCGGTTCCGCGTGCTGCCCCAGGGGCTGCGGGTGAAGGAGGTGGAGCGGGAGGACGCAGGGGCCTACGTGTGCAAGGCCACCAACGGCTTCGGCAGCCTCAGCGTCAACTATACCCTCATTGTGACGGGTGAGTGCCACCGGGGGGGCACATACTGGGGCCAGCCTTCTCTGTGGCCTCCACCCGACTCCATTGACTCGAGCCAGGCCCACTGCCACCAGGATGTCCAGCCACCTCTTCTGGGCCCAGGGCTCCTCCCCCTCAGGGACCCTTCCTCCCCAGAAGCCCTGCTGCCCCTGGACCAGTGACCACCAGGCAGCAAGAGCGGGCATGGGGGCTGAGTGGCCGTCCCATCGAAGGGCGTGCTGGGCAGGCTGGCGGCCCTGCTGCTGGCGGTGACTTTGAGGCTCGGGTTTCGGAGTTCAGAGAGGCCGCCGGGAAGCCAAGGACCTTCTGTTCTCTTCTGCCTCTGGGGCCCGGGCTTGGGGCCTGGGCGGTGTCCGCGGCGACACGCCCTGCACTCACTGGTACCAGGCTCGGGCATCCAGCCCGCCCCCACGTGCTCCCGGCATGGCTCCCTGGGGGAGGGGTCTCCCTAGGGTGGGTCCCTCAGGGCACATTGTTCCTGGCTCCATCCACAAGGGAGGAGCCTGAGCCGTGCCCCCCTGTTGCTAGGTCCCAGGGTGGGGGCCCGAGGCAGCCTGGCCTTGGTCCTGCGCTCGGGGGAGGCCCGGCTGTCCCGGGGAGGGGGCATTCCTCAGCCAACCCCGCCCCTGCAGGGGGTTGTGGAGTGGGAGTGCAGCGGGTGCCCCCTCCACTGTCCTCTCAGAGGGGAGGACTGTGGCCGGTATGCGGCCCATGTCACCTCCCCCGGCCCTCGGCCCCTTGATGTGAGCTAGGGTTACCGCAGCTGCCGCGGGCCTGCCCCTCCCCCTCGGCCTGCAGACCCCCCGGAGCCAGGGTGGGGGGCCCACTCTCAGTTCCAACCCCCTCCCCCCGCCGTGTCTGTTGGGGTCACCTGCACCCTGGGAGTGGGCCCGGCGGGCTGTGCCCAGCTGTCTTGGGGCCTCTGAGGTGGAGGTGTGCGCCCATGGCTCCCACTGGCCTTGCTAGGGTTTTCGCGGCCGGGCCAGACCCCAGGGCGTGGGAATGAGCCCAGGTCTGGGTGGGGGAGCTGCAGGGACCCCTCTCACGCACCCTCCCCTCTGCAGAGGACACCAGCCCGGCCAGGGAGAGCCCAGGGCACGAGGGCTCCTCTGGGGGCCAGGAGGACCCAGCCGGCAAGCAGTGGGGTGAGCATGGGTCACACCACTGTCCTTGGGGGCGGGCAGGTGGGTCCCCCCACCCCGCCTGTGCCCGCTGACCTCTGTGCCGCTGCCCCGCAGCACGACCCCGCTTCACGCAGCCCTCCAAGATGAGGCGCCGGGTGATCGCGCGGCCTGTGGGCAGCTCTGTGCGTCTCAAGTGTGTGGCCAGTGGGCACCCACGGCCCGACATCACGTGGATGAAGGATGACCAGGCCTTGACGCGCCCAGAGGCCGGCGAGCACAGGAAGAAGTGGACCCTGAGCCTGAAGAACCTGCGCCCAGAGGACAGCGGCAAGTATACCTGCCGAGTGTCGAACCGTGCCGGCGCCATCAACGCGACCTACAAGGTGGACGTGATCCGTGAGTGCCGGGCCAGGGGGCGGGAGCCGGTGGGGGCCGGGGACGTGCCCACATGCTGTTTCCCCTGCAGAGCGGACGCGCTCCAAGCCCGTCCTCACGGGCACACACCCTGTGAACACCACGGTGGACTTCGGGGGCACGACATCCTTCCAGTGCAAAGTGCGCAGCGACGTGAAGCCCGTGATCCAGTGGCTGAAGCGCGTGGAGTACGGCTCCGAGGGCCGCTACAACTCCACCATCGACGTGGGCGGGCAGAAGTTCGTGGTGTTGCCCACGGGCGACGTGTGGTCGCGGCCCGACGGCTCCTACCTCAACAAGCTGCTCATCCCTCGTGCCCGCCAGGACGACGCGGGCATGTACATCTGCTTGGGCGCCAACACCATGGGCTACAGCTTCCGCAGTGCCTTCCTGACTGTGCTGCCAGGTGCCCGCCCCCCCCCAGCCCCTGCCCCCGCCAGCTTCGTGCAGATGCTTCTAGCCCTTCACACCCTTCTTGTTCTCTCCTGCAGATCCAAAGCCACCAGGGCCACCCGTGCATCCCTCGTCTTCAGCCACAAGCCTGCCATGGCCCGTGGTCATTGGCATCCCAGCCGGCGCCGTGTTCATCCTGGGTACCGTGCTCCTGTGGCTTTGCCAGGCCAAGAAAAAGCCATGCGCACCCGCTCCCGTACCCCCTTTGCCTGCACACCGCACGCCCGTGACCACTCGAGACCGTGGTGGGGACAAGGACCTGCCTGTGGCCCCTGGCCTTGGCACCACTGCTGGCATGGGGCTGTGTGAGGAGCTTGGGGCCCCAGCGGCCCCCCAGCACCTGCTGGGCCCGGGCTCAGCTGCTGGCCCCAAGCTTTACCCCAAACTCTACACCGACGTGCACACACACACCCACACGCACTCACACACACACTCACACGTGGAGGGCAAGGTCCACCAGCACCAGCACATCCACTACCAGTGCTAGGTGGTGCTGCTCTCGGGGCTCCAGGTGCCACGGGGCAGGCACCTGGAGGCCAGGCCGGGCGGGCAGGCTGAGCGCAGAGGGCCTCGGCGGTGGGGGACGCACACTGGGGAAGGGCGCAGCCGGCAGCCCGGGTGCCCGTGCAGGGCATGCCCACGCCCGGACACGCGCACACAGCACACCCACGCTCAGGCCTGCGTCTGCAGCCTCGTGGTGCACACATAGCCCGGGCCACTCGATGAGGGAAGCCCTTGGCCTGTGAGGAGGATTTCACGGGGCATGGTCACCGCCCCTGCCTGGCAGGAGATCTGAGAGACACCCCGGCTTTGCAAACCAAAAACTCCCCACCCCTGCCCTACGCCTGCCCGCCTGTCTCTCTGCCCAGGCCTCGGCAGGTGGGTGGCTATTTTTGCCACCACCTGTCCTGGGTGTCCAGGAGTCCACCAGCACCCTGGGCCCGGGGGCCGGGCATAGCAGCCTTGGGCCCTGTCCTGAGAGGCTGCAGCCCGGCTGGCAGCGACTAGTCACACCGCCCTCCCATTGCCAGAGAGAAGGGGGCCTTGATATTTATATTTAAGAAATTAAGATAATATTAATGATGAAAGGAGGGCTGGGCTACAGAGACCTGGTCTTTCCGGGGCCCTGGGCCCACCAGGCCTTGTAGCCACGCTGGGTGTCCACCTTGGGGCCAGGCACCTGCCACCCCGCTACCCGAGGTGGCCCAGACCTCTGTAATTTTATATAGAGTTTGAGCTGAAGCTTCGTATATTTAATTTATTTTGTTAAACAAGAAAATGTGCATCCTTTTCCTCTAAACTAGTGTTGCTGCCTGTGTGTGCATGTGTGTGGGACCATGTGTGTGCACGTGGATGTGCACTTGTGCATGCACGTGGGCCTGCGGCTTGGGCTCCAGACCAGGGGCAGAGGCCCTCAGAGTCCCATTGTGGAGCCTGAGGCTGGGCCTGGGACCTGGGGTCCCCAGGGTTCAGCGTCTGTCCCCTGCACAGAAGCAGTGCCCCAGGCACCTGGCCCACCAACACCCCCTCCACGGTGCAGCCCCATGGCTCTCGGTGCTCTCCCATCCCACACAGCTGGGCAACCTTGGAGGACGGGGGCTGCTCTGGCACCCCACCCCCCACCCAAGCACCTGCCGCCTGCAGGATGCCGTCAAAGGGTCTGGCCACCCCCCACCGGGTGGTGTAACAATCGCCTCGCTCCGCAGGTGGGGAGACAGAGGCTCCAACTTGCTGGGCCAGCACTTGAGGTTGGGGCTTCCTCGGGCCCAGGGGTGCTGGGACCTCAAGAAAAGGCACTAAGACGACCTGTGTGGTTTTAGCAGAGCCGCCCGTGTGGGGCGCGTGGGGTCCCACAGCCTCTGCAGCAAGGGCCAGGCCTAGCTGGTGCCCGGGTCCTGGCTGGGGCTGCTGCCGCGTCTTGGCTTCTTCAGACAAGGACAGGCTCTGCCAGGCCCCCAAGGTCAAGGCCTTGGCCCCCCTCCCTCAGCCTCACGCTGCAGTGGCCCCTTGTCTCTCGTCTCCGAGGCCTGGGCCCCCAGTCCCCTTCCCTCCTCCTCCACTGGGGCCCCCAGACAGTGTAGGACAGGGTCCATTGTCCTTTTCAACATCTTCCCATCCTCTGGGAGGCCCCACTTGAGTGGTCCAGCTGCAAGGAAGGGCGCCCCCCATGGCAGGTGCAGCAGGAGGCCTGGGTGCAGGCAACTGGGGGCACTGTGGGGGCTGTGGCTGCTCACAGCTGGTGACCCCAACATGCTCCGCAGACAGGTCAGAGAAACCCCAGCTGGGTCAGTCTAACATGGAGGAAGGATGGACCTTAGGTAGTGGGGAAAGACCTCTGTCCAGTGTTAGGGAGCCCTTGGGCAGCGGGACATCTGGCCAGCTTTGAGTCAGTGAGGCGGGGCGGGCCCCCTGGAAGGCACAGCCCCCAGGACCTCCTGAAGGAGACCGAGACCCCAGACTCGTGTGCGTGCCTTTCTCGGCCCCTGGGGCTCGCACGGGGGCAGGGGCTGCGCCATCACCAGCCCCAAGGAAGTCTTTGTGGGCAAGACAGACCCACCCGGTCCTCCTGAGGCTGTTGTGCCACCTGGATGCCCAGCCCCCCATCTGCAGGCCACACCCTGGAGCTCAGAGCCCCGGCCCCCACAGGGGCTGCCTGGGGCGGGTGGGGGTGGTCAGCACCTTCTTGCTCCCTGCAGCCCCCAGGCCCAGCCGTGACCTCCCTGCCACTCTCCTCTCCTGTCCCTGGGCTACCTTGCCCCTTGATGCGGTTACAACCCCTGGGTGACTTCAGGGCCCATGTGGACGCCCCCCGACCTCAGCCCTTGCCCCCACATGGCAGAGGTGCATGCGAGCTGCCCTGCGCCCACACTCCCAGGGCGGAATCTCGCTTCCTTGCACCCCCCTATGGTGGGGGTGAGGGGAGCAGCCCGCCGGATGGTGGTAGGTCCTTTCTGGGGGCAGAGACAGTGCCCCTGAGGGGGGGCAACGTCTGCCCCGAACAGGCGATTGTTGACTGGTTTGCCAGCTGACCCTGACCGGCTGGTGGCTCTCTGCCAACTGCCACCCCGCCCCACCCCCCACCTTTGTCCGGGCAACCCCCGCCCCGAGGACTCTCAGGCTGGGCGCAGAGCAGCTGGCCAGGTTCAGAGGTGCAGGCGGTGGGTGGGCCGGGGATGTCCGGCGAGGTCGCAGGGAGCTGGGCAGGAAGAGGCAGGCTCTGTGGGCCCGGGACTGGGCTGCCCGGCCCCTGTGTGGCCGCCCTGCACTCGCTCTGCGACCAGGCCCCAGAGCGCCCTCAGCCACCGGCAGAAAGGCCAGTGGGCAGCTGCCAGTCCTATGGGGTTCAACAGGAACACAGATGCCGGGCTCCCCAGCTCTGCAGAGTGTTCCGGGGTGGGGCTGGGGACCGGGCCCCGCCCTGGGGGCCCCCAGTCTGGAGGCGGATGAGGGGTTCAGCTGTGTCCTCAGGGTGACCCTCAGGCCCGGATAGGCTGGGCCATTTCGGGAGACTCTGGGTGTCCTCGGGTAGGGTCCCGGGAGGGCACGGCCCCAGGTGCAGAGCCAGCCAGCCATCTTCCCTCTGATCTGTCCTGCGCACGATAAGCCGGTCGCCTTGAAGTCCGGCAAACTTGAAAGGCGGCCCGGGCTCTGACACCCAAGGGTGTGACTGCCCACTTCTGCTGCCCAGCCTTCCTGGCTTCAAAGGGGTGTCGGCCCGCCGTCCAGCAGCTGTCTTGGAGGAGGGGCCCGAGGCTGATGCCAGGGACGGGGCAGTGTGACAAGAGGCCAAGGATGAGGGGCACGTGGGACAACCCTACCCCCACGGACCATGTCGGTGGGGGGGTGCCTGGCAGGAGATCAGAGCCTTGTCCTGGGGCCAGGCCAGGGACCTGGGACAGGGGTGCAGAATGTGGGACAGGAACATGGGGTCATTGGTGGACACAGACTTGGCCTGGGGCCCAGGACAGAAGGTCAAGGACTCCTGGGTGCTGCTGCGCGGGGCCCACAGGGTCTGGGTCTGCTGCTGGGGCTGGATCAGAGGCACCCCCAGGTGACTCGCCCCCACTCAGGGCACAAGGACGTGCGGACCTGTGGGGTGGAGGCTGCTGCAAGATGGGGCGCAGAGGCAGGCACTCCCTGTGCGTCCCCTGGGCTGGGGTGCGGGGAAGCGGTCCCTGCCCCATACCTGGCGGCAGCAGCGTCCAACATGAGAAGTTTCTGGTGGCCGGTAGTCCAGGACACCCCATGAGCCATCTCTGGTAGGCAGGGGCCACTGTGACTGCTCATCACACCGGGGGGCTGGGTCCTGGGGTGTCCAGGAGGGTCTGGCCGCTGGGGGCTGCCTTGGGGCCCCTTGCTGACCTCGGCATGGCCAGCACCCAGGCCTGTCTGGGTTCACAGGACAGGCTGGGAGGGCACCAGGATGGCATGGGGGAAGCTGGGGACCAGCGGGTCTCTGAGAGACCGGGGGTGGGGGCGGTGGTGCTCAGCCACATGGGGGCCTGGGCCCCCGGGGCGCCAGGTCCTGCCTCTGAGGGGAGGGAGATTGGGCTGAGTGGTGGTGTTCCAGCCCGAGGCTGAGATGGGCGTTGACGGATGCTGAGTTCAGGATCCCCATGACACCGTGGCAGGGCCCCACTGGCGGGCAGGACCTGGGGAGGCTGGCGGAGGGCCCGTGGTTTCCCCGGCCTTGAGGCCCCACTGTGCACAGAGCCCGTCTGAAGCGGGCGCGGTCATGGCCCAGCGGTGATTGGTCCTGAAGTCCGGCTTCTACTTTGGGCTGCGCCGTCTGCCAGCCCCTCCTCTGGCTGCTCAGCCAAACCTCTGCGAGCCTGGGACTGACCCGGGGACCGAGCCCATCAGCACTGCTGTCCTCCAACACTGACCGCCCAGCCAGAGGCGGAATTAACAGCGGGCGCACTGGGCCTGCGCCCCGGGCCCCGATTTCCGAAGGGCCCCGCAAAACCCCCGCTCTACACTTTTTTCTAATGACACCAAGTTTGGTTTCATATGTGCGATTTTAATTACGTACAAGTTTACAGTCGGCGGTAAAACCTGATAGTATGTTTAAATATTTTCTTCTGCGCCTGGGGCCTCAACCGACCTTAATCCGCCTCTGCGCCCAGCCCTCCCCGAGCCCTGGTCAGTCCTCACCTTGGGTCCAGTCCCCAGCCCCAGCTTCCCCGATCTTAGACGGCTGCTCTTGGTGCCGGCGGGGGGTGGGGGTCGGCCCCCCTCCGGGCTGTGCGCTTCTGTGACCAGGTGGGAACTCGTGCAGGCCCCAGACCTGGAGGTGGGGGAGCTGGAGGTGGATCTGCCTGCCACTTGGGAGCTTCTCCTGTGGACACCAGCGGGGGCGGCCCCGAAGGCTTGCTCCGGCCTCACAGACCTAGTCGGCCTGGGGTCCCGTCTGCGGGCGCTCAGGGGCCCAGCCCTGTGTGTGCCTTGCTGGGCAGCGTTCTGATGTGGACCCGTCGTCGCCGAAGTGCGCTGTGGAAGCGGCTGGCACAGGACCCGGCCGACTCTGGCTGGGCGCTGCGTGCACCCCATGGCCCTGGGCACCTCAGGCAGTCTCAGGGGGAAGGGGGCTCTGCGCACACAAATTCCAGGTCAGCTCGGGGCTGGGCAACACCCTGGGCCGGGGGGCCCTTGGCACATGTCTACTTCTTGGGGTACAGGCTGCTTTCTTTTGGGGGGTCCTGACTTTGGTGTCTGTCTGAGGTGAGAAGGCAGCATGGGAGCGTCAGGCCCAGCGGCCAGCGCAGGGGCCCGAGGCTTCCTGGGCTGCAGCCCCTCAGCAGGGGTCACAGGTCACAGGCTGGGCACCCACACCACCCTCACTCCGAGATCAATCTGGGCCCCCTGGGACCCCAGGCGCCTGTCACAGACCCCTCTTCTGGGCCCCAGGGCACGAGGCCTCCCCAGGGGCTGCAGGGGGCCACATCCGAGGGATCCCCCCTGCCGCCCTGGGGCCACGCCCTGTGGAGGGGCACATGCTGGCTCACAGGGTGGGTGGGGGTGCCCAGTGGGACTGACAGAGGGTCTGTAGCAGCCTCAGGTGAGGGCGCTGTGGGGGCCTGAGGCTCCCCCACCCCCCGCAGGCGGCTATGAGTCCCACCCCCACCCCCACTGCAGCCACAGGCATCTGGTCCTGGGCTGGCAGGTGGTGACAGCTGCCAACAGCTGGCTGGGGGGCGCGGGCGCCAGCCTTACCTTGTGCCATGGGTGGGGGTGGGGGGTCCGGCTGGGCCCTGGGTCTTGAAAGGGTCCATGCGCAGGACGGCCCTGGAGAGTGGGGCTCAGGCTGAGGGCCCCAGGAGGCTCCACTGCCCCTGGGGGTCCCCACAGGGAGGGGCGAGGGCAGTCGGGGCCAGACAAATGGGGGGCAGCAGGCCGGGTATTTGCTAGAAAGCAGCGACCACCCCGTCGGGAGGCAGCACCGGTGGGCTTCGGGGGGCAGGCCCTGGGGAGAGGGGGGCCGGGCTCACGGCGAGGGGCACGGGCAGCAGGTCCCGCCCAGACCCCTAACCTTCCTAGAAAACCATTAGTCTCCACGGATGACGCCTTCCCCTGGGGCCGGTGACCCCAGCATCATCTCTGTAGCCATTTCAGGAAGCCCCCCAGCCTGAGCAGCCCTGGTCAGAACCTCCCCTCAGCCACGCCCCAGGAACACGGTCTGGGGTGGGTTTATACTTCCGGGACCTCGGGGACACCTCGCCACAAACCCCTGCCCCCTGTGGCAGCCTCCCCACAAGACGGGCATGGGCCGGGGGGGCATCAGCGCCGGCTCCAGCTGTACAGAAAGTGCAGCGGCCGAGGCGGACGACGCTCCCTGATGACTGGGTGGGAAGGTGGCCATCCTGGGTGGCAGGGAGCAGGAGCCCAGCCTCCACCCTCAGCCTGCTCTCTGCAGCCTGGGCAGCACCGTCCACCCTCAGGTCTCACAGTCGAGTCCTCCCTCGGGGGCTCTGCAGCTACCTGGCCACTCTGACCCTCGGTCTCCTCATCAGTGGCCTGGAGGACAGGAGGGGAGCCCAGGCCTGGCCCCAGAGGGCATGGAGTGGCTGGGGGACCACCAAACACCTCATCCCAGACCCAGACCCGGGCAAGGGGGGCAGGGGCTCCGCAGAGGCAAATTCCTTCCTTCTTCACAGCTTTCCCTCTACTTTTTTTCCACTTTTTCCCCAAAGCAGCCCTTCACGGTTCGTTCCTGGAGCCCCTCCAAGACAATCGCACCAGCTCGCTTGGCGGCCACAAAGCCCCTTTTGACGGTGTCGGCCGAGCCGAACTAACACTGGGGGTGGGGCGGGCAAGTGAGGCCCCGGCGCCTTCACGGGGTGGGGGTGCACCGGGGTTGCACTGGGAGCTCTGCCCACGGCCCTGCCAGCCTGAGCCCATTTCTGGCTGTGAGGACGGTGCCCCCACCCCGTCTGTCCTGAGCCCAGCACCTCCGAGTTCCCCTGGTTGAAGGGCTGACATCACCAGGGTCTGCTCCGAGCTACCCGCTGGCGCAGCTGCTCTGGGGGCGGCCTTGGAGCGTGCCCCTGCGTTGGTCAGCGTGTCCGCGTGTGGGACGCCACCGCCTGTTGAGGCAGGGGGTCTGCAGCCACAGGGCCCTGGGTCCAGCGAGCAATGGAACAGCATGTGTCTTGGGGTGTCTGTCCTCTGCCGAACATTCCCCACCCACGGGCTCAGGAGGACTGGTCTCCGGTGGCCACGCCTGTACACAACGGTATCTTGAGTGCTTGGTGGAAGGCGCTGTCAGACACAGGGTGCCAGGCGGTGTCGGGGCTGGAGGCCCTCTGTCTCCATCTTGCCCCTGGGAACCCGGAGGCGACCCTGAGCCTGGGGCACCCAGACGCCTGGTGGCTGGGGTTCCTGGACAGACAGCAGCGGGGGTCTTTGCTTCTGGTCCAGAAGGGTGGCTAGACCAGGACATGGGGGTGCGGGGGCGCGCATAGCCCAGGCTGGCAACAGGAAGTGTCTGCACCGGGGACAGTACAGGGCAGGCCCTGCCTCTGGGTGCGTGGGGGCCGCTGGGGAGGGTGGCAGCACAGTGTGCCCAGGACAGGCTCCGGGCTCCCAGGTGGGCGGCGGGCACCCAGGGGCTGCTCGCGGGGCCCTCGCAGGTTGGCCGGAGGAGCTCTGCTTGGCTGCAAACACAAACGTCGCCCACGGGGCCCAGCAGGGGCGGCCCGGAGCGGGGCACAATCCACCCTTTGTTCCCGAGGCTGCTGGGAGCCTGCAGGCCAAGAGGAAATGGGGGGGAGCGCCAGCCAGCGGGCCTCGCCGCCCGCAGACCTCGCCGCCTGGTGGACGCCAGGCCCGGCCCAGCAGAGGAGCTGGAGGTTGCTGGCTCCCGGGACGGGCAGGCTGCCCACCCAGGTCCCCGCCAGGCACCTTCGGGCATCTGAAAGGGGTGGGTGGTGGATCCCAGTGGTGAGACCTGGAAGCCCATGGCCACCCCCTGCCCAGGTCTCCACCCTCCTGCACCCCCACCAGCCTGGCCCCGGCCCCTCCTGCAAGGCTGTTTGGGCCACTGGGGAGGGCAGGTCCAAGGTGGACCTGCTCCCGCCAGAGGAGGCCCCTGCCCACGGCCTCCTGCCCACAGTCCCCTCCTCTCTCCCTCCTGGCCCCAGACCGCAGGCCGGTGGTGGGGACTGGCCACGCCCCTCCCTGCTCCTGGCCACGCCCCAGGGCCCTGCAGACACAACCGACGGGAGGGGTTTGCTCCCCATCCTTGGGGCAGCCAAGCTTGCCCCTCACCCGTGGAAGGGGACCCTGGGCCTGAAGGGCCCCATGTCAGGGTGCTACTTCCTGTCCAGGGCAACCTGGGGCCACAGATAGGAGTGTGTGCCTGTGAGCACATGCACCAGTGTGTGCATGCACGTGTATGTGCCTGTAGGGGTGTGGGGCTGGAGGCCCCTTCCGTACTCTCACACCTCCCCTCACACCGCATCCCTCTCCATGGCTCTGATGACCCCTGGGGCCTCATCCACAGGTCTGCTCCGTGGGTCTCCTGGGGTCCTGGGGCTGGCACACAGACCCTGAGGGTCCATCTCAGCCTGTGTCTCCTGAGGCCCCGCTGTCACACCTTGATCCTTGCCTCCCCGATGAGGGCCAGCTCTGCCCTGGGCCTGACTGTCTGATCCTCTCAGGTAGAGGTCCCCACCGCCACGGCTGGCCTGGCTGGGGCCTTGGCAGGTGGCACCGGGGACGGATGCCCATGTGGTGGCACAGCAGCTCTCCAGTCCCAGGCAGAAGCATGGGGGCCGGGCCCCCCTCTGACCTCTGGTCTGCCTGCTGGGCCCTGTGGGTGGACCTGGTCCCCAAAGCCCACCCAGAAGGGGGATAGCCCCAGGGGCAGAGGGTCTGTCCCATGGTGGGGCTGGGGCAGTCACCGCATCCCCGAGGCCCTGGGCTGTGGTGCCAACAGCCACTGAGCAGCCCAGGCCCAAACAACATGTCCCCATGCCCAAGAGGGGGTCCCACCTCTGGTTTCGGGGTTCCCCTGGCCTGCCTGGCCTCACCCTGGCTCCCCCAAGTTCTGGATCTGCTGGGCTCCCCACCAGCCTCTGCTGGCTGCAGGGAGCTGGCCCGGATGAGGGGAGGGTCCCGGGTGCCCTCCACCTCCCCCAGGGCAGGCCTCGAACCATCGCAAACCTCTGGACGGTTTCTCGGCTGTGCTGGGGCCCCTGTACTCCTGCAGAAGAATGACAGGACACCAGCCCGCTCTGCAAGCAGCAGCCGGGGCTGCGGCAGTGGGCTGACCTCCCGTAGCCTCCGAGCCCCAGTCTGCCTGTCCTCCTTTTGCCCCCGAGCCTGACCTGCCTGGAGGTGTCTGAGCTGGGGCGCTGGCCCCTGGGGCTCAGGCCCGGGGCCTCCCTCCCACCACGAGGCCTCCCCTGCCCACGTCCCTCCTGATGTCTGGCCAGAGGGCTGGGAATAAAGGACCACACGAGCCATTTTGGGGGGCGGCCACCCACCATGCAGGGCAATACACATTCACGTACAGGACGGAGAGCATTGCCCAGAAGGCTTGAGCCGCAGCCACCAGGTTGGCAGGCGGTGGTAGCCCCTCTTCACAAGGGATCGCAGGCCTCTGGGTGTTGGCACAAGGCCCAGGTCCCTTGGGTGAGGTGGGGAGACAGGCACTCGCCACCACTGTATGGGTCTGGTGTCCCTCTGGGCCCAGAGCGGTGTTCCTGGGTGTGATAGGCCCCTCAGCTCAGCTGGGGCGCCTGAGGGGGGCACCCCGGTCCTGCGAGGGTAGATTGCTCCTGTCCTTCAGGGACATCGGTGGTGGGCGCAGGGCCGGAAGGGGCCTGGGGAAGCAGTCATTGTGGCTGGGACCTGCCCCTGCCGGCTGGCTCCCCTCGGCACCAGGCACCCAAGGGACCGGCCCAAGACGCTCGGGTGAGCCCAGCCCACAGGGTTATGTTCTCCAGGACATGTTTTCATCAGGGGCCTGGGCTCAGCGTCCGGAACGGGTGAGAGTGGACACCACAGTGGGGTGTCGGGGACAGCCAGCTGGAGCCCACCCTCCCCTTCGGTGCCCAGGTTCCTGAAGCAAGTGTCGGTGAGGGTGGCCCTGCAGGGACCGGGAAGGATCTCAGGCCCTGGGGGAGTCCCGGGGAACCTAAGTCTGCCCAGTGCCAGCCATGAGGTCTGTAGGGGCCACTGTTCACCTGCTTCACCCCCTAAACACCTGCAAGGCCTGTGGGCCCCACCTTCTGGAAGCTCTGAGCTATGGGCTCCTAACTGCTGTCTCATGTTTTTGTTGTCTGAGCTGAGCAGGGTGGGTGGCGGTTCTTCCCAGGGGACGAGGAATCACAGGCCAGCCCAGCCCAGGCAGCCTGGGGTCCTCCACCTGGTGAGGGGATCACAGCCTAGCCTGTGGCCTCCAGGGAAGCGGCATGACAACCACCATTCTGGCTCTCTCAGCTCAGACGCCCGGTGCCCCGCAGTCCAGGGGACATGGCTTTGAGGGCCCCCTTGGAGGACAAGGTGTCAGTCTAGCCACTGGGCTCCTCGAGGGGCCTGGCTGGCTGAAGCCAAAGTGCCTATGGCCAGGCCTGTCGTGCCCCCAGCTGGCCAGCTGGGGCCTTGAGTGGCAGGCCTGGTGAGGCTGAGGGCTGGATCCAGGTGCCACTCGGGTCTGAGTCAAGCTGCAGGAGGGCCGTGGACCCTCCTCCTGGCCCTGGTGCCCCAGCCGGGTCCCGAAAGTGCCCGGCCTCGCCCTCCTGCACCCAGGTCTGCAGCCAGCCCTGATACCGGGCCGGGCCCAGGCTGTCAGGGGGAGGGCAGGCACCGTGGCCGGGACCACGTTGGCGCAGTGTGGAGCTGGCCTGGCATGGCCGCCGAGCCAGGCGCCGGCCTCACGGTGGAGGGGGCGTCGGGGTGTCTGTGAGGCGAGCGAGACGCTTCTGGGCTCACGTTACAGTTTCCACTGGAAAAACAGCCCCGTTTTGAATGTTGGCTGAGCTTTTAAAAATTGCAAAGAGACCCAGTTTCCTGAGGAGTGCTTGCTAAGGGAAGGGGTCGCTTCTGCTGAGCATGGCACCCGCCCAGCTGGAGCGGCAGGCTGGGCTGCAGGAGGCGGGGAAACTGAGGCAGCTGTGGCCTGGGGTACGAGGAAGCTGCGACAGAGGGGTCCTCTGTCCTGGGTAGCCGCCCTCCCGACCAGTAGTGGGCAGGCATCCCAGACCCCCACATTGCCCACGGGCCACGGCAGCTGCACCCCCAAACCACAAGACTAGAGAGCCCCACCCATCAGAGCCCCTGCCTCCAGCGGCTGCTCTAGGTCCCATGTGCATACCGTATACATGTCACAGCCAGGACCCCTGCCAGGACGAGGAATCACCAGGGTACGGTGGACGCAGGAGCAAGCCCAGGTTGTCTGGGTCTCGGGGTGGCGGGGTGGCAGGGTGGCGGATGCCGTCATTGTGTGTGGAGGGGCTGGGCGTGCACACATGCGAGTGTGTGCAGTGCACACGTGGGCCCAGTGCACGCACGTGTCCATGCATGTGTGAGCACGTACGTGGTGTGAGTTTGGGCATGTTCCTCGCCTCCACCACATTTGGGGTCAGGTCTCTGGGAAGGATTTGAGGTCCGGGGCCTCCTCTGCCTGAGGGCCAGGGTGGGGCAGGGTGGGGCAGGGTGGGCCCCGGCGTCCCTGGGGAGGAGCCTGGGGGGCAGAAGTCTGCTGCCCGGACCCCGGGTGGGCCCACGTCAGCCGCCCTGCCGGCCTGTTTTCTTTGGAAGGCAGTAGACATTCCTGGTGCCGCACGGCTGACACGCCAGATGACAAAAGTGCCCACTGGGTAAACGGGACCCCCGCCCGCCCCGGCTGTGTTCCTAGGTTCACGGAAGGCTCTTTCTGACGCCAAAAACATCTGGAAACGCTTCCAAGAACCGGATTCGAGCTCCTCGCACTTGGAAGTCGGCCGCCCCGTGTGGGATGGAGAAGCTGGCGGTTTCAAGCCCGTGCCCTGGCCCCCACCCCACCCGCCGGGGGTGCCCCCGGCTTGGGGGCAACTCTGGGACCTTGGCTCCCAGTGGAGGCTCCTCATGGCAGGAGCTGGAGGTGGTTCCAGAAGGCCTGGCACGGGCCCGTTGTTTCTCAGCCGGCCAAGCCGTCCCTCAGCCCTGGAGAGGGGGGTTCTTCCTTTTACACCTGGTCTTGTCAAATATCCCCATGAAGGGTGATCCTGTGGAGAGTTCTAGATGCCACAGTGACCCCCGCTGCCTGAAGTGACCCCACTCCCGAGGGTGGGGTACTGCCAGAGGGCCCTGTGGTGATCCCTCTATGGCTCCTGCAGGGAGCAGGGCCCGTGTGGGCGACGCTCCGTGAGCCCAGAGCGGGGGGAGACACGCCTCTGTCTGCGCCGCCCGCCGCCCACCCCAGCTGGGCTCCAGGCTGGCCCCGCAGAGAACGCAGACCGAAGCTCGCGCGGGCCGGCCCTGCTCGGTGCTCTACTGGCTTCCCCGGGATTCACCAGGAGTCTTGCCTTGGAAATTCCCCAGGCCAATCGCTTTCCTGCCACATTTACATCTAAGATTTAGAAACGCGGAAACCAGAAGTGGCGAGTGAGATGAAGTGGGGGGGAAGGGACGTGCAGGAAGGTCTCGGAGGGGACGGACAGTGGTGCCACCTGCCCCGGGGAGCGATGCGAGACTGCGGTCACCCAAAGGCTCTGTGGGCCCAGGGGAGTCCTCATCTACCAGGCTTACCCAGCACCCCTGACGCCCCGTCAGGCCTGAGGCCCCAGACAAGGACCGGGACAAGCACCCAGGTGCGGGGGGCAGGTCCCCAGGGTCCTGAAGGTGCTGGGCTTGGCCGGCGCTGTCACACAGGCCCATGGTGTGTATGGCTGGAGCGTGTCTTGAGGGGCTGGAACAGTGGCCACGTCTGGACACTGAGGGCAACGGGGAGGCTGCCCTGGGAGGGCAGGCTGCACAGAGAGACAGGGCTTGGTGCTGTTTTGGGCCTCAGTTTCCCTGGCTGCAGCGATCAGGCTGCACCTGCCACCCCTAGTCCCACCAGCTCTAAACCCTTAGTCCAAGTTTGGCATCGCGATGGCTCGTGCCGCCGTCACCCTCCTGGTTTGGCTGCCTGGGGGGGCTTGAGTCACCTGTGATGCGGTGGGCTGAGGCCACATCACAGTGCTCCTATGGTGGGGTGTTTATGAGGTCTGCAGAGACCCCCCACACCGGTCCCCAGGCCCCCAGACCACGGGCACCTGCAGGCGAGGTGCCGACCTCCACAGCGAGACACACCTTCCAGGAGCCTGGCCTCCCAGGGTTCCCCCGCCAGGCCTGCGAGGCCACAGCCGCCGCCTCTGGGACGCAGGCAGGCCCCACCGCCACTGCGACCGGGACGGGCTACGGGGAGACAGAAGCCAGAATGAGAACTGCCGCACTGGAAACACAGGCCAATGCCCGAGGTCGTGGTTCAGGGTGAAACGTGAGCAAGCCCGTGTGTGAATGGCGGTGCGTGCGTGTGCAAGGGCAGCCCCTGTGGCAGAGTCGGTCGTGTCACAAGCGGGGCCTCCGCCTCACTTTGAGGCTCCTTTCCACTGACTGTGATGACGAGGGGCCAATGGAACCCGAGTGGATCCTGGGCGTCTGGGGAGCTTGGGCCAGCCCCGCCCCCTCATGGGGCGAATGTGGCTTCCGTGCACAGAGCACACCCGCCAGACATGGGGGCCTCGCCTGCGTTTTGGGTGCTGACTTGCACTGCGGGTGGTGGGACCTCGAGGACAGCCTGGGGGGACACTTTGGGCAACCAGCCTGTCGACATCCACTGAGCCTCCAGCCACAGGACCCCGCTGCTGGAACCACCCTCCCTAGCCAGACCCCTGGACCAGGTCTGAAGGGGGCACCCTCCCCCCCACGCAACCATGCCCAGAGTGCTAGCAGTGCGGCCCCTTACGCGTGACAAGAAATCGGTGTGCAGAGACTCGGAACTACCGGCTAAGAATTTGAGGAATTTCCTTGAGTCTGAAAGAGGCCTCATTCAAGCCTCCCTCCCAGTCATGGCCATGGGGGTGAAAGGGCCTTTGTGCTGCTCAGCCTGGTGAGTGGGAGCCCGCCCGGTGCGGGCTGTGCCCCTCCAGAGGGGTCAGGGGACGAGGGGCTGCGACCAGCGACCACTCCTGGGAAAGCCGAGCACGGGACGTCCTGTGGGGTCAGCAGTGGCAGCTGCAGCGCTCAGACCTGCCTCCCACGGCCCTCTGATCAGGCCCTCCCTCCTCAGCTGTGCCCAGTCCTGCCCGTGTGGGCCCTGGGGCTCCGGACGCCCCCACCGGGCTGAGTCCTGCTCCCAGGGCCATCTGCCTGGGCCCTACCCATCTGGCTCCCTCAGGTGGAGGGATGCCCATGCCCGGTACCCACCCTGCCCCGCTCGCCTGAACCAGGGGCTGGGCCTCCCTGGTGTCCTTCCTGAGCCCTGTCCACTGTTGGAGCTGAGGAGGGTGAGCGGGGCACTCAGTACGACCTTGCTCACCGCCCTCTCGGTCCACAGGAGCCGCGGGACGAGCTCACCACTGAGCTGGCAGCTACAGAGCCTGCCTGTGGGCCTGTCCTTATTAAACCCAAGCGATCCGATGCACCCAGCAGGGCCTGGAAGATGAGGCCGCGTCTGGAGCTGCCAAGGAGATGGCACTGGCCTGGGTGTGGTCCTGGGAGGGTCCTGGGTGGGGTGGGGACAGGCCCTGCCCCCTGTGGCGTTGGCAGAGAGGACTGCTCCCCACTTGCTCAGCCTCGGGCCTGAATGAGTGAGTGTCATCCTGTAACGGAAACACGGTGAGAAACAAAGCCAAACCCAGGATGGGAGCTACGCTGTGGAGTGTGACGCAGCAGGGACTGGGCGCGCTGCCTTGGCAGGGCCGCGCGTAAGACTCACAGTAGCGGGCGCGTCTGAACAGAGTTCGCTGTGAGCAGAGCAGGACGCTGGGCCGCACGGCAGCCTGCTGCAGTCAGTGCCGACACCGTCTCTGACACCCACACTCCGTGCAAGCCACGGCCGTCTGGAGGCTCCGGCGGGTGACTCGGCATCTTCCGGGCCGACCCCTGAGTGCTGTCCCTGGGGTTGTGTGTTACCCAAGACCACTCTACAGAGAATGACCTGCAGGCTCACTGGTGGGGACACCGTTTATCCTGAAGCTCGATCAGGAGGGCGGACTGCGGGCAGATCAGCCCAAAGAAGGTTCGAGGGTTCGCTGTGTGCATTTCACAGGAAGTGCGTGTACACGCGCAGCATGCAGAACATGCACCAGGAAAAACACACCCCAATCAGGTATCTACAGAATTTGAACGTTTCTGGGACTGGGACCAACGTAGAGTACATGCACCCGCTGCGACATTTCTGAATGACGGGCTTCGCACGCTCATGTCCACTCACCCATGGGATGGTCGTCCACATGCTGTACCCATTTTGGATGTGCACAGAGGCTCCCACAGCCCGAGGGGCTCCCCAGGGCCGCTCAGCGGGAGTATCACCTGAGGCGACGGCAATCTGCCTGCGGCTTCCTGCCCCGCCCTGTGACCAGCCTGACCTGGGCGCGGTAACACACACGTCTTTTGACACGTTTTAGGTGATTGTGACATAAAAGATTATAATTCACCCCATAAGCCTCTTTTTCAACCCACTGCGGTCCCAGCTAGTGGGGGGTAGGGGAGCACATGCCCTTCCCGGCCAATGTGAGCATCTCACCTGCCTGGCAAGGAGAAGTCAGGACAAAATCCACAGTGTCACCTGTGAGTCACAAGCACCACGGGACAGGCTGTCAGACGACAGGTCACCAGAACACAAGGTGACCTGAGCCACTGGCTGTCCCGTGTGGGGTCTTTGTGCAAGAGTCTTTCATGGGTTCCACACCCCTCAGCCCTGCCAGCGCCGGGTCAGAAAAGCTCCGGCTGACAGTGCTCACCGGGCAAAAATACCCACGCCGGGGAGGGGCCCAGGTGCTGGGAGAGCAGTGTTCCAAGCACCTCACAAGCACGCTGCCCCAGATAACCAGGAAACGCTTTATTCAGTTGCACTGCTGAATCGCCGCGTGATTCACTGCTCCCTGGGCGCACAGTGGGCGGGCTGGAGTGTGCGGTACATAGGCGAAACGGTCACCTCCCGAGTGGGAGTCCCCCGGGGCCGGCAGACCCTGCGGAAGCAGAGTCACAAGCACAGTGGCGCCACGGGAAAGCTACCAACCGCTGAGATGTGTTACAACGGGAAGCCATCACAGCTCCCGGGAGCCTCCCGGTGCAGCCCGCTCGCACGGACACTTGCCTGACTGCCGCCTCTGCAGCAGCCCCGAGATGCTGATGGGGGGCCTGAGGGCTGGGGTCAGCGCCGGGGGGCTGCCGAGGCCAGGTAAGCCCCCTCCTCCTGCTCTGCCTGCGGCCTGCAGGCCAAGGCTCTGGGATGACCCCCGGCAGGAGATCTGCAGAGGTGAAATCCTAGGAGTAAATTCAACAAAGTCACCAAGGCCTCATGTGACTGGCAACGTGATCATTCACACAGTGTTTCTTAGCTTTAAAGGCCATGTCCCCACTGCCTGGGGGGCAGAGGGCCGTGCTGAGCCTCCACTGACAGCCACGCACAGGGCCTACGGGGACAGCGGCCTGTCACCAGGCCCGGGGTTTGCTCTCAGCAGACCCCCTCCACCAGACCCTCCTCTGTGCTGGTACCAAGTCAAGAGTTACCCTCAGCGGGCACCAGCACGGAAGGCCGGGCCCTCCAGGCAGTGGGGTGGGGGTGGGAGGCCGTCAGTCTTATCATGGCAGCGGACGCAGCCAGGCAGCAAGTGGGGGCGACCCCATGCGTCGGGGGGCAGTGGGCACAGGTGTGGCTCTGGCTGAGCTAGGGGAGGGTGCTGGAGGCCACCAGCTGGATGGTGCCAGATGGCCAAGTGTGGACGTGGGCCTTGGCACTGGAAGCCATTAAGGGGTTTTAGGTGGGGCCAGAGGGGCGTGACGGCCTGACCTTAGTGCTCAGAGGGCCCTGTGGACATGTCAGTCACCCATCCGGGGGCACCAGACAGCGGACCCACGTCTGAGACGGCGGACATGGGTCAGTGGGTCACAGTCTGCTTGGGGACTGGCAAACGGTAGCCCTTGGGATGATCCAGCCCCTGCCCTTGTAGGTAGTTTTGGGGGGACACAGACGCGCCCCTCTGCCCCCAGGCCTCCCGCAGCAGCGCACAGCGGCCCGCGGACCCTGTGCCTCCCTGCGGTGAAGAAAGGTTGTGGCCACAGTGGGGCTCCGACGCACTTCACCACAGGGAGGCCGTGCTTGAGCTCCACGTCAGCTTCAAAATGGTGAAATGTCAAGGGGCCTGCACCCTATAACGCTCAGGGCGCGCAGAACTGGGTCGAGGGTAGCACACGAGGATGTCCGGGTCACATGTCGCTGTGAGGAGTTCGCTTCCCACACCTCCCACTCTGACTGGCCTTGTGGGGCTGTACCTGAGAGCGGGCGACACGCTGGGGCCACCTGGCGTCAGGCTGCGCTGCAGAGGAGGGCCGTGGCAGGAAACACTGCCTGCGGGGGTGGGGTGGGGGGGTGGGGAGGGTGTGAGAAGCACAGCTGAGGCCACTGCCTAAGCTCTGCTCCCCCCACCTGCCTGCCTGGTCCCCACTGCTGCAGCCCTGCGCACCCCGCCCGCGCTGGGTCGCCTCCACGGGAACACCCATCCCTAGGACAGGAGTGCCTCACGCCTCAGCCTCCGCCCTGTGTGCCCCAAGAACATTCAAACCATCCCACCAACAGGTACTCCGGTGTGGGGGACCAGGGGCAGGGTTGTGCAGTCAGCTGGGTTTCGGGCTGACACTGGCGCTCAAGCCATGGCCTCCACCCCCGCCACCCGGGGTTGGCCAGGGAGGGACAGCCTGGTACACGGAAGGTGCTCAATACACATCGAGACCTGCACTCTGAGCCCAGAAGCTTCCTGCTCTGAGAAGGTGGGGACAGTGGGGCCCACATGGGGGTTGAGGTCATCTCCACCCAAGTTCTGCATTCCTAGGTTCGTAAGAAATTTCTGGGTGCACAAGGCCCGCGGCAGGCTCCAGGGGCACAGAGGGCACGTTTACAAGGACCGCCCTTCTCTGTACCTGGAATCCTTTGCACCCACATTTTGGGGAATTTAACAGGAGAAAGGCAGAGTGAGGGGGGAAGACAGAGGCCTGGTGAGCTCCCTCTGGGTCCTTTCACAGTGCCGGCTTCGGTCAGTCGGGGTGTGCCCTTCCCAAGGCTGCCCGGCACTAAGTGGCCCTGGGCTGTGGGGACTGCGGGAGGACCCTGCAGCACAGCTTGAGAGGCAGCGATGCGAACTCTCTCCGCAGGCCGTGTCAGTGCCGTTCTTACTTCCCGCGCTTTCGGGTGGCTGGACACCTCAGGGCCTCTCTCACCCCAGAGACAGTGTCGCTCACAGACAGGACGGCGTCGCCTGAGCCCGTGCTTTGCCTGCGAGGACCAGCCCACCCACAGCCTGGGCTCTGGGCCACCTCCTCTGCCTGGCATCACTCTGCCTGAATCCCCGAGGCCAGGACAACCCCATGGGGCAGCCCCTGCCCCCTGGAAGCACTAGTGCCACACCGACCAGCCAGGGCCAAACCTAGTCAGCCGGTCCCCACCGCCTCGCCCTGTCCTTCACACGAGAAACTGCCTTTCCACGGCGCCAGCACCTCCTGCTGGCCCTATGTGGGTGCCGCCCACTTCTAGGGGTCTGTGAGCACAACATTCTTCCCTTGTGGTGGTCGTCTCCTGACCTGCTGGCCTCCCCAACCTGACTGGACAAATCCCGAGCGTTTGACGCTCAGGTGGAAACACACGCTCAGCACCACAGGGCCCAGGAAGCGGTGTCTTACCCATGCTTCACAGCAATTTATGGGGTAACTGTGGTCAACAGAGATGAGGAACGTGAGGTCTCAACACGTCAACAACTGTCGGGGTTGCGGGGACAGTGCTCTGAGGGCCAGGTGGCCTGGGCTCTCTAGCTGCCCCAGGGACGCCAGAACTTGGTTGGGGACACCACAGGTTCGGGCTGAGCCATGGGGCATGCGGGGTCTGCTTGAGTGTAGGGACTCAGCTCGCTGCTGGCGGGTGGGCGGCGCGGAGGCGGAACACCACCCGAGAACTCAGAGTGTGATGGAGTGGGCGTGCACGGGGCTGCAGTCCCCCAGAGACAGGAGGCCAGAGCAAGGCCAGCCCGCAGGACGCAGAGCCCGGCCTGGGGGTTCTGCTCAGGAAAGCAGTGCTACTTGATGCATTTTAGAAAGATTTCCCTCTGAAATATTTACACTAAAAACTTGGCATCTGAGAAGATAGTTCCATTATCTGGAAGGAAGGACTTGGTCTCCCCGTCACGCCAGGCACGTGGCACTGGACATGAGAGGCAGTGGTTGCTCCATGTCACCTGCCTACAGGTGGGACGCCCAGAACTGCTGATTGATGGGGAAGGGACAGCTGAAGGACAGCCGTCCGGCAGGTGTGATGGATGTGACCAGACATTTCTCCAGGGGTCTGGCTGCAGGGACCGACTTACCCATGCGCCCGTCCTGAGGGGGACTGATCAGGGAGATCCTGGCTGGGCCGGCCACCAGCTCGGGCTGAGGACACAGAGAGAAAACAGTGGGCAACAGTACATGGTGCCCTTAGGGAGAGTGAGGGCCACCCTTCGCACCGAGAGCACAGCCCGGTCAACCGACAGGCCCATCCACCCCAGTCGGCCTGGTCCGTAGCACGTGAGAAGGGGGGCTCCCACTGGGCCCCCACTGTTCCCTGGTGCCCACCAGCAGCCTGTGGATGAGGGGTTCACTAGGTGCTTCTAAGAATTTCAGAAGAGAGAAAGCAGAGTTCTTGGCTGATGTTAGAAGTTTTAAAATCCTGAGTAAACCCTCATTTTTGGTGCAAAACTATCTCCTGGAAACCAGGTGGTGATGGCCAGGTGTGGTGCTGCCCTTTGCAGGGGTGGAACCGAGCCAGTGTCCTGGGAGCCCCTGGCTCCAGGGTGGGAGCAAGCGACAGAGGCAGATCTACCCCCACAGCCCCTCTGCTAGCCCTGCGCACTCCTAGCTGGGGGGTAGACACACAGGTGCCACTCCTGGCCTCCATCCCTCCATTGCCATGGTCCATCCTGGCCTTCTTCCTGCGGCCCTGCATACGCCTGGCCCCATCACCTGCCCAGACTTGGCTGCCGCTGCCTCAGTGGCCATCCTCCAAGCTCCCGGCTGGGGTCACCCACCCCAGCGATCCTGAGTTTCACCGGCTCCACTGTGGCCTCACTCCTTGGCGCCCTCTGCAAGCACCTCCCCTGGCTCTGTCTCTTGCAAGGTCCTAACCTCGAGGACCGCGCTGTCCTCCCTCCCCTAGGTACCCCCTGTGGCCACACGAGCCCCTGGGCTGCCCCCTCACGTCCACCTGCACCCTGTTCTACGTGCCCTGCCCCGTGTGCCCAGTGCCAGCCAACTCTAAGCACCTGCTGCCACGTGTGAAACTCCAACAGAGAAAAGTGTTGCCACGTGGTGAGCACAGAAGCTACTGTCAGCTTAGAATCCGGTGAATAGTCTGTGCTCGTCCTGGCCTCTGATACAAAGGGTTCGTGTTCACAGGGCCAGTTCCTGAGTCCGCTGCTTGGGCGAGAACCCAGCAACAGGTGAAGCAAAATGAACTTAAAGACCCAAGTGTGCAGGACGACGGCTGTGAGCTGGAGTCAGTGACAGGCCAGCCGTGTGGGGCAGGGCTGGCGAGGTGCCGCCAAGAGCCCTGGGAACAAGGTGTACCCAGACTGGGCCATGCGAGGACCCCGTTTCTGGTGCACGTTTGGGGGTTTCTGTCCAGGCCACACTTGGGAGTGCAATGGGGTCGGCACCAGGGCCGGGCAACTATGGCCTGCACCCCATTTTTGTTAATAAGTTTTACTGGAATGCAGCTGCGCCCACTGGTCTCCCCACTGGCAGGGGCGAGCTGCGGGGACAGAGGCCCTCGGCCCACACCGTCTTAACAACTTACTGTCTAGTCCTGGACAGGCACTTGCTGACACCTGGTCAGCACCTCACTTGGGGTTTTAGAACAAATAACCCATCAAATGCTGGCCCCTCAGCTGCGGTTCCCAAGGGAACACCCAGCAAAGCGCAAATCAGTTCAGCCTGTCGGTCTCTGAGGCTGCATGCGGGCCGAGGCTGAGGTCCAGCCTGTGGGAAGCCTGT
>PVJD01002058.1:0-120000 GCA_004026545.1 Mormoops blainvillei
ATGCTGTCACAAAGGGTAGTAGCTCCTTCTTCCTCTCTGCTATGTAATATTCCATTGTGTAAGTGTACCATAGTTTTTGACCCACTCATTTACTGATAGGCACTTAAGTTGCTTCCAGCACTTGGCTATTGTAAATATAAGTCACAACACCATAAAAGTCCTAGAGGAAAACATAGGCAGGAAAATTTAACCCAAATTCTGTTGTTTCTATGAGTTTGTTGGAAAATCTTAGATATTCCATGCAGTAATATTTTCACCAATATGTCCCCTAGAGCAAGGGACATAAAGGAAAGAATAAACAAACGGGACGTCATCAAAATAAGAAGCTTCTGCATAGCTAAAGAAAACATCAGCAAAATGAAAAGGGAACCATCTGTATGGGAAAGTATATATTTGCCAATGATCCCTTGGACAAGGGTTTGATCTCCAAAATATATAAAGAACTCACACAACTGCACTCCAGGAAGACAAACAATCCAATTTGAAAAGAAATTTTTTCATTATTGAGGAAAATAAGAGAGAATGAGTAGCTCACATATTGATACCTTCTAAAGAACATATTAAATATAACCAAATTATAGATTCTTTCATCATGTTTGGAAAAGGATAGTTGAAGAAAGCAACATGTAAGGAATTCACATTGATTAAAATAAAATAAAAAACCTGCTTTGATCAAACATACTTCAGGCATGAAAATGCACCATTACTGGCCCATGTAGCACTGTGATTAAGTCTCCTTGTGTCAAACAAGGGATAACCAAAAATTTTTTAAGCCCTGCCCCCTTTGGAAACTCTTGTCATCATGAAAACAAGTTCATGCTTCTCAGAGCTGATGGATTTATGCTAGTTGCACCATCCTATAAACCCCAAATGAATTTGGGATACTTGAGATATTGAATCTTTTGCAACTCTGAGGTGCCAACACAGTCTAAGTGTCCTCTGAGTGAATTACACAGTGATGCAAAATAAGATGTGGCAGTCAAAAAGATGTTTGTTGAATACTCTCATTACTCACCTTCTACTGGAAAGGTCACATAAATGAAAGTCCTACACCTTATCCCCCCACCTACCCACTAAAAACTCATCAGGTTAGGAGAGGAAGCCTTCACCAGTTAAAGAGGCTGCACATGAAAATTTATAGAAAGGACAGATTTCAATACATCATCTTCAAGGAGTGATACTCTCAGAGCTTTGCACCACTGCTCTTTTACAAAATCTTTGATTTTCTTTTGATATGCATTTTCACCCTTTCAAACACAACCGGATCTCAGTACGTATCACATTTTTAATGAGAAGAAACAAGCAGGTGTTGATGTGTTATATATAACTGCAACAATTCCAACTACATTTGTCTAATGGGTATGAATATCACTTTTCAACAATACACTAAGGAAAATAGAAAATGGAATAGAAACCTATCCCTGTTTTTGGCATCTAGAAAAGACATATTTAAGGGATAGCTTTCATCTATTTTGGGAGACAGCTGAAAATTAGCAACATTTAGAGATTACTGAGAAGACACTAATGTGAATCAAGCTCACATTATTAATAATTTGCATGCTACTTAATAACCCATGTTTTCTCCTTGAAAGCATCTATGAGTACGAAATATTCATTCCCTGATATACACCACTGGTTGGCATTTCTATTACTGATGTCCATGCTTTTATCTGTCTATTTATGTATTTATTTATTTAGACTTTATTTACTCATTTTTAGAGAGAGAGAAAGGAAGGGAGAAAGATGAAGAGAAACACTGACGTGAGAGAGAAACATAGATCATTTGCCTCTCATATGTGCCCCAATCAGGGACTGAACCCACATCCTGGGTATGTGGCCTGACTGGGCATCAAACAGGTGAACTTTTGCTTTGGGGAATGACACCCAACAAACTGAGCCACACCAGTCAGAGCTGGTGTCCATACTTTTTAAAGCAATGAGTCTTTATCATAGGAGCTTTGAATGTTGTTCTTAACAAAACATCTATAATCAGAACATATGTGATTTAAACCATGGAAGGATTGATATGGCAACATGGTTATATGCTTGCTTACAATTATCCAATATTCTAACTAATACCATGTTATTGGCTATGACAAATCAAATCAATATCATGATCGCCAACAACAAAGCATTTATTAAGTGTGTAAGTTCTTTAAATAAAATGTTTGGGAATAGAGGTAGAGGAGTTGTATAAGGTGGACCATGCATTCATAGAAATTATAGAGTTGAAAATATGAGAATATAACATGAGAATAATAACGACTAACATAGGCAGCCTTGCAATAATCGGTGCCATAGATTTGCTAACCAAGATTCATTGACAAGTCTGGGCAGATCGGATAAAGTCCTTCCTCATGCAAAGATGGGACCCACACTGGGCAAGTGCACATAGCAGACAATTGAAAGTGGCCAAAAAAGGTGAGTCACTGGCTTCATGGAAGTCTAAGTACTTGGAAATGGGGCCTAGCCAGGGACAATAGGTTTTCTGATACATACCCTTTCTCAGTTTGAAGAAATTACCTTTTATTTCTCGTTTGCTGATGGTATTATGAATTTAAGTTGAATTTTGATAACACTTTTTCTGTATATATTATGATCCTCTCTGTCTCTAACTCTCTTGGTCTCTCTTTCTCACATACACTCACACACACACACACACACACACACACACAAATAACATCTAAATGACTTACCTCATTTGTTCTGATACTAGAGTGATTTTGTATTGAATAATGAATGTTCACCTAACCTTGTAACTTTGGGAATAAAGCTCACTTGGACATCAAGTATATAATTTCATGTAATTGTTGGAGTTGATTTGCTGATGTTTTGTTTAGTTTTGTATCTATGCTCTTGAGGAATATTGATCTATAATTTTTTTTCCTATAATGTCTTTGTCTTGTTTTGGTGTCATACTACTTGAAAATGGCTTCATAAGTTGTACTGGAAAATGTTCTCTCCTCCTCTAATATCTGAAAGAGTTTGTTTAAAATTGGTATCACCTCTTCTCTAAATGATTGACAGAATTCACCAGTGAAGCTCTCTGGGCCTGGAATTTTTATTCTGGGAAAATTTTTAAATTACTAGTTTGCTTAACACACATAATAATTGCTATTTATATTTTCTACTTATTCTAGTGTCAGTTCTGATAATTTCTGTCTTTCAAACAACTTATCTATTTCATCTAAGTTATCAACTTATTTGAATAAACCAACTTTATTGGTTTAATGTTTCCTATAATATTTTCTTAATATTTCTTTAATGAATTTATGATACATCACTTCCTTTTTCTCTGTTGTTGGATTTCATCCTCTCCAATCTGGCAGGTGTAAACATGCATGCCTTCCAGCCCTGGGTGAGCTCTGGGGTTTGTTCATCTTAGAGAGCCCCAGCGTTTCTTTTTTGCTGAACTTTATGGCATTCGTGCAGTGTCCAACAGAGACCCCTGAAGACCCTGAACGGACTCCTAGGGCTCTTTCTCTGCGTTGCCCCCCTGTGCTGCTCTGTGTCACAAATGCCGGCCACTTCGTCTTCCCTAAATTCCAAGACCTGTCTCCTCACATCAGCGATAAGACTGTTTCCCTCATTTTGCCATAGTCCATTATAAGCCTCTAGGCTACAAACCAGGGGGTTTTCCTTGTCTTATAGATCACAGTTCTGCACTGACTGTTGTCCAACATCTAAAAATAGTTATTTCATATATTTTGTCTGGTTTCCCAGTTTCTCATAGGTAGGGTAAACCTGATACCAATAAATTCACGATGAGCAGAAATGTCTGTGTCTTATCACAGATGGAGGAAACCGAAACTCAGATATTTATCTTTTCCAGTGTACACAATTAATAAATATGATTAAACCTCTAGCTATACTTTTTCAGCTCTATAAAGCTGCCTCTCAACTTTTTCAGCAGATATTTATGAAACACATAGAATTTCACTAGATTTAAGAGAATCTCTTGAACCTAGCTAATTGGAATAAAATTATATCTTCACATGAAACAATAGAAGACCGTGAATCAGACAATCTGTGCTAGCAAAGTTTAAAGAAGCCAGGATACAATACGTTTCACAAAATGGTTCTAACAGGTGGAAAAGATTCTCTGTAACAGAAGTACAAGTAAAAGAGAGAGAAAATACAATACCAAAAAAGCATCATCCAATTCAATGGTTGACATTGGTGAGAACTTTCTAATTCTAACACATCATCATGTCAACCATAGCGGTCTCATTTGGGCCAAAGTCGCTTTTATCTCTTTGTATTCTCTGTGACCCTCAGGAAAAGCTATTTGAGAATTATTTAGTGGGTTCATTATAAGACAGAGATCCTAAAAGTTTGTTTATTTTAATCAGATTAAATCTTGTAATAATCATAAACCAAGCACATTTTAGTGTCCATGGACAACT
This sequence comes from Mormoops blainvillei, assembly GCA_004026545.1. NCBI lineage: Eukaryota > Metazoa > Chordata > Mammalia > Chiroptera > Mormoopidae > Mormoops > Mormoops blainvillei. Next base: position 4,407 of record PVJD01002058.1, read on the forward strand.
CGTAATGTTTTAAGCAACAGACTATAGAGAAAACATTTAAGAGCATCTAAAAATTTCAATGTAGTTGTTATTTAATATTTGGTTTATATAAGTATTTATTTCATAATTTAAGGAATCTATATACGAAAGACTCAAACAGGAAAAAAACACAAAGGGATTGCCTATGAGATTTATTATTGTTACGTATCAAAGCGAACACCCCATTGCTACAAGCAAGTAACATGCCCAATACATAACAGAATTCTGTGATGCTGAATCTTTTAACTAAATGATACCATCTCATTATGGGTGGGTGCTGTGAAACACACAGAAATGGGAGTTCCTTGGCTGTTTCCCAGCTCTGTTCCACATTTCCTGAATTTGCAGATGTGCTGCGTGTTACATGTAGACTTTTTTCTGTCCCCAGCTCTCTGGCTGTTTCTAGGTGTCAGTAGTCATTTGATTGTAACTAAAAAAAGAAAGTAGTTTGTTGACATTCAGGCACACAGACATACAGAATTACTGATATATTCCTAGAACACACCAGTCTCCCACAATGTACACAGGATAAGAAGGAATTCCAAAGTGGACGCAAAGAGGGAAAAAGTAAATTGTACATAAAAATGGTTCTGGGAGCAGATGTGTTGAGCCCTCATTTGCCTGTAAGCCTAAATGTTTGAGAAAGGCTCTCTCGCTGAATCATAATTTCTAAATTAAAGGTAGAGAAACACACTGGCAAGGATCGTTTCCGCCCTGACCCGCCTGAGAAGTGTGATGGCTTATAGCTCGTCACTATCACTCTGTCCTGAAAGTGCTAATTAAGCATCTTGATATGTAGAGAGAAAAACAGTCACTATCATCCTGATGGTCCGAGGTGGACAGTCAACAACACACGCAGAAATTATACCCGTCATCTCAAACGTCTGTGATGGGAATGGGATAAAAATGGGCACCGCATGTGCATCACTCAGGGTTCTCTTGATTGCAAGCTTGTTCACACTTCCCTCAACACACAGGGCGTCTGTGGCTTAGCTGGGAGGTTCTGAACTCTGGGGATCGTCATGAGCACAGCCTGGGCATTTCTCTCCTTTCTGTCCATCAGGACTTGGGAACTTGAACTACCAGAAATAGGGTTTCTTGAACTTGGTACTAGTCACACTTTGGACCAGATTATGCTCTCCTGTGGGGAATGTTCTGTGTGTTGTAGGATGTTCGGCGGCTTCCCTAGCTTCTGTCCCACGGGTGCCAGTAATGACTCCTGCTTAAGTTCCTACAACCACAAATGTCTCTAGACATTGTTAATGGTTCCCTGGGGGGAAAAGATATCCCCAGCTGAGAGCCCCTGACCTAGAGATGCATAACATGAACTGCATAGGTTTATATTCTGTCTCTATCACTTTCTAGATATGTGACAATGAGAAAGTTACCTCTCTGTGCTTAAATTTCCTTATCTCTCCAATAATAATTATAGCATTGTCTCCCAGATAAGGATATGGGGAGGATTAAGTGAGATACTACAAATAAGATTCTTACAACAGTAATTACACAGAATCAGCATCCAATTAATGTCAACTCTTCATACTAAGAGCAAGGTTCCCTTCATATGGTAAAGAAATGACTTCTGGCAGCACCAGATTAAACAGAAGTAGCTTAACAATTTCAGAGAAATACAGAACTCTTTTCTCCCAGTGCATCAGCCAGTTCAGCTTGGGTGATATGCCTATGTCGTGGACCGTGCACAGCAGCCAAGTGTACTCTGAATGGTGAGGCTTGGGTCGAATTCTAATCCTATGGCTGAAGGGAAGAGACCTTACTGAAAAAAGTGAGATGGGAAAGCATGATGGGCAGGCAAAATCAATAGTCACCACAGTGCACGTCAGAGTATAAAAAAACATGCAAACAGATTTCCTACCATGGCAACTGATTTGTCGAACATGAAAACCCACTTCCAGTCATGTTGTGGTAAACATTCTGGAGCAAAGAGGTGAGTAAATTGTAAGACCAGACAATGTTAAGGCGTGCCAAGAAAATGACCATTTGAAAATGTATCAGATACTGACTGGCTATCCTAAAATTAGAGGCAGGGAAAGCCTGGTTACAGCAGAGGGAATGGTCATTGCTCTTCTTTGTCTGTTTTGTGATGAGAAAAACAGAGCCGGGATAGTAATGATCAAAGTTGCCATTCACGGAGTTCGTCCCAGGTGACAGAAGCTTTACTTGCGTTATCTCAATAACACAATACCTCTACATGGCCATTACTATTTCTCACATTTTTAAATGGACGAGTAAACTTGGCTAAGGTTCACAGCTAGTAAGGAATGGAGCCAGGATTCAAGCCCAAAGCCCGCCTGACTTCACAGCTCCTACCCTTTACCCCCACACTATCATCCCAGAATCTGGCCAAGATGTCTAAGAAATTATTTGGGGGTACATACCTACTGAAGAAGACAGGGCATGAGTTAAAGCCCTTCTGTTTGGCAAATGAGCCCAGCAAGCACTGCTGTGTGAACTCCCCCAATTTTTTGTCCTAGGGAATGAATTGCAGACAAGATGAGCCTTCCTTGCCAGCAGAAACTTCTCTTGTCTTATAGTTGTCTTACTATTTATTTGCACTTTCCAATATTGCCCTTAGTTTAACACCCAGATCAAATACTGCTTCTTCTACTCAGAGCTTAGCCTGAGACAGCTGGTTACCATAGGCAGCTGATAATTTGGAATTCTTTCAAAAACCAGATTTCAAATAATAAAATCTGTATGCCTTTTTCTTCACATGCATTACCTGAATTTATCATGATATAACATTTCAACTTCATTGGAATTGCTTTTCATTTCAGTTTCCTCCCTATCCTTATCATTCATGGCTGGATACACTAGTTACTCATACTCAGTAAAGTCTCAATCCAGGTAAATGGTACTGAAACGCCCATTGTTTTATTGTAGAGTTTCAGCTTCCAAGGCCCGTAATATCTCGAAGTATCACCAAGCTGCTCTAAGGACTGGAAGCAAGCCTGGGTTGCATTTTCCAACTTGCAAAAATCCTCTGCTAGGTTAGTAATGCCAGGAAGGTGGGTTTGTTACTTTCCCATACTATGACGCTGTCTATCATGGTGGTAGCTGGGCCAACTCTCAGTATTAAAATTATGCAAGCATTTTTTCATGTTAGGTTAATTGACACTGCATTTCTGATTTATAGCATCCTTTGAAGATTGATCTGCCCCACAACTGCCTAATCTCACCCTTTATCTGGTTCAGCCTCCAGAGTATGCCATACCAGCCATCCAAGCTAAGGTGATCTATCCTATCTGTTTGGTCATTGACTGGGGTAGTCTTGAATCTCTCTTTGTCATGGGAAGCCACTGGCTTTTCACACCTTAATGCCTGTCACTTGATTGTCAGCTTCATGCCTTCTCCTTTTTTATTTTTTTTTATTTCTTGTGGTGCCTAACTAATTGTAAATATTTGTCAGTTTCATTTTGACATAATTAATTGTGCACATTTTATGTATAATAGCCAGAATTTAAGTTTATGCCTGTGGAGTATTTTGTAATATGCAAATATATTTTTACAGCACAACTAAGGAGAAACTAAGAATGCCCATATCAGCACAGAGCTGAAATTTAGCCACAAGGCATGAATTAGTACAGGGAGGGAAATATTTGCTCTCTATTTTTTGTTTTTTTAAAAATTTTTGAGGGAAATAAAATCCCTTATTTGTTAATTATTAATAGTAATTAATATTATTGAAATCAGATTAAGCTACCATAACTGTTGGCTTTGCCTGGCCCGTTTGCCAACGTCTGCTTCTTTTTGGAATTGTTGTTCAAGTACAGTTGTCTCCATTTTCCCTCCACCACTTTCCCACACCCCACCCTCCCCCACCTCCCACCCTCAATCCTACCCCCTTTGGTTTCATCCATGTACCCTTTATGCATGCCCTTTGATGACCCTTCCCCTTCTTTCCCCTGTCATACCCCTCTGCCCTCCCCTCTGGTCATTGTCAGTTTCCTCTTTATTTCATGTCAGTGGTTCTATTTTGCTTGCTTATTTGTTTTGTTGATTAGGTTCCACTTATAGATGAGATCACATGGTATTTGTCTTTCACTGCCTGGCTTATTTCACTTAGAATAATTGTCTCCAGTTCTACCTATGCTCTCGTGAAGGGTAGGAGCTCCTTCTTTCTTTTTGCTGCATAGTGTTCCGTTGTGTAAATGTACCATAGTTTTTTGATCCACTCATTTACTGTTGGGCATTTAGGTTGCTTGGAACATTTGGCTATTGTAAATTTTGCTGCTGTGAACATTGGGATGCATAGCATAGGTTCTTTTGAATTGGTGTTTCAGGATATTTAGGGTATAATCCCAGCAGTGGAATTGTTGGGCCAAAAGGCAGGTCCATTTTTAATCTTCTGAGAAATTTCCAAACTGTTTTCCACAGTGGCTCCACCAGTCTGCATTCCCACCAACAGTGTACTAGGGTTCCCTTTTCTCCACATCCTCACCAGTACTTGTTTGTTGATTTGGTTATGATGGCCATTCTGACTGGTGTGAAGTGGTATCTCACTATGGTTTTAATTTGCATCCCCCTGATGGCTAGTGATGCTGAGCATCCTTTCATATGTCCCTGGGCCCTCTGTATGTCCTCCTTGAAGAAGTGTCTGTTTAGGTCTTTTGTCCATTTTTTAATTGGATTGTCTGTCATCATGAGATAAGGAGCTTCCCAGACAAAAGAAGGCTAAAAGAATACATGTCCACCTAACCAGCATTACAAGATATGCTAAAGGGAGTGCTTAAAGAAGATGAAGAAAAAGAGTGAGAGAGAGAGGAGCACAGGTACAAAGGGGGTAAAATGGCAATGAATAAGTGCCTATCAATAATAACCTTAAATGTATGTGGATTAAATGCTCCAAGCAAAAAACATAGGGAACCTGAAGGGATAAGAAACTATGACCCACACATATGCTGCCTACAAGAGACCCACCTCAAAACAAAAGACCTACAGACTGAAAGTGAAGCGTTGGAAAAATATATTCCAAGCAAACGGACAGGAAAAAAAGCCAGGGTAGCAACACTTACATCAGTCAACGTCTGCTTGCTGCTGGCAGTGTGCAAGTCCAGGCCACAGGCTCAGTCATTGAACTGCTCACGTCCTGTTTTTGGCCAACTCTTTTCCCTGGCATGCAGTAAGCAGCTAACTCAAATTCCCAAAGTCTAGCCAAAAGTCGGGTGATTGTGGCCATCATAAATTGGGTGACAGAAATGATTATCTGTACCTTTTCATTTTCATTATGCAAAAGTCATAGTCCTAACGGCAGGCCTCCAGCCCACTCAGAATGGAGGCTAACCCTATCATAGGCCTTTCTTAAAAATAAAAATTACTGAGGGGTAGGAAGTGAGATATGCTGAAATACCTCTTGCCCACTTGGTGGCCATGGATGTCATCTGTGACTGGTGTAACCCATGACCTGTCCTCTCTTGGTTTATCAAGATCTGGTAACTTTCCCTGGTGACCTGCCTGCACCCTGGATCTGTCATACCTGCCATTCACTGCATCACAGGTGTTCCGGTCCCAGCCCCTGCTGAAGGTCATCTTGTCTATTGACACAGGACGTGCTGCCAAAATCCCACTGAGCCTCAACTGCCTTCTAAATCCCTTCTGAAAAGGACAAGGGGGCTTCTGAGCCTCTTCAATGCCACACAGGATACAAAAGTGGCCTGTGAACGATAAATTGAAGGATTTCTCTCTGCCTAACCAGGCTGAGGAGCTGAACTTACTTTCATAAGAGAGTTGGTAAGGTAGGGTTACGATAGATGGGTGTGGATGGAAGAAGGAGAGAACAGCCAAAGAGGGGATGGTATATCCTTGATTTCTTTTACCATAACCCCTCTAAGTCTTTAACATGCCTTCCCTCTACAGCCCCCAGAAGGGCCATCAGGACCCATGACATCTAAGAGCTTCCCTTTGCCCCACGTCGCATTTAACCCTCTCCTTTTCACCATTCTTTAGGGGTAGAACAGGTGGGCTCTCTGACCCCAGCCAGCCCTGCCCTTTGCTCTTCCTTTTGGATTCAGCTTTCAATTTTAGGTCTTACTAAAGAGGTCAAAGGAGTCCCTATTTCCTGCCTTGGGATTCTGCAACATAGGGCCCAGTGTAGAAAGAAGAAAGGCTCTAAAGGAAACAGAGTTTTAAAGGGAGAATGACAAAGAATGGAGGTATCTGAAAGCATTCCATTACAGGATGATTCCAGACTGCTCGTGTAGTAGCGTGAAGCTGACAGTACTTTTCCTGTTTTGGGCCAGACTGGTTCCGGACCTGGCTAGAATGGAGACTGAGCACAGAATGTATCTGCGCTCTGCTTGGCTGGAGCTGGAGAAGGTCACAGATGGCAGATGATTTGATACAACAATGAAAACGATTCTGCAAAGTCTCTTAACTCGAGAGTTCTTAACTTTGTATGCTACAGCCTTTGTCTGCTTTCCCAAAATTCAAGAACATGTACATAATATGCCCCCAAACCACACGTGGTCTGCGGTTCATGGCTAGGTCCAAAAATATCAGTATTTCCAAGACAAAAGAAGCAAAATGTAGTGGCTCGGCATTTCACACAAAACACAAGGAAGAACAAAGGAGTGGCTCCTTCCTTGCTTCGTACAGCAGTGTCCACCGTAGGTGTTCAGGATGCACCGAGAGAGACAGAGACCCTGACTATACAGCTGACCCTTGTATGACCGAGGGTATCAGGGTGCCAGCCTCCTGTGAAGTTCATGTGTAACATTTAACTCCTCCAAACCCTATCCGCTGATATTGTATATTGACCAGAAGCATTACTGGTACTGTGAACAGTAGGTTAACATATATTTTGTATGTTATATTATTATATACTACATTCTTACAATAAAATAAGTTAGAGAAAAGAAAATGTTATTAAGAAAATCATGAGGAAGAGGAAATACATTTACAGTATTGTGCACATTTATTGAAAAAAATCTATGTATACCTGACCCATGTATTTCAAATCCATGTTGTTCAAAGGTCAACTGTATGTGTGCCAAGAACCCGGGCCTGGGCGGAGGTTGTTGAAAACGTGGGGTGATGGGAGTATGGTGGCTGGCCTAGGAGGCACAGTGAAAATTGCTCTCACATCTGTGTGTGTTGACTTGGCTTAAAGAGAGACACTCTCCCATTTCCCCGTGGGAGAAATGTTAATGAGCACCATATGACAGATGAGGTTGGGACGTAAAGTTTGCCTGTTTTGAGAAAATAGCTGCAGCCCATGTCACCTTCACACGTATGAATGCTGGTGCCTCCCTCCTTGGTGGAAGTACCATGTGGGTAGAGAGACACCTTTCAGTAAGTATCCCACGAATGGCCATCCATGTCTGTTTCACTGTGATAACTAAAGAAACGTGCAGTAAAAGGCAGGGAATTCACCACTCAGCCTCCGCAGGAGCTCCTGCTAAGTTAGGAAGGTCCCCTTCCCTCACAGGTTCCCCCAACCTGTTCTCTTGCAGTCACCCCCGCATCACCTTTTCTTCCCCCTCTTTCACAGCAGCCTCTTCCCTTTCCTCCTTGCTTGACCCTACCGGGGTGCGGGGGGAGGGCTGCTGGACACACGTGCTCTTGGGCACCTGTTTGATTAGGCTTTTCGCCAGAGGCCTTTGAAGTCTGGTGATTTCTCTCCATGCCTGGACTTAGACTGTATTTTGAGGTGATGTGTTCATATGCACTGCTATTCACCATACACAAATGAGGAAGTGGAGAAGGTACAGAAAGAGACTCATGGAAAAAGAAGGTGAGAGAATTAGAAAACAGTCAAAGCAAGAAGTCAAGCTTCAGAAATACAGACATCACTAAACCCTGAAGGAAAATAAAGTATTCTAAACCTTGAAATGACATGCAGAATGTGGGGCAGTATTGCAGTATATGAAAACACAAAGAAATTCAGTATAACACCCAGGAGGTAAGGTAGGGAGAGACAAACAAAATCAAATACTGTAATGTTATTCTTTCAAGGGAAAGAAAGAAAATTAGCATGATATGATCAGAGAGAATAGATTAAGCTTGAAGACAGTGGGACTGAGCCTAAGTTACTGAGAGATCAAAATAATTTAAGAGAAAAGAATCAGGTTCTTCCTGCTGTCCAAGTTCCTGAATTTTGACGTTTCTCTTTTTACATGTCTCAGGCCTGTTGGACACCAAATGTCAGTGATGAAGCTCCAGGAGGTTCAACATTGGGAACTGTTGTGGCCACATCCTAGAAGGTGTGTTTAGGGTACCCTGATCAAAAAGTGCTTCTCAGTGTCCCCAGTGAGACCCTCCTCTGACATTTTAGGACTGAGATCCACAGTATATGTACCATAGATCTATATACGAAAATATATCAAGCTCACAAACAACTTACAAAGATGTGCTCTATCCCCCTCCCTTTGTGAATACATGTTTATAATAACCAGAAATTCAGGTTCCAAATTAGAATATCTGGAATCCTTGGAATGCTCTACTGGAACTTGGGATTGCAGAGAAAGCTGGTCTTCATTCCTCAAATCCTGGCACCTGACACAACTACACCCTCACTTCCCACATGGGTTTTATGTCCCCCATATTTACATGGGCATCTGCATCTGTACATCCAAACGCTTTCACACATTATTCCTGTACACAGCCACCCCCTGGCCAGCCATGTAGTCTGTCCACAAGAAGATGGAGCTGGCAGAAGTCTGCACTGGCCATGGAAACAAGCTCAGGGTACATGGAACATTGTGTAGGAGTGAGGCATAGTCTGCTTGGGCTCACTCCCAAAACCTTGCAAACTCTTCAGCTGGTGGGGAGGAGTTTTGTCAGGGGAGGACCAGAAAGAAGCTTGCTAAAGCCTGATATCCCAGGTTTAAGGGTAACATGATCCCATAGTTTTTAACTCTTGTTTGCTGGGCAGTAACCTGTGGAAATCACTGTGTGGGGCTGAAAAATATGAGTGACAGCGCCAGGGGATACCCTTCAAGTGATAATGGTTAGTATAGTTACATTACCAAATAAAAAAGTAGGTAATCAGTTCTCATACTTCCCAAATCTCTACCCTTCACAGGTTCTTCACCTCAATAATGTCTCTGCCACACCAGCCCATGACCACCGGAAACCTGGGATCACTCTAATCTGTCTCATTCCCTGACCCCCTTATTATGCACCACCCATTCCATTTCTCAAATGCCCCTCCACCCAGGCTGCTGAGGGCCATACCACAAGGTGCTGCATGGGCCATGGTTTGTGGGGTAATTGAGAGCTCTGGAAGCTCAGAGGAAAAGGTGGTCCTGATGTGGTGACGGGGAGGGGAGGAACTAACACCCATGGTAAGCGCCTTGTTAGAAACTTCTTACACATTACCTTTGGAAGTGGTTGGCTCTTGAAGGAAAGATTCGTGTTGGATAAGAGAGAAGCGGTAAGGCCATTCTGAACTAGTATGATCTTGTTTTGTGCAGGAAACTAAAAGGGAAAAAGAGGAATCAGGCTTTCGTTTTTTTAGTTTGTTTTTAGGGTAGTTCATCCCTCACGTGAACCAGAGCCGCCCTCTTCCGTGGAAGCACACCAGTATGCTTCCATGAAGGCACAAAGAAGCTACTTCGCATTTCTGCCTTTGGGCTGGTGATCTCTCCCATCGCCAGTCCAAACTCTTAACTGGCTCACCTGTTGGATTGCCTTTGAAATTCTTTCACCTCCCAGGAACCTTTAAGAATCACTTATACAGCAGTGTCTGTAGCTCAGGAAAAGCAGCTCTGCACAGGCCTGGGGAGCAGGCCTCTAGCTTGGCTGGACAGAGGTGTGAGAACCCAAGCGTGATGCCAGTCAACCACGTGGACAATTGTAAGTCGGCCCCAGTGTGTACTCAGCTGCCCGGCTCTAAACAGAAGTCTCGCGAGCAACCTGGAACCTCAGCTGTTTTATAACCATCCTCCCAAACTTCAAAGCGCTTGGCCCAGATGAGCCAATGAAATCTACTATATATATTTTTACTTTTAGTTTATGTGCTTTGTGTCCACGCAATTGGAATAAACTGTAAATTGGGTGTTCCAGCACTGTGGTTTGGTTAGATGTGATGGTTTAGAAATGGAGCTTTAGTTTGTTGTAAGATAATAGCTGCTTTGCTTTGTTGTGACAGCAGCAATAAAGTTACTACAATGTAAAATGTGGTAACCAACCCAAACTACTGAAACAAAGCCACACACATCAGAGGTGGCCCAACTCTGAGAACTTTACGTGTAGACGCTACAACCAGTTCTCATCTCTGAACAGGTAGCGCAGGAAGCCCTGTCAGAGCCATCCGTACTCTGTGGACTCAGGCATTTGCTATGGATCAGATCATGTCCTGGAAAACTATGTGAGGCAATTCTGTTGGAATATAGAAAAATTCCATGCCATTTACATCACACGGAGGGGAGGCTCCACCTGGCCCCAAGCTGGTATCCAGATGTGTCTGGGCATGTATGAAGAAATGGTATATTGGTCAGGGTCTCAAGGAGCCAATGTCATGAGAAAATTGGCTGGGAAAGTGCTCTTTTGCACAGATAGTCAAAAGAAAGCCTGAGATGGAGAGGAAAGTGTCTTATTTATATTGGATATTGGCTCCTATTTTGACCCTACAAGGTGCGCCTGCACCTTGTGAAGGGTACTTAGGCACAGGTTGAAGTTGTTTTTGTTTTTTGTTTTTGTTTTTTTTTTTTAAGAAACTGTAACCAAAGGGGCCAATGAACTGTATAATGGAATAGAGACATTTTCAGTGGGGACAGCTCCCAAGTGTTGGAATGGTAGGGAGCATGAAACCACCCTGACTCCTGACAAATTGGTGACTTTGGAAGCAGAAGGAGGGAGGCAGGAGGACCCTCCTCAGATCTTGGCTACAGGTACAGCAGCAAAGCACCAACATCGGGAGCTTTAAATGGAGCTGACATCAACAAGAAAAGTAAGAGACATCCATGAGCTCATGTGAAAAAGCCCAGGGATGCCAGTAAATATCAGCAGAGGCTGGGGACAGAGATGTACACGTGTAATCCTGCAGAGTGCATAGCTCCCCACTGTTAGGCAGATCCTGGCAAACCCCAGTGAAATATGGGCCATTGTTACGAATGTGACTTTGTCTGCATCTGGAAGTTAACAAGGTTAGGACAACATGAGTTACAAATGGGAAATGCTTTGGTTCGATATTATTAGCTAGTGCTTATTGAGTATTTACTATATGCTACAGATTGTCTTATGGTCTCTTCATGTATTATTTAATTCTCCATAACCTTATAAAATAACTTCCATTGTTTGCTCCACTTCTCAGATGAAAGATTTGTAGCACATTAGTCTTACCCAAGAACTAACTACCAAGTGGTCAGAGTTGGGAACTAAACTGATGCAGCCAGTTGTGCTTGCGACCATTCTGCGATTTCCCCGTTTGACGCACTACTCTGTGAGCCACTTTTCACATAGCATTCTAGACTGATGCCTCTCTACCACTCAATCTCCCTGGACTCTGAGATACCCACTAACATGCCTGTATCATTAAATCCATACAGATATATCATACTATACGAGACAGACAATAATGTGCACCCTTTGAAACGTATGCATATCATAAGTAAACAACTTCCTGAGCCTATAGTAGAATCAAATTTCTTTTAATTTGGTAGAAAATGACACATATTCTAAGAAACGCTAGCACCTAGAGAACAAACTGTTATATTTGCGAATAGCAACCTATTGTGAAGCCCCTAGTTCTCATAGAACTTCATTTGAATTCAGGCCAAATGGACCTTCCCAAACAGTTTTCACAATAACTTCCAAATATTCAAACACTTTACATGTGAAAGGTATATGCAACTAGATATAAGTATACAATTCACAGGGCTGGAGGAGAGGGCACGATTTTGTTTAGACTTTCTGATTTTTTTTTTTTTTTTGGTTTGGTTGGGTGGTTAAAAAGCTGACAGACTGCATTATAGCTAACATTCCCATATTGATTATACCATTTCCGAGCTTGGTCTCCTTGTGACAGAAGGAGCATAATTAGTTTTTTCCTTGTTAAAATATTTGTAAATCATTTGTGCTTTTATGGGGTACATAACCTGGTTGTTACCTTCAAATAATTTTCTTGTAACTTGTTTAAACAAGGAAAATCTCCAAGAGTGTCACTGCTGTCCTTCGATGAGACTCTAACCTCAGGACCTCGCATGCTTGTGAAATACATACGGGCACCCATGCCATCATCCTTAAAATAGGTCTGTAACAGATGCCATCCAAACAGACGCAAGAAAGTCCACTGCTGCCCAAGTGGGCTGCTGACACCGTTGGGAAGCAGCTGGACTGGGAGAAAATGTTTGATTTGGAATTTTTGGATTTTGTTTATGTTTATTTACTTTAAGCTACTGGAAGTCACAGTTGTCAATCTCAATCATTAAAAAGCACTGATTGGAAGTTCATGGTGAAAAACGTTTTAACACCACTTATGATTACATCATTGTATGGTTAGCTTAAAATATGAATTTCAAGGCGCAACTCTAAAATAGGACTTTCATTTTATTGTGCCCATTAAGGGTTGCTACATCAAAAATAGGCAGTGTAGGAAGGCCATCCAAATATTAAAGGAGACACAATTACTTTAAAGGTTCTTAGAAGCCCTCTTTGGACGTGGACCTTCCAGTCTCACAGCAAGCCCGTTGAGGAGCTTCAACAATCATAAGCCCTCTTTTTTCACTTAAAAATTGGAGTGAATTTGATTCTGATTAAAAGCCAAAAGTCACTCGAATATAAAGCTGATAAATAATTGCATAAGAAAACTCTGTATGTCGATATAACACACATAAAATAGCAAGATATAGATCTAAAGAGAGGAGAAGGGTTGTGTCTAATGACCCGGAAATCAGCCAAAGGTCCAAAGGGAAAAACCGCGCACAGTGTCCCCGGAACAATCCACGCGCTGAGCATGAGCCCTGTGTTTGAAGGTGGCAGACACCCAGTCAGGCCAGTTCAAGTGAAACCTGTAAGAATGCACAACAGTTCACAAAATCTTAGGGCAGAAGGCAACTGGGGCTCCGCGGGAGACCACGATCATAAGTGAGAAAGCCCTAAGAAAGGAAGAGGCTTGCTTAGTCTTCCTGAGACCACTGGATCCCATCAGTGCGTTTCATGGGGCCCCTTCTTCCCCTCTGCAGGTGGGCTGGCTGCTTCCACAGGGCGTCAACTCAAAAGGCCAGTTGCGGTGAGTTGGAACCAGCATACCTAAATTAGCAAAAAGGAAAAGCTGCTGGGTTCATTCAGCCATGCCATGGGAGGGGGGCTGTGGGCTGTAGGAGGCGGGGAGATGTGGCGCAGTAGAGAGCAGAGGAGGCTACGGGTGTGCGCACGCCAGAGGGGAAGCCAAAAACATACGACCGCTGTTCGGTTATCTATGAGTAACCGATATCCTTGCTTTTGAACCAGAATCTAGTGCTTAAATGTCTTTCAAGAAAAGACACATTTAGACCCACTTTCAAATACTTTCCATCAAGGTGATGGCAACAGAGAAGCCAGTTTATTAATTCATCTAATAGGCAAAGAATGCCTTTGCCTACTATTCAGTTTCTACTCGCATTTTTTTTTTAATATAAAGGCCAAACTTTAGACATCTCAATAGAGAAGAAATGAGCAATCTTATAAGTTTTCTCATGCCATCCAGTCCCCTCAGCCCTTTTCTCATCTCAGGAAAGTCAATGTGTAGTGATTTGTGTCAATTATTATTATAGCAAATGGTTTTACTGTGTGTGAATAATAAAAACCTTGCATTTACATACATTTTACAGTATTCCAAAATATTCCAAGCTTTTATTTCATGCAGTAACCATGTAAGACAGAGCAGTATTAGATAGAACTATATAAAATTATCATTTTATGGTCAAAAGTGGCGAAATACTGGCATTTTTGTACATTTCAAACTACTATTAACGCATGAATCAGCCAAAACATAAAGGTGTAAAGCAGCCAACTTGAGCTTTTTCTGGTTCCCAGTGCCAGAGATGGAACTGGAAACCGTGTCTTCTGACACTTAGCGCAGTGTCATTTCCACTGCCGTGGATAAGGAAAGAGCACATCCATGTGTGATGTAAATCAAACTCGATCGCTTTACCTATGTTTATTTTTTGATAATTTCACTTTAGATGATGGTAATGAAAAAAGCTTCAAGACATATGCTTTATATGTTCTTCATTAATTTTTTGCAACCTTATGCATTTTTTTCCATATTAGCAAAGTGCAAAGAATCAAGCCATTTATGCTGTGAAATGATTCCATGTTTAGTTTTTCAAATTAATTGGCTATAAGTAAATTATTTTTTCACCTGTGCTATTTAGGGTGCAGAAAGCTAAAAAGAAGAAAACAAGAATTATGTTTGATTAAATTTTTTAAAAAATAATTATTATGTCATGAAAAATTATTTCTCTACCTCTTATTTGTTTAAAGGAGTGAGCCAGAGTCTCTCCATTTAGAGAAAGATGGGAACATATAGTTTTCCTAAATAATATATGAATTGGAATTCAAATCAATAACCCAATCCCTCTTCTGATTATGCTAATGTTTCTCTAAAATACAGATGTGTTGCAAATGAGTAAATCATATATAACTTGTTAGCTTTTTTTTTTTTTAATGCTACAGGGGATTCTAGCATATTATTATATATGCAATGTTTTCCCAAGATTTAGCAAATGACTATCAAACATGGAAATACAGTTTAACAACTTAAACTAAAAGAAATGTACATCATTAATTTAAATTCAATTAGCTGGCTGCATCTCAGCAAACGGCACTAGTTAAGTGCCTCCGGTGTGTGGTGTGGGAATTCTGCTGGTCCGGCGAGCCCCTGGTTTCTGTGAGCGGCTCGGCAGTGTTTTGTTGGTCTAGAAGACAGATCCTTTCTCCCCGCGCTGCACTCACGGCTTCTCGGCGCACGGGGAGGACGGCACCAATTTGTTTACCCATGAATGCTTTTGTGAGAGGAGAGAGCCTCTGAGCTTCAGTTTTTCCCCCTGGACAGAAACTTGGGGCAGGGAAAGGAGGGTACTTCTATGTCATTTTACTGTTTTTATCTTTCTAGCTCTTTAAGAAGATTTTCTTCTACCCGCTAAACTTAAAACTTAACAAAAAAAGAGAGAGATTTTCCATACTATTACTCATTATTATTTCCAGACACACACAGGTTATAAAAAATTCAGGATGGAAAGAAATCTCCAGAAATGTCACCTGGTTGCATGTGTACTTTAGCTGATACCTGGTGGATTCTGTCAGCAGGGGAGGCTCTATGGGAAAGAATCGGAAAAAAAAAAAAATCTCTGTATATGCTCTTCTTTACCACTGAGATCCCCTACCACATACACCTACACACTAATTTTACATCCTTGGTCCATCCAGGTTCCACATTAAATGAAAACAATACATCTACAGTAAGCCTTTGTTAACACATATATTCTTAGTATGATACTCTTCATTATCATTTTAAGGATCCATTTTATCTTTCATTAAAGTCACTGCTTACCCTTGATTTTAGACAAAAGAAATGAATGATAAAAAGCCAAAAATAATAGCTGTGTTGGAGGCATTTACTGCATAATAGTAATAGCCCAAAGCAACCAGAACTCCAAAACTCAGGGCTTGAAAACATTAAGAGCTTGTTATTAGTCGAAAGTTTACAGATCAGCTGGGTAGTTCTGGTCTTTGTTGGGCCTGCCCTTATCAGCTGTGGACTGGGTAGTCAACTCTCTGGTTGTGACCAGAATTTGTCCCCTGTTTAGGGGTCAGCTGGGGGATGGCTGGTCTAGGATGGCCTCACTATCTTTTCTGATAGTTGGTTGATTCTTGACTAGGACAGTTTTCTCAGCGTCAAGCATACTTGTTCAGGTTTATTCACATGGTGATGACAGAGGTCCAAAGGAGTGAGTGAAAAAGTTGAAAGCCTCTTGAAGTTTAGCCTCAGATCTGGCATACTGTCACCTCCACCAACTTCCATGAGCAGAAGCAACTCACAGCCTTACATTAGATTCAGAGACAGAAGAAAGAAACTTTGCTTTTCAATGGGTGGAGCCACAGAGTCACATTGCAAAAGATGCATACAGGGAGCTGCGAACATTTGTGGCCATTTTAAAATTTATTCTACCACAGTAGCTAATAGAGTGTTTCCAAAGTATGCTGCACAAAACACAGGTCCCATTGGCGGTTTGCAAAACAACACTCGTGCACACATATTAACAGGGAGAATGGTGGATTTCCAAATACGATTAGAAAATTACATTTACAGGATATCTCTGTGCAATGCCTAGAAAAGAGGTAGCAGGGACAGTGGCTCTAACTTTCTCAGCAGGAGCAGTGATGACTCCCCATGAGTTCAGAAGCTCCTTCTCCTTGTAGCAGCAGCCGTTGCATGGAGACTCGGTTTCCTAAAAGCACCTCAAGTCTCCAGATGCCAGACAACTGGAATTTCCAGCAATCACCCAAATGGCTGGTGTCCGAGTTCAGACCTCTGGATGTCTGAGCCCAGTTCTCCTCATCGAAGACTGTTCTCATGCTTATACCATACAAAGGGAGAACAATAGGGTGGCAGTCCTTTATGGGAATACAGCCCCACAGTATCTCCAGCTGTGTTCTGCCCCAGCATACCTCCCTCACATCTCCACAGGACTCTGAGAGAACAGGGGACAGGGCACCTGCTGAGATCTTGCACCAAATGACATTTGCTGGTGTTCGCACACAGGCCATTGCATGAGAGGGTCAAATGAAAACGATCAGGGTTCTTTGATTCTTTCCTGTAGAACCTTGTGCCTTTGGTAATTGATGCTCCAAGAGAGAAAACCTACAGTTTCTCAAGATTTGTTTGACTAAGGAACATTTTTTCAAGCAGTGTCTTGCAGAACTGGTATGATAGAAGATGAACATTAGGGAATGGTGTCTCACTTAAAGGATCCAGTTCAGTAAAATAAATATATCAAAAATGCAAATTCATAAAAACACTCATTGTTTGCTTTTTCACATATGCTTATTCTACTTGCAATCCCTTCTGAGAAGTTTCTGACAGCCAAAATAAGCAACTAAACAGCAGGAACGAGAAAAAAAAATAACTTGAAGTTTAAAAAGAGACAAGGCCAAGAAAGAAAACAGTTAAAGCTGTCAGGTAAAGTAGCCCAGTGCCTGTTACGTTTTAGTCACCCCAGGGAAAGTGCATGGGAACAGAATTTGAACACAGAGTTTAATGTGAAAGAGTAAACAAAGAAAAGTAATTTAGTATTCATTCTGTGGATCTTAGTTATGCCTCTGCGATGTATCAGCCACGTAGGTTACTGGAGACGCGCAATGTATAAGACAGAGTCCTTATCCTTAAGAGGCTCACAGTCTAGGGCAGGAGTTATCAAGGTAGGGCTCACCACCTGTTTGGGCAAATAAAGTTTATTAGAACTCAGCCATGCTCTTTTGTTTATGTGCTGTTTATGGCTGCTTTCGTGCTCAATGGCAGACTGTGTATTTGCTAAAGAGACTGTATGGCTGACGCAGCCTAAAATATTTACTGTCTGTTCCTTTACAGAAAATATTTGCCGACTGCTCATAGTTTCCAGATCCATCTTTAACTGCTTCAGCTCTGTGTTCTTTCTCTTAGAGAATGCATTTTTCCCCCCTATGGCTTCCATACCTTCTTCTACAGAAATGACCGTAATCTCTTTACTCAGTCATAGACACTGCAGGAATTTATAGAATTTCTCAATTCATCCTATGAAAACAATTGCCTGCTATGTCTACTGTCCTGTTAGTCCTCTGTCTAGGTCAGAGTTGACACATGAATTAGAGGAAAACAAGAAACACGACCATTCAGATTTGAGGTGCATACGGAACACTTCAGTATTGCTCTAATCACCTCTTGCCTTACTTTGGAAGTTCTCAAAGTGCTTTACTATAAGTAACATTTTTACTCAAATATGCCAGGAGAAATTTTGAAAATCACTGATATTATCACTGTCCAGTTGTAAAAGCAGACACAAGGCAGTTAAGTGAGCCACAAAATGGTTTGATTGCCTGACAGGGAAAATTACTCCTAAGGTTTAGCAACAGGGTTGCCCCTTCGTTCTGTCCCATGCAAGAGCTGGGCGTCCAAGAAGTCCCTTCTCCAGGACTCAATTTCAGTTTAGCTACTCCCTGTCTCCAAATGGTGCATAGCAAGAAGCAGATCCTATGCTCACCCGCTATTATTATGAGGTGAAAAAATGGTGCCACAAAAGTTGGAGTTATTTATCTCCCCAGGAATTCCCTAAGAGCTTTATCTCTACCCCTCTGCTTCCCTAAGCCCCTGTCCTTGGGTCCTTACTTGCTCCTTGCTCCCACTGCTGAGGTCATTTCTGCCCCCATGGAAAGGTGACAGTGGTAAGTGCAATGAGCTCTGGATGAGTGGAATGTCACTAAATCTGCCCCTCCCCTTTTTTTTAACAAAAGCACTTCTGAAAGGAAAAAGGCAACCTTCCCACCCTAGTACTAAAAAGCAAATTTCCAGGAATTGTTGAGACTTTGGAAGTCTAAGAGATTTTCATAAAAGAAACGGCAGGAAGACTATTTTTCTCCCAGGACTGCCGGAGCTCAGCTGTTATATAGCTCTGAAACTCTGCTCACTCACTCCGTCCTCCATGTATTGTATTTCAATAAAAACTTAATAAACAGAATATTAAAGATTTGAAGAATTATACAAAGTATTCAATTTCTAACCCTGCCATTTATTTTATTTTTATGAGATATCAGGACCAGTTTAATAAGTATAATAAACATAAACTCTGGCATTTATAACACTATTCACCAGATTAATACCAAATAATATTTTCTAGAAGTGCCATTTTAATAGGAATAAATGAATAAACAGATATGCCTTAGACTTACTCTACTAAGATTGCGGGAGCTCAATTTTTGAAAGCAAATTAACAGCCAAAATCAATATTTTCCCCATTAATTTCATATTCCCTGGAGGAGTTCTACTAGTAGAAGATAGCAAAAGATACGCTGGTATTGGACCAGCCAATGCTGCTTTTGATGCATATTAAAAAGAGAGAGTTCCCACTGTTTTAGTCTTCACTGATGGCCTTGGGCTTCCTACTGTAGGTGTCTTTAAAAAACCCTTTGCATGCACACATGAGCAGAGTTGACAGTTAATATTAGCAGATTTATCTGGGGCAGGGGACAGTATGATGTATTTTATTATTAATATTTCTAGTCTATTATCTCCCACTAACCTCTTTCTTCATATCTCCTCTCTAAGGTGTTCCAAGATGCTGATGACTTCAAAGAAGACCCAATGACATAAAAATGAATATTAAGAGAAAGGGGTCATTCTCAGATCTCAAAGAGTAAAGAGTTGAGTATTTAGGAATCTGAGCCCTTTTAAGATACAGGCAACTTGTCATACTGTGGAGAATGTATAGTTCAATATCTTATAACAAAGAATCTAAGTATAAAACAAGAAACAAATAAAAAACAAAAAACATTACCAATGAATGATCCCCAAGCCCATAGTCAGATATCATATTTACACATAAAACTGCAAAAAAAATAACATATAAAACTTTACCAATATCAAGCATTGGTGAGGGCATGTGCAAATGGGTATTCCTCTAGATTGCTGATGGCAGTTACAATTTTTACAGGAACTTTGGGGATCAATTTTTGCAGCATTGGCCACATTTAAAATATACATATGATATCACACAGCAAATCCATTTTTACCATCTAACTTAGAGAAATTTTCAGACATGAGTACAGAAAGTCATATGCATGGATGTTTATTGTGGACTCGTTTGTGATGGCTGAAATTTAAATCAACCTAAGTGTCTACCAAGCAAACAACTAAACAGACTTTGAAGGGATACAGTGAAATTACGGTCTCTAATACATTCCATACATTTTAATAGGGAAGCACCTAGATTTTTTCTTCAGTGAAAAGTTAAGTTGCATGGCATACATTTAGTATGTTGCTAATTATGTAAACATGCACATATACATTCAGCATACACTACTTCATGCACATACACATACAAAGTCATATTCTCTGTATGGTACTTCTATTTATGTACTTACATAAATAGTGACAAATGGTTTGGTAGTAGACTCACTAAACTGACAATAGCTTCTCTTCCTCTGAGAAGAGGAGAAAGAAACTAAAACTCTTCACAAGGAAGGTGTTGGTGTAATATTTCCCCTGAAACACTGATATGCGGGTAAATGTCTGATCAGAGCGTGGTGATGAGAATACTAACATTCACTAAGCGCCTATTATGTCATAGGCATTCTGTATATTAAGATATCCTATTGTGTAGACAGAATTCGATGATCCCCAAGCTTCCCAAGCCTTGGTGCACACAACCCACTAATCTAGGTACTGCTGAGAAGAGATTTTTCAGACATAATTAAGGCTCCAAATCAATTAATCTTAAAATAGGGAGATTATCTAGGTGGCTTTGAAGTAATCACATGAACCCTTTTAAAGCAGAAAGTTTTCTCTGACTGATCACAGAGGAGGAAACCAGAGATTCGAGACACAGGAAAAGTAATGCTCTGTTTCTGACTTGAAGGGGGAAGTGGTCTTCTGGCAAGGGATGCGGGTGGCCTCTAGGAGCTAGGAGCAGCCAGCAAGGAAAATGGGACCTCAATTCTACCAGCTCAAGGAAATTAGCCAGTAAACTTGCAGGAGGATCCCTAGCCCCAGATGAGAACAGTCACCTTGATTTCAGCTTGATGAGACCCAAAGCAGAGAATCCAACCATGTCCTGCCCTGACTTCTGACCAACAGATAATAAATATGTGTTGTGTTTAACAGCTATGTTTGCGGTCACTTATTCTGCAGTGATGTAAAACAAATACAGCTATGTCATGTTGTAGTCACAACCCTTGTATCTCAGCAGGTTAACAGAATGCATAGTTACCTCTTTCCACTGCTCTATGTCTCAGTTGAATGTCCAGGGGTGGGGTGGGATGCACTCCCCAGAATTTTTAAGAAATGTACCTTATGAAATGTATGATACCTTAGATTCTCAGAGGAGCAAGGCACTTGGAGGGTTTGCGCACCAACTTTTGTTTGCATTGGCCCAGAATGGCACCCACAGCTCAGTGGCCAGAACTAGTGACATGGCATCACCTAACTGCAAGGCAGAAAAGAAATGTGACGCAGCAGAATATTTGGTGAGCCCTCTGCCATAGGAACCTGGTAACATTCAAACTGTGACCTTGTGAGAAATGCATTATCAATCGCTCCGAATGGATGGACTAATCGAATCTCAGGGAGGACGCGCAACTTCCTCAGGGTCGCACAGCTGCCAAAGCCTGGATATGAACCTAGTCTTGTGTGTCTACAAAATGCACATTCTTTTTATTATATCAGGCTACTTCTTCCAAACATGATGAGTCTTCTAAGGAGACCACTAAATAACTTAGTCTAGAAAAGAAAATATGCAACTGAGTTGGAAGTTGAAGGTCATCCTTAAACTTGAATCTTTGACTCAACTTCTAAACAAGTGTCTTACGAGTAAACATAATCAATAAGAAAATATTAGACATTTAGGGATGACAATAGCAGCTTTTATTTTACTATATGCAAATACTGTTCTAAGTATATTATATGTTGTAACAAACCCCTATGAGTTAGAGATACATCTATCTATGTTAGAGATACATATGTATCTCTATTCTAAATATGACAAATTTGATACATAAATATACAAATTTGATAGCTGTATATTGTTGAACAAAGGCAAACAGCTGGAAAAAGACCAAGTGAGGATTCAAACCCAGAAATCTGTTTTTAGAACACAAGGCTCTAACCCAATACTGTGATCTACCTGCCAAGTTTATCTCTTTCTGCAGCTTCCAGATACATCTTCCATTCATTAGGAATTTTGCTGTACCCTGTTCCTGCCTTCAAGTCCATACCTATTTTCAGAGCATATTTACACTTCCCTTTCTTTAACAACCTCTGTTATTCTCAGTGGGAGTGACTTTTATTTTCTCCAAACCCTTGCAAGCCATTATGCTTTAATGAGGATGCAGATGGTATTCTGTCTTTTATGGTATCAACATTCAATAAGCATTTGTGGTCAGTTGATATCCCACCCCCACCCAAACCAGACATCCACATCCTATTCCCTGGTTCTTATTAGTTATCTTACATGGCAAAAAAAAAAGACTCTGCAGATATTAAATAAAAGGAGATGAAATGGGAAGATTACCCTGGATTACGTACCCTAAATCCAGTCACATGTATCCTTGTAAGGGAGAGGCGGAGGAAGATTTTTTCTGTCTCTCTTTGTCTCTGTCTCTGCCACTGTCTCTGTCTCTGTCTCTCTACCTCTCTCTCTCACACACACACACACACACACACACACACACACACCCCAGCAGAAGGCAATATGACCTCAGGAGCAGAAACTAGAATGATGTAGCCATAAGCCAAGGAGTGCGGGCAACCACAAGAAGCTGGAAAAGGCAAAGCACAAAACTTTCCCTAGAGTCTCCACGGGGAGCATAGCCCTGCTGACGTCTTGATTTCAGCCCAGTAACGTAGATTTTGGACTCGGGCCTCCAGACTTGTGAGAATAAATTTTATGTTACTTTAAACCCTGCAGTTTGCACTAATTTGTTATGTTAGCTGCAGGAAACTAATACAGAATTACTCCATTCATTATTTCCAAAATAATTTGTTCAAATCAATTAAATAATTTTTTCACTTTTAAACTGGATCTTTGTGAATAGAATCCTGAATAATGAAACTGTATTATAAAGATATAACTCTATATTCAGCGTTTGGCCTAAGTATAGCAAAAAGTTATGATTTAATCATAGGACATTTTTAAGGGAAAAACTATGAGTGTATGTAATGTCAGTTTACATTTCTGTTTGCAGGTGAAGGCATATGATATGATATGGTATGATTTCTCTGTTACTAAACACAGGAAGTTGCCCCAAAAAACTTTCATCTTTTATTTCACAGCTTCCAAATGTGGGTACATGATCTTGATCAAGTTTAAATGATATTTCATTTCTCACCAAAAATATTTCTATTGTTTATTTCTTCTGTGAGAAAAATAAAATGAACAGTTTTAGAAACCTGAAAGGTACCCAGTTGAAAGCATCCCACAAAAGGGTCCAGCACTTTCGGAGAAAAGATGATGAATGCTCTGTACCCTCAAACACTAAGATTTACTGCTGAGCACTGCTAGCATTTCTTAAATCCTCAATAACTGAAATATCTTCAGCTATTGTCTAAATTAAATGCAAGATCTCTATAACTTAAAAAAAGGAGAAAGTCACTTCGCGAGACTTTGATCAATACAAAATTAATACTGCAGGTACAATGAAACTTTAGAGTGGGTTCATAATAAAAAAAACATCAATACCCCCTGTAAGTGATGCCAAAATAAGCAGGAAGTTACTTTTTATTTGAGCAGTCAGATTTTTCTTGTCTGCAAACAGAGCAAAATTCAGGACATTTTACTACTGGAGAGTCTCTAATGAGTGGGTAGTAAAATACCCACCTTTCTGACTGCCACTGGATATCAAAAAATTACTCACTTCTGACTCAGTAATTACCCACCAAAAATTTAGATCAAGTGGTCTTCACGTCACCTAAATTAGTACCTGACAAGGAATGCTTTTGGCAAGGTTGGCAGCTGAGAAACAGGAAATGAGTTGCAAAACATTATTAAAACTTGAAAATAACAGCCTTAAAGGTGTGTGATCCACCATTCAAATACGCAGAAACGACTACAGAGAGAAAAATCACACCTGGGCAGAAGGCAGGGAGCCAGTGGAGGAGATGAAGCTGAGGAAACGTCGCTCAGCTGTTGCTCCCGCACAGGACCACAGCCAGTTCCCTGCCTGGTCGCTGTCATTATTACCACTATATTTTCACAGGTAACAAGTTTCTGGAGAGTATTGGAAGGGGATAGAAGTTGCAGATGTTTGTTTACAACTGACTGCGAGTGCCACGACTGTGCTCTGAAAAATTCTTGCCAGTGTTTGGGTTACTTCTTAAGCTGGTTGCAAACAGTCCTTCCTAGCTCAACAAGGATGGCGGGAGGTTCCCCTGAGACCCTGACCACGGCCCTCGTGTAACGTAAGTTTTCGCGTTTGAGCAAACCTGGTACAGGGCAAAGAGCTCGGCTTGCCTCTGTCTTCACGCTGAGTGCCATCTGGAAATGGATGCAGATCTCCCAGGAGACTTGAATGGTTTCTTGATATTTTGACTTTAAATTAGTCTAAGCGGGTCACTGAAATTCAAGGTTTTTGTTTGAACATTAGTTTTGGTAGGATCATTGCGGTATTCACTCACCGCTCAATCCATATTCCTATAATTCAACTTGAGCATTACAAATGTAGGCTTTAAAGGTGCAGTGACTCCTGAGTTATATTGTCATTTATTTTTTGTTGATTCACATATACTGTGTGATCAAAAATCACTAATAGCATTATTCATTAAGTACTGTTCTTGCCATTCAGAAGACTTCAGTTATATGGTCTTTTGTTATAAAATTTAAAAAACAGCAAGCATTGAACCAGATCAGAAGTGGCCCGACTGTGGCCCAAGGCCTAAATCCGGCCTAATCCATTTGCTCACATATTGTCTGTGGCGGTTTTCCTTGCTACAATGGCTCAGAGTTGAGTAGCTGCAGAAAATATTTACTATCTCACTCTTTACAGAAAAAAAAAAAATGCCAACTGGAAAAATTGCACTGGATAATGGCATGGATATTATGTGGATTGAAGTCTTTACCACAGGAACATTCTCTGGTTTCTATATCATTATTGTCTGAGACTCTCTCGACTGTATTCAAGACTTTCCATGATCGGCTCCCCTGTCCTATTACCCTAACACTTATTATCCAGTCCTATGCAGGACTGCATTCCCCAAACACACTGTGCACATTCACACTTGAATATTGATTGCTATGCAGCAGGGATACAAAGTCTATTAAGATTTGGTTCCTGCCTATAAAGCACTTGCTATCTAGCAGGAGCTCATTACCTAGAAAGCACAGTGCCTGCAACAGAGTAGGTGTCACCTACATGTGTACCTTACTGGTAGCTGAAATGAGTTGAGCTGAATTAAAATACATAGAAGAGAACTGTGGCAATAAGGGTACATTATGCTCCCATCCTGGCATCAC
Organism: Mormoops blainvillei; assembly: GCA_004026545.1. Classification (NCBI taxonomy): domain Eukaryota; kingdom Metazoa; phylum Chordata; class Mammalia; order Chiroptera; family Mormoopidae; genus Mormoops; species Mormoops blainvillei. The sequence continues at coordinate 29,561 of PVJD01002058.1, forward strand.
CTGCAAATCAAACTAAAAGGGCTTTGTTTGTACCAAAAACTTATAGAAGTTCCCCGATGAATCCCTGAAAAGTTTACTTAGCAGCATTTTCTAAGTTCAAGTCACAGAGCAAAATTAATCTACATTAATAGAAGCATTTTACTAAGTTACTCTTTCTATAAAGGTCTTGAAATTTTTTTTTTCTCTTTCAGTGAAAGAGAAAGAGAGAGAGAGAGAGAGACTGAGAGAAATAGGACTGGTATTCTGAACATTAAGGATTGCTTTATTTTGGTTATGAATAATTATTTGTGCCATGTTATAGATTCCATTATGATATTTCTTGATATACTAGCATTATTGGTACTGCATTTTCCTCCTGAGGTGATACTTGGGGGTCCACTTATGAAATTGTGTTTAAATGGAGACTAATTAATTGTAAAAGGACCTCTTGGCTAAGATTGCTCAAATTAAATAATAATTACCAAATATCCTCTTCACCTTATGCTATGTAGACTTAGCCTCTAAGTTTTACCAAGCTCTTAAGAAGTCAGTCCCGGCTGGTAATTACTCAATAATCTCCTCCTTTAATGGTATAAACCCCTCGGGTTTTTCACAGCTTCTGAAGGAGAAGGAGGAGAAGGAGGAGGAGGAGGAGAAAAAGGAGGAGGAAAAGGAGAAGGAAAAAAAAGAAAATTTCACTCTTGATTTCTAACAAGGTATGTATCACTTAAGTACAAAGGCATTTTTAGTTCAGCAACTCATCTGAAATACTACAACACTAACTGCATGATGAAAATCAATGGTGTTACTTTCAGGTATCCAAGATACACTGTTACTGTAAGTTTGGTTTCAGTCTGAAATCCTAGACATTTCTGGCACTGAGACCTGAATGCTCTTAACCACTGTGACTATTATGCAATGCTAAAAAAAAATAGTGTGTGGTTAGCATTTGGTAGAAAGGAGGAATGGTGATATTATGAAAACGTACATGTTATTTTGAGCCTGTTCTAGAAGCAAAGTCCTTGGTCTCGGGACAAGTGTCATAGTCATTCCAGAAGCCTTCACCAAGTCTAATTGACATGGGTGCAAAGTAGTTTGCTTGCCATCATGACAAAGTTGTGTAGTATCTGTCTCACTTGTCTAAGTGTGAGGGGCATACAAAGTTTGGGAAGTTATAGCAAAATAATTTCCTCAACTCTTAGGAAAAAAATAGAGCCTTTAAATTATACTTAATTTGAAACAAATAAAAGTTTGTGAACAAAGGATGGATATGTTGGAGGCAGGTGTCAGCAACAAATATCCAGCCGTATCCTGGTGCTGTGGGTCAAATTGTGTCCCTCAAACATTTAACTGTAAAAGCTCTAACCTCTAATGCGATGGAGTTTGGAGCTGAGCCTTGGGAACATAATTAGATTTAAATAAGGTCATGTGGGCAGGATCCTCATGATGGAATCCGTGTCCCCATGAGAAGCGCTCGCTCTCTCTCTCCTCTGACTTATGAGGACACCTCAAGTAGGCAGCCACCTGTAAGCCAGGTAGAGGGCTTTCACCAGAATGTTACCAAGCTCGCAACCTGATCTTGGACTTCCATCCTCCAAAACTGGGAGAAATAAATTTCTGTTAAGCCACCCAATCTCTGGTGTTTTGTTATGGCAGCTCGAGCTGACTAGGACACCTGCTACCCAGAAGATTTCCATATTTTTTAGGAAAGGACACGTCTGAAGGAGTGGTCTAAGTCTGATGCCTGATTAATACATAAACAGACTCTGAGTGGCTCTTTTCCTACTTATCGCCAAGACACAATCTGGCACAACAGTTTTGTTTGATAGACAGCATTGGCCCATGCTTGTCAACTAGCCAATGTGAAATAACATTATTACTGTATAATGTCGAGTTAGGCTGCATAATATTTCCATTGTATGACATGCATGATGAAGAGATTTCAGAGTTCTCGAATGTTTACATAATTAGCATTACATATTTGTAAAATTAAGGTACCACCAGCACCATTATTACCATATTTCCTTCCTTCCAGGGCGCTGATACGTGTGCGTGTTCACTTTTGAGAATGATCAGAGCAAACGCCTCCATTTCCAAGGGCTCTTTGTGTCCCCGCTGTCCCCATAGAAGGCATCCAAAGCCCCACTTTATCATGTGGCTTTGCCCAAAATAAAATAGTCAGGGCCAGCTAGAGGAATGCAAGGACAAGAAGAGGGTACTGGCCTGAAAGACCTGGCTTCCAGTGTAGGTTACCGCTCTACTGCTGTTTGAAAGGATTACGTAGCCATAGGCTATCTCTAGATAGGAAGATGGTTCAGTGACATTCCTTTGGTAAATAAGTAGCTATTCCTCCTCCTTCTAAACGTCACGTTGAAGAAGGCTGTGTTTTCTGATTAATTCCGTTTGAATACTGCTGACTGTCTGTCACTGTAGTCATATGTCACTGGTGGCAGCTCAGAGAGTCTAACCTTCGCGAACATCAGTGCACATAATTCATTTTAAAATGTGGTCTAATAGTTACCGAATACCTGCACGGTAAAGGGAGGATGGGATGCATTTTCCCTCAAAATAGCCTGCAACCAAATTTATGAAAGCAAACTCTGTAGGCACAGTTGTGTTCTTTGCGATACAAAAGGCTGCACCTCACTTGGGAATTTCCCCCAAAGAGCTGCATTTGTCTTTCACCACAGTCTGACCAAGCCCTTGGTACTTAGCCATGTGAGGAGACATGGCACCTCCTTAACTTTTCTTTGGTGAATAATTAGAGAGGGACAGAGTACCGTGACCCTTTGTCTTTGAGTGGTCTGATGGTATTACCCTAGGTTTTCACAACAAGCAGGCATAGGCCAACCCTGCCCGATGTTATCTCACTTTTTTCAGTAATGGAGAGAGAATGGTGTGGTGGGACCCTCGGTTTTGGAGTCAGAAGTCGGTTCAAATCATAAATCTTGCTGTGAATCGCCTTCCTAATGTAAGGTAAGCTATGGGTGTTTTCTGGTTTTCAGTTCTTCTCACACAAAGTGGTTATAAGTATCACCGTATTAAGTTGATGAGCAAATGAAACCCAGAAGGGAACTTCCAGCACCTTGTCCCTTGTTTGTTGAACACACATTGGCAAATGCTGCTACTGAAGTGTGTGCAAAAGTGACAAGGTTTTGACTTAATCTTGCCCCAGGCTGTGGCGTCCACCTGCAACAATAAATACACACATCTCTGTTTGCAACTTCATAAACAGGGACATGCGTCTCTGTTAACAATGCATGCTCTGGGCTCTCTCTGTGATCAATTACTTTATATCATTTTCAAATTGCCACATGTTTATGGTTTTCCAAATAGCTGTCCCCCGAACGAAAAGGATCTGCCTGACTGTGGCATGGTCAGAGGACTTCCCTTCAACTTATCACGTCTAGAAATGCCACCGACAGAAATGCTTCCAGGCTATTTGCTAGGAAAGCTAGCATAAGCTGCTTATCAGAAAATATTACATTTTCCCTGAAAGGTGAGCTGTTTTGTCAGTTGCTTGGGCTGTGCGAAATTCCTTTTTTTTTTTGTCATGATAGGTCACTGCATAGAAGCCAACAGTAGACTGCCATCTCCCAGGTGGATGCCAAGGTCCCGGGCAAAACCCTGCAAAGCTAGCCTTTGCTTTCAGGACAAGTGGGCTGTGACTAGAATCCAAGCCCCCCAAAAATGTAGGTGGTATTAGTGTAGTTATAACTGTATAATTTTTAAAGATGTGTTGGTCGACTCACTTTGTGGAACCAAACCTTATACAAAGCTTGGTGTTCTCTAATTTCCCATACTGGTTAAAGAGCTTGGTAGAAAATATCCCATATTCCATTCCCTTTTTTAAACACCTCAACTTAAGATGCAACATCCAACATTTCAGTCCCTAAAGGAGTACCAGAAGAAGCCGGAAACTCAAGTTTCAGGCCCTGTTCTATTAGTTATTGTTGTCAGGCACATCATTCCAAATCCTGAACTCAATAAAAGTCCACAGAAGTTTCTGTTATCTCTTGGGGTAATTATGGAACCCATGGGAGGACCCCAAAGGAAAAGTTCTTTTCACTGCACAGCACAGAACACATGTAAGACATGGAAATTACTATGATTATAATTGAGCATATTACATACCAAGTCCCGCACACTCACAGCGTGAGAGGTTCATCACCTCCCTTCTCAGGTTTGGTTTTATGTTCGGCGTCTCGGGCCCAGCCAATCAGTGTATTGCTTTTATGCTGGGTAGGTAATGACCTAGGAGGATTGGATTCTGCCTGGCTTATAATTTGGATCATACATATTTGCATTTTGATCAGAGACCTGGGAGAATTTACTGTGCTTCATGCAGTTTTACAGTTGAGTTTATTAAGAATAGCATTATTAACAACAACAACTGAACACTCCAAGAGGTTAAGTGGCTTTCTCTAGGCCGTGACAGTTAGTAAGGGATTAAGATTAATTTACACCTAACTTTGGGTTCAAACACTATAATCCAGAGGCATGAGGGTTCATGGCCTCTGTACTCTGCCTGATAAATCTTCTGAGAAAGGCAATGGCCAGAAATCATGTAACCTCAAGCTCCTTCCTTTAATCCTCAAGAACAAATAGAAATGGTTTACATGCAACTCCTATAGATGTAAAGACAGAGTATCCAGTATCAAGTTTGGAGCAAAAGTTTAAAAAAAAAAGGGATATTTTAGATCATACTTAACTTCCCTTTCCTTTCATTCAAAAACTCAGATTCTCCTCCTCCTCCTCCTCCTCCTCCTTCTCTCTCTCTCTCTCTCTCTCTTGCCCTTCTTCTCTCATTCTGCATTTTTCCTTCTTTCCCCACTCTTCTCTTTGCTGTTTCTTTTCCTGTCTCTTTCCTTTTACCTGCCTCTGCCTCTACCTCTCTCTCTTTCCCTCTCTCTAAGAGAAAGATTGGTTCAGGAGTAAGAACAAGAGATTTTGGCATCAGAACCATTTTGGAACCAAGCTTTACCACTTTCTAGCTCTAAGCTTGGGCATTGACTTCACTGCTCAGATCTGTGCCCTCATATCTGAGATGAACCTACAGGCCTCCCCTCTGTGTACGGCCATGGAGCAGACCACAGAACAGAACATAAACAACATGCCTGGCAGGATGCTTGGCATTAGGAGATGGAAATTCCTCCTCTAATTTATACACAACATCTAAACAACCGGTGGTAAAGTAGCCAACTCAGATCACTAAGATTTTATCACCTTCTAAATATAAATGTACTTGTCAAACTGATGTATTTTCATTGAATTGAATGACTGTTTTCACATCATACAGAGGAGGCGGCATTATTCTGGATTACCTGTCCTTTGGCTGCCAGTTCACGGATGCACCCTGCATGATCTCTACAGCATTTTTACAAGTTGGCCAGTGGTCATGCTCAAGGCCTCTCATGTGCACGTGAAGATCAGGATAGCCCAGCTTGTCCCTTCTCCCTGTCCAGAATCAAACTGACACCTGCTTTGCAGCCAGACAGAGTGCTGAATTTTTGTTGGAAGAAGTCTGGAATGGCACTGGAGATGGGCTTGGTTTGTTTTATTTGCAGTAACTGGGTTTAGGCATTTCACATCTGACCTCGTGACCTTTTCTGAGCTCATTACCGATCACTTCTATTATCAGCCCCAGTGTCCAGGATTAGGCAGGAATTAAAGTCAACAGTGCTAAAAACCACTGCTACAAAATAACCCCCGTGCAAGGAACAGAGAACAGCCTCTGAGACTCACAGTGTCCCTCCACATGGCCATTCTATAAAGTTTCTCCACTGATAATTGTTGTTGTTTTTTTTGTGTTTTTTTTTTAAACTAGAAAATATTTCCTGACTCTGCAGGGTCAGAAGCCAGGTGCCTACAGGTTTGAGTACCCTTGTGATTCAAAGGTATTTCTGTTCTGAAAACATTTATACCAGAACCACATTGACTACATGAGAGAGCAAAGCGATAGAAGAACCTTTTATTTATTCACTTATTTATTTGGCAAAATGCTAGATGAATCACTTAACCCACTGTGAAGAAGCAAAATAAAGAAAGAATTGTGGCTTTTTTCTCTTTTTCACACTGACCTATGACCCCAGCAATCAGAAGGCTGGAATATAGCCCTCGGAGCCACGCTGCTTTCGGTTCACTCTGAATAAATAAATATAATCCGAAACACTTGGGTCTTACGTATTCCAAAATTGTCTGCCTCTTGGATTTGCCATTATTCCTATTATTCTGAAATGTTCATGTATCTCTGTTTCCAGTAATGGTAATACTACACATTTTTGAATTGAAGGAAGGCTCTATAATCTTCTCTATCTTTTGTGGTGCATTCATCTGTAAATGTACTTTAAAAAGTGTAAAACACTTTATAACAGAAGGTAGTTACTGTGTGTGGTACTTATATTTTTATTTTACACATAACTGCAATAATGATGAAAAGATTCTTGCTGCCACGCTAGCCACAGTGGTACTACTTCACCAAACTCACAGCTCGGCCAGGTTCTCTGATGCCTTGTGAATTTGCAGAATAGACCTGGTGAACCCTTTCCAATCTGACAAACGTCACAACCCATCCACCCGAGTTACCGTACGTGGCTTCGGCTGAGAGTATCAGCACACAATCATACATTTTTACAATGGGTCTATAAAACAACCATTATAATAAATGTCTGCTTAATTAATACATTAGGACATAAAGCAATTTATTATGCTCTTATTTGCTATCATTCTCTCTGCTCAAATTTAATAATGCAAAAAGGTTTCTCAGATGCCAATCCCTGGAAATAATAAAAATACATTCATCATGGATATTGAATGCAGACACGCCTGGCAGTACTGCTGGCAAAGAGGAGGCAGTCAGATGTGGAGAGAGAAATGGGGGGCTGTTTGCACAAGCTTAGCTAGACGAGCTCTTTACGACAGAGGAAGGAGCCCAGTGCATGGCTTGGCATGACAGCAAGGAAGGTGCCCGGAATAACTATTATTACAATATGCAACAAAAGGGGGAGGGAGAAAGGGAGTTGGGGTGAAAAGCTTTCAAGTCAGTTAAATTCATGAGGGCTATGGAGGCTCAAATTGAAATTATCTCACTCTGTGCTGATAAATAAAGTAGCTCTGGTACCTAAATCATGACACTAACTATACGTTTCGATTTTTTTAAGTAGTGATTAGGTGGATACTCTGGGGAACCTACCAGCCTTCGCAGAGATAACAGACTCAACTTAATATCAACTTAAAAAGAGACTTGAATTCTAACCAATCTCATGTAATGAATTGAAATTCTATAGCTTTCGGAGGGGGGGAAAGATAAAAAAAGCGACACGGCTCCATTCTCTAACTTGCTGTCAGGAAATATAATTTGTGCTCTCGGTGATTCACCTAGCTCATATGCAGCATGCAAATTTATTTCCCTAATAATCAGACCTGGAGATTGCCCAAGAGGATTAATAGCATCATTCCTTATGACCGCCAGGATATTATGCACCTCTGACATGGAAAAATTGTGTTAGTTCTACAGAGAAAACGCAAGGATATTTGTCCTGCTAGACAATATAATAGGCTGGTGCATCATCAGATTACAATGTCATTTCAAAAACCTTGAATACAAATAATGTACAGTGGGGGAAATGTTGGAACAACCTCCCTTAATTCAGTAGCCTAGAATACACATGTATTTTTGTGTGTGCTATACGATGTATGCATATTTTTTTTTATTAAAGCTTTCCAACATTGCCTGCAAAAAGGCAATGGTGTTATATTTTCCATGCAACCTTGTCATTGTGTGTCTTGGAAAACAGATGAAAAGGACATAAGGAAAGGGTTTTTTCTATGGTTTTGGTTTATTTTTATTGCACCCATTGCAGCTGAAGATAGCATTCAGAAACGAAACTTTCATAGGTCGACACTGACTGTATGGGGACGTGGGCTCCTTGGTGTGTGTACAGATATAGGTAACGAAGATATTGTTTCCCACTCCTATCTGTATTCAAACATGGAGTCATTCATACTTCCAATCATATAACACTTGATTCTCAAGATAAAATAATATATTTCACAATTGTTGTTTGGGACTATATTTTATTTTATTTCTTTATCTTTCACAATGAATTGGTCAGAAATTTTCCAGAACGGTAATGTCTCCAGCTGTACTTTAGACCAAAGAATGCTGCCTTGAGACAAGACCAAATTTCATTATTATGCGCATGGGAGCAATAAGATTAGCTCCTACTGCTGCCCCTAAGGTGGAGCAGCAGGATGAACCAATGAGATGATGCTAATGTGCATGTTAATAGTATTCTGCTAGAAGAAGTTGGGATAATTAAACATGTACCGTCTCTTTAAGACAGAGCTGCACACATTTTCTTCGGATGGGTGTTTACAAGAATTCCAATTTCAGGTCATAGTCATTTCTGAGATTGCTTAAGAAAGAGATGGGAATAACTTATCTTATTCATGTATTCAAGGAACCTTATAAAACGTGCAAAACATAACAGTTTTAAGGGGCAAAACATGCATCTTATCTTGACAGAGCTGCTTTATTATGTGTACTGTTGTATACTGACCTAATATATAGAGCATTTTTAGCTAATATACCTTGCAGGAAACCAGCCTTTAATGTGATGGATTTTATGGTATCTCATTAGGGTGTGTTTATATAACCTGATACTAAACACATTTTCAGATTCATGTTCCTTATTAAAATTGTGAGCCACATTGATTTTTAGTTGGAACAGCAACAGAGTCGTTTTTACTATTAAGAAGGGTAGCTCTGAAGTTATTCTCAGGGCACAGCTGTTCTCTGCACAAATTCGGGGACTTCCCCTTTTATAGCTTCAATTAGCATGGTCTTCATGGGATAGCCCACTGTCCCCTGACTGTTTAGAAGCTCTGGTCGGTTACTCTCCATAATGTGAAATTTATAATTTCATAGAAAGTTTCTTTTTTCCTCTGGAAGCAAAAGAAATCCCATTTATTTTTCTGTTGTTTTCTCATCAGTATCTTTGATTTCATGAGATAGCCCCAAATAATATTCATAGATTGACCCTGGAGAGATACATATCTTCACATCTGAGCTTCTGGGGTTTTCTTAACTAACACTCCCAGCCACAGCAGTGTTTGTGTGAAAGTGGCAAATTAAAACACACACACACACACACACACACACACACACACACGTTAACATTGCAAGTTGTGTTAAACAAAATAATGACTTTCACATGGTGAAGTCTCCGTTTTGTAAACTGATCCTACAAGGTAACTCAGGAGTCAGCCGTAAATAGTGTCCCAGGGTATTTCAGTGGAATCAGGGGAAATAATGACCTAGAGGTACTGTAAATAGTTTAAATTATTGGAAGGTCTTTCTAAGAAATGTAACGTGAGAAGGGAGAGAAACATTTTCTCCGTTGTGAAGTGCGTGCCCTTTGGAGGTGATCCAAGTTCAGAATATGCAAATATTTAGAGGAAAGGGCTATCTTTGGAGAAAAACAACAACTTTTACTTCTCCTACTTGTTTGAGCAAAGCTAGTTAACACAATCCAACAAGGATTAAAAAAAAAGAACATCCAGACTAAAGCGTGGATGTGTTTATTTCACTTTTACATTTCAAGTCTCTAACAGGGTGAAGAGAATAGATTTTCAACAGCAACATATAGGAAACCTATGGAATGAATATCTTACTCATGATAGAGTGAACATTGTTAATCATGTGATTTCATTTTAACCATATTTATAACTTTAACTATAATCCTGGAATTGCGGTTCACAAGCCTCAAGTAATAAATGCTATCTATATTTGGCCTAAGAAATTTTAAGTCAGAACTTGTTCTCAGGAAAGAAGACAGTTTCCCTTTATTCTGCCTCTGGCATACTATTCATTATTAAACATTAAAGTTGTGTCAATTACTTTCATATTTGATTATCCCAGTTATTCTACCAGCTAATCAAGTCTGCTTTAAAGCTGTGTATGCGGTGACTACAGTCAATCTACAGAATAGAATTATTTGCTCTTTTTATCTCTGAGTTAACCATAACTATTGGTTATGGTACTTCACCCCACTCACTACCCATCACCATCATCCCCAAATAAGATAACAGATTGACCATCTCTTTTATTTTATTCAATGTGAGATTCAACTTTCAAAGACAGTCTTTGGCTAAGTATAAGAGCCAGGATCACGTGTTTGTTTTAAATGGGGATGGACCGAGTTATCCTGAGGACAACTCTGTTGTTAGTATTAACAGCTTCACAGTTATTCGGCTTGAGGTGCAATTATTTTACCATTATTACATGCAAAGCTTTTAACAGAACAGTCGTCCCCTCCATTTAAGCAGAGAGTTTTATAATTTATTACATCTCTTTGGTCATCAACACACTATACAAACAGTTGGCCACCGGTGACCAATTACATTAAGGTTAAGCAACATAACTTTAAATTAGAAATAAGCTAATGCATCTTCATCAAGGGCCTGCTGTGTTTTCACTGCTGTTTATGAGATGATACTAAATGTGGATATAGAGCACACTCACTGGGACCAATTCCTTTCGGCCTGAAAATGGGAAAGTCTCGAGTGTACCCGGGTCCAGAGCTAATTAATGGGATAACATCTGCTTTAAGCATTCAGCTGGTGTAATTTCTATCAACTTCCCAGTGAAGGTGCAGGGGAAACTGTCAGAGAACTAAGTATCTATCACGAGCCATATTAATCTGTGACAGGACTGCAAAAGACACTTTTCAGTCTTGGTTTTATATTTCTTTGGGATGTTGCTATTATCAACACAGTGTTTCCTCGCATTCTTTCTTTCTTCAGTTCATGCATAATTCGGGGTGGGGGTACATAAGCAAATCACCTATTATATACACATAGGCCAGGAAGCAGTCCCTGTTTTCAAAAATTCAATGTAGAAGAGATTAAAGACAAGAATAAAACAACCATGTTCCTTCTGAAGCAATGTTTTAGCCACAAAGGCATTTATGTTGTTTTATTGTATTACTTAAAAACACAGCAGGATTTGCTAAGGAGAAATATCAGTACTGTAAAGCAAGCTTCAGAAGGGATAAACCCACTTATTTCATGTTATTTCATGTTATCAGCTCTTGTACAACATGATTCCAGCTTTAGCAGCAACTAAATAAAGGCACCTGTCCTGTGTGGTCATTCCCGTAACTCCAACCTGCATGAAGGGAAGAAGTCGTTCTCTGACAACCTGAAATGAGTGACGTGTGTGGATGTGGCAACCGCTGCCATTCCCTCAGCAGAGGTTTCCCACAAATCCTAATTCTTTATTTCTGTGCTTATTTTTGTTTGCTTGCAAGGGAGTGGAAGGAAGGGTTCACTTTAATGAAATGTTCAGGAGGACGTATTTCCATGTGTACGTTCCCTGGGCGTAAGCCCCAGAACTAGTGCTAGAACTAGTTTCTCGACAGTCATGTAATCGAGTGAACAGCACAAGCTTTATGATCCTCGTGGTCAATAGACAGGAAAAAAATACATTGTTTTTAGTGGCTAAGCTGAATTATGCTGATGTCATTTTTTAATCATCAGGGACCCAATAGATGGCATACATAAAATATGGTCCTGAGGAAGAAATTAAAATAATGACCATTCACCTTTACCTAAAAGCTGATGGGGTCAAAGGCCAAATATCAGCTCACAGTGAGTATGGGAAAATTCAAGGTCTAAAAACCTACAGCCTCCTGAAAAGGGTGTCACTCAGGGTTATTTATAGAAATGAAAATGAGAGTAGAATCAGGACATTTTTTCAAAACCTTAACACTTACACCACAGAGGAAAAAAAAGTCAGCTTTTTTTTTTGATGTTTAATAATCCTCAGAAATTTTTAATATCGCTAAATTGAACTTGTGGCTGTCCCAAAAATCATATGTTTATGCAATAATCCTATAGTAAACTAATAAGTTGCATTGGTTAATTGCCAAGCTATTTTGCATACAGTTAAGTTGTGCGTATAAAAGCACGCATGATGAAACATGTAGTATTTTATAACCCAAAGTAACTAACATGCTCATGCCTAATGCATGCACACACACCGTAACCCGGGACAAATTGCTTATGTTAGTTACTACCACTGGCTGGCAGGCCAGAAAATACATTTGGTGCCTAATATGCATAAGCACAGAAATATGGTCGGGCTCATTACCGTAATAAAGCTGTGATTTGCCAGCAGGATCAGTAGAAACACACTTGAAGCAGTCTGTCCCTTCCGCTAGCTCATGTGCCATAAAGCAGTAAGGTTGCAACAAGGGTGAATCCTCAATTCAGTTGGGCTACCTTGTCTGGGTTATTTGAACCCTTATTTGCCTTAAGGGGCCCATTTGCTTATCCTAATGTGTACACAGTGATAATGCAGCCATTTATGTAATAAAGAAGACCTGCAAAACAGTAGTCTGCTCTGCAACAACGTGGGGTGGCAAGAGTTTAGAGAACTGGCAACTGTTGGTCCATTACATAATTTCACAGAGGTGTCTTCAAATCCAAGAGGTGGTTTTGAATGCACTTCAGAAGAAGTAGAGTACAGGACAAGTAAAAGAGCCAAATGGATTTGATTTTAGTGCTTTCATGAAATTAGGATCAGGTTGATGAAAGAAAATGTCTTGGGTCTTCTGTCTGAAGTTTTCATATTATAAAAAAGACTGTTGAAAAATTAATAGAATTTACATTCAGTTGAAGGCAAGTTAAAATGGAAGTTCCCTAGTTGGAGAGAAGGTGCTAAGGGGTCATTTCCCATAGGAAGGGGCATTCAATAATCGCACAGGGAAAATCTGAGTGAAAGATGGAGGTAAGGTGGCCCTAAATGGGCCATGGCATCCCCAAAGCCCTCCAGCATCTTGGAGCCCCATCGTGGTTGTGCATGTTGCTCTTTGACAGTAGAGAGATGGAAAACTGAAATCCAAGTTTGAGGTCCATTGGGAGAAACTCTGAAGGTCATGTGGTACATATTTTACTCCTGTTTCTTTCTTTTCTGCTTTTTCTAGCTTTTAATGAAAACTAGTTTTATATTTTTACATGCCCATGTAAACAGACTAGAAAGGAAGAAAACAACTAAATCAAGTATCTATAAAGCACACATTTTTCCAAAGGTTTGTAAGAGATTCTACTCATCAACTTAAAAAAGAAACAAAACCCAGAAACTTGCACATTCTACTTTCAGTGTCATTTACCATGCTACTCTGTAATAAATACGAGGGGTGCTAAAGAGGCACTGCTACTCTGGACAACCTTGACCAACTGATTCTGGGAACACTGTGCTGAGGAAGAAACAGAGGTCACGCACAGTCTCAACATGCAAGGAGGGGAGGATTGTAGTCCATATACCAGCTCTCTTGCCCACAGGCGACAATTTCCAGTCCCAGAGGCAATTCAGGCACTGCCATCCTCCCTCACCTGAGATGCTCTGCTGCATCCCTCACTCTTTAAGACATATCTTCACAGAACATTTGCAGACCTTTCTATCCTAGTATGCTAAGAACTTTGGGTTAGACTATATAAAGATTCATGATATAGCATATATATTATATAGTATGTATATGTTGTACGTGTTATTAACGAATAATTTTCAGTCACACACCTTTACAGAAATAGAATATGGAAAAATAATTTTAGGTTTATGTTGACTCTCTACAGGAAATGGATGTGCCATGGTCTAAGGCAAATAGATGCCCATAGCTAATGAGGAACACATCCAGGTTGGCCAAATGGAAAAATGGAACAGACTGCTCCATAGGGAGTGCAGTTTGCAGGGTTTCAGAATATTTGCATACTGCTGCCACTGTTTCCCATTGGCCTTGCGTGATGTCGCAGATGCCGGCAGCACCGCTACTATGAGTTGACATATCATCTCCAGGATGTCCCCAAATTGAAAGTAAACAAGCTATTAGGCAGGGATCACACAGTAAATCAATAACCCTATTCCCTATTATCAAATCAGCTAATCACTTCAAAGGAAAGAACAGGAGTCTAAGGGCACTAAAGGATTTTTTATTTTACTGTTTTAAAGAGATGTGACGTAGATGGAGGAGGGGCATTAGCAGTAAAGACCTACATTGGAAAAGGTCTCTCTGGACAGAGTTGACCATGAAGGTTCTGGGTTTGTGAGAATAAAGAATGTCAAATCAAATCAACAAACATTTTTTACACACCTTCTAGATGCTCTGGGGCCTGCTGCATAGCACACAGGCACGGCATGAGCAGATGTTTGAGGATCACAGATAAAATGGCTTAGTATGGGAGATCTCACTCTATTGAAGAGACCGCTTATCTTTGTTTTTACTTATGTTTTTTAAAAAACTGTAATATGTTACTTTTATCAGAAGACAGAGAACTACAGCTAGCATTTTTCCATTTAAATAGCTTTGAGAACTTTGTAATATGTCTGAGAATTCAACACTTTCCCCACATGGGCACTTTGGATATCACATTTTAGCACTGTGAAACAGCCCCCCCCAACACACACACACAAGGGTCTGCTTATAAACATAGTCTCTGACCTTGAAGCGCTAGCTTTCACAGAAAAGGACAAAATGGAGAGTGTGCCTACCAGTATTCAGTATTATAAACATCTCAGGTGAGCAGCACACAAAAAGCATGCCATTGGTCAGTGCATCATCATGTGCGGGGGCCCCTAATGGGGACAGGTAAAGCCCGTCTCAGTGCTGGGCGATCCAGAATAGACATAGTTCACGAAGTTGCCCAGGAGAGTCCTGAGATTACCTTCAGAATGGAGGCTGCGCCTCATCTTGGGAAGAAAGATTTTTTCCATGAGAACACAAACATCAGTCTGGGAATGTCATTTGTGGCCACTTTTATCATTGGTATACTCTTCTCCAAATTGGCCCTTTTAAACGTGAGGTTCCCAGGGGAGACCCTGGTACAGGGAAACAAACCAGTTTCTAATGTTTAGTTTAAAGATATTCCTGCACTTGGGGTTTTCTTGTCTTCCTTCCTCCCCATGTTCTCCTTTCCTTCCATTCCCAACGCAGCCTCTTGAAGGTCTCCCTGGATTTGATCTACTGACCTGGATCCTGAGGCTGGATTTGAAATCTTCTGAAGGGTCCTTAACATGCCAGAGTTAACAGGCCTGCCTGGACCGGCTGCCGTCTCAGAGCTGCTACAAACTCCATGGATTGTTTGGCAATAAAAATCAGCTATAAAAGTGTGAAAAATACCAGAGACCCAAATGGGGGAGGAGGAGAGGGGGGAAATAGCTCTTATACTCTTTCAGTGGACATCTGATTTATTTTTTAAATGGAAAAGCCACTTTTATAGCTACTGTAGTTCAATTATCTCTAATTTTACACATTTTATGCAAATTCTGAACATCTTAATTGCAAATGAGAAAGAAACTTATTTTTTAAAGCAGAAAAACAAGGTATAGTTTCGTATTTTCTTTTCAATTTTTAATTCCTATTCTTGGTTCAGCACCATTAAACTTTTAAAACTCTTTTTACACAGTTGTTTAAAATTATGTGTAATTTAAAGCACAATTGCATGTTCACAAACACCCATAGCCTTAAACAACCAGCAAATTTTATTTCCAGACCTCACTCTCTCTCTTGGAAAAGATACTTTGATGTTCTCCTACCTAGAATTTCAAAAGACTGAAAGAGGATATACTCGAAAGGATTCACAAATCCTTTGGTGTCTTACAAATCAAGTGCCTTGAAACATACTCTAAGTATCAAGAAACCCAGGACTTTTGCCTGGGTTCCCAGATTTCTAACCAGTAGTATACTGATAGATGTTTGACAACACACACTCTTGAGAGGCACAATCAGCTTTCTCTGATTTGAAATGTTTGCCAATTTCCATGGTGTAAATGCTCATGCCATTGCTGATTTCAAGCTACCAACATAATACCACTGGGCATGGCAGTGGGAAGAGATGGGATTCATTGGTCCTTGTGAGCGGAGCCAACTCCCGCACACAATTACTCCCAGCTATTTGGACATGCCTTAGGAATTTCAATTGGTTTTACTCTGAATTGGGGTCTCTAGCAGTAAAAATCCAATAGGAAAGTTTTCCACATTGGATAAATGTTTTGAAGATTTTATAGACTGACAGGAAACTTAGCATAATGCTTATAAATCTAGAGCATGAGTTTTAGTCAGGAATCTGGCAATTACCAGCCACCTAAACTGTGCCAAATCTTTACCATGCAATCTGTTTCCTCACGTCTAAAATGAGGATAATAAAGTCCACTCTAATCTGGGCTTATCTTCTAATAGTTAAAGAGCTAATAGTCATGCGATCACTTGATAACCTGAAAGGGATAGGCAAATAAAAACCAAATTTCTTCATGACATATTTTAAAATTATTGGTTTAGTCAACAAATACATCTTAACGTCACTACAGGAAACACAGGTACATAACAGAATTCACAGATATTCTTCAATAGATTTTGATTAGTTTTTTTCATGAGGAAATTCTACCCTGGCCATTTGCGGGAAACTAAATATTATTCTGAGCCCTGAATCTTGAGAAAAATCAGTCAAGTAATTAGGAAAAGAGGAAAAAGTGTTAATCACTCTCTTGTGACGATTAAAGCTTAATTTGAGTCTGTGCTAGATTTCTCCATTGAAAAGGACAAAGGGCACAGTGAGAATGCTATGATAACACTTCCTGTGAGCAGTGGAGTGCCTGTAAAAGGCTTCGGGGATGGTGGTTATGTGAGTCCCAATCCCTCTTCACCTCCTCCCCCCACTACAAATAGTGTTACATCGGAACCTTCCTCAGAGACCCACGCAAACCATTTGTGGCCAAGGCACTTTCCAGTCCTGATCTTCCCTTTCTTTACCAACCATCTATCACTGTAGCACATCAAGAAGAGGGAACATAATCATTTGCCGCCAACAAAAATCCAGACCCCTCTGAAAACAGAAGCAAATGAGAGGAGAAAAGAAAGCTGCGTGTACCACTTCTCATTAGGCCCTCTGCCTAACAATAATTAGGCTTGCTCTGACTAATGTTGGACTCTGAGCAGCTGGTCCAATACTTGTTTTCGTAAAGGAAAATGACGAGTGCATATGAATCCCCGACTTTTGCTTCCTCTCTTTTCTCCTTTTCTTTTGTGACTTCACGCTGGTTTGCAATTTGTGTTTTCACCACTGTAGTTAATTCTAAGACACAGTCGATCAACTCATAGCCTCCTTAGTAATGGAATTGCCTCTAAATAAAAGCGCCTCTAAATAAAAAAAAAAAAATTAAAAAAAAAACTCGACACTTCGAGGGAGAGAATCCCTACCAGTCCTTTCATCTTGTATTCTTGTATTTAGCTGGTTACCCTTCACTGAAGTTACATTTATAACATAATTAATGAAATAAGATTTTCTTCTGACTTGTCTAAATAGCTATACCAGGTAACTTGGAAACTCTATATATTTATTAGAAAATGCTATTAGCTAAAATGTCTGAGACCTTTGTACATAACCCCATGGCAGCTAAAATATTCCACCTTGAGCATGTGACTGAGACTTGACAGTCTGAAATATACACATGCTTCATAATGCATGTCAACAATTTTACTATCTGGTACAAATGGAAACTTGCTGAATTTATTCCCTAAAATGCTTTTTATGCTTTTTCTTGGTTCTGGCTTAGTGGTAATGTATTTAAATGTCTGGGAGAAATATTCAAAAGAATGAAACACATAACTTCAGTTGAGATGCCTACATTTCAAACCACATACTGGCAGATCAGTGAGTATCTAGGTTAATATGATCCTTATTTGATTAGGATAATCCACGGAGACACTGACTCATTCCTTCAGATCCTGCCTTTTAGCCAATCAATATTTTAGGGTTATGGTTTTCCAAAGGCAGGTGATAATTTTTGGAGATAACATCTCAAGGTGCTGTTGACATTGAGGAGCATATTTCACATGTTCTTGGAGTGACAGAACACAGCAGTGTCGGAATCCACCCTCCCCATGCACAGAAATACGCTCACACACGCACACCCACACCCACAATGCCACTAACCTTTAAATTCATGAAGCGACGATATAGATTTAGCACACCAGCTCCCATTAATGTCAATGCAAAAGTTGAAAACTGAAGCGGGGGGCAATGAATACCTTTCCCTCAGCCAGTCCTACCTTTTCAGCTTAGAGGGACCCCTGAGAAGGAAAGGGAACAAGCAGCTCTCTGCCCAGAGATCAATAGCTGGGGTAGGAGAAAGGAGCCAAAGACAGTCACAGCAGTAAGCTGGTAGTTCACCAAAATTAGAGTGTCACTATCTGCACAGACCAGGGAATCACATGAGAACAGGGGAAGGTAGGGGAAAACAAAGGGCAAAAAATTAGACTCGGATTTTTTTAAATGTCATTAAAATATATCTATTTTAATTTCACATGACTAAAATTATCTGCTTGCTTTGTATTAATTTTGCCTTGACTGAAATTAGTTGTCAGACCTCTGTTTATAGCCTAATTACCTTTTTCCTGAAAAAAAAAAGAGGTAAAAGAAATAACAATAAATTTTTAATGCAAAAGCTGCAAGTTTGTGGCATTTGTACAGATTAGGAAGGGTTCCAGAAACATGGTTTGAAAATAATTTAAAGAAATTTGGAAAAGCCTTGTATTTTCCGGAAAGATGTTGTTAGTTATCTCCTCATTGTTTTGAGTCATGGTTATGACTCATGACCACAAACCTTTGACAGTGAATAGTGCACACGGTAGCTACAGTTTAGTGTCACCCATTTTATTTAGCTCTCTCATCCAGATAGCTAGAAAATCAAACGTTCACACTCAAGACCATAGGTTGTCAAAATTTTCTCTTAAGGGCCAGATTGCAAATATTTCAGTCTTTATGGGCCATAGAGTTTCTATCACAACTACTCAGCTCTGCTATTATAGTACAAACAGCCATAGACAATATGCAAACAAATGAGTGTGAGACTGTTCCAACAAAATTTTACTTACAAAGTCAGGCAGTCAGCCCATTTGGCTCACAGGCCGTAGTTGGCCAGCCCCTGCTCAGGACAAGTCACCCACTGCCACATGAAAAGAAACTGATGTATGCACAGCACAGCACAGCACAGCATAAAGTGTTCAACAAACATATTTTGAATAATAATATGTATCAATTAAATTTTTAAAACTACTGTACTCAATAGCAGAAATGTAGAGCTATCTCTAAGTCAGAATCTATGGGTTTCAAAAAAATCACTGTGTTAGTGACTTCTTATAATCAACAAAAATAAGTAGTAGATGAATATAAAAGGGACACAAAGGCAAAGTAATCAAATATACCCTATTCATGGAGGTTTAGTGGAAGGTAACTGCTCTGCACCGTTAGCCACAGAGAACGCCACTGCACTGTGAGATTGTGCAATAACCAAGGTTTGCACGCAGGCCCTTTTGCCACGGACGTAAGGCAACATTGCAGCCAGTGTGGGCTACGTCAGGGTGATGTGAAATGTACTTTTTAAAAATATGCCTCGAAATGAGCAGCTTTTTAAAAATCATCTCCCTCAAAAGGATGAGCTTCCATTCTCGCATAAATAAGCGCCAGAGTTTGGAAAAAAAGTTACTGGTCTCGGTCTTGGTGTTGCTTCCCCGCTGTGCCTGGTTCCCTCATCTGCATGACAAGGACTGGACCCGATGATCCATGGTACTCAAACCCTGATGCTACTACTTGCTTTTTAGTTAGAGGGTCTCTGACTTACTCCATTACACTTTCTACCTGAGGGTGAAATGAGCCGCCTGTGCTTTCTCCTTTACTAAGCAAGCTTCCATTCTACTCCCGCCACCGCACCCCGCACCCTCACAGTAAGAATCTCAACATAAATGCTGAAGGCAGCCCGTCTCCCCGCAGGTGGCCGGGGTAAGGCGGCTGGGCGGGGCAGCAGCCAAAGGCCCCTCTCCGAAGTCTTCCTGGGCATCTCGAGCGCTCCTCAGCTGGAGGGGCTTCCCCACTCGGGGCCTGGACCATTGCCAAGAAGATCTGTCCAGCTGTAAGCTTGATTTTATAGAGTTATTTCCACTTATTTTTTATTTCACAAGATGTAAATGAATCTGTTTAACTAGGAAATCACGTCCCTTGAACGTGATTATAACCTAATTTGACATGCAGTATTTGTACACTTATTCTAGTGTTATGACGCATTTAGTGTGTTTATATAAATAGAGATTTCTGTATAATCACTACAAGATAATGTAAAGAGTTAATCACATGAAATGCCCCCAAAATCTCATTTGGGTGATTTTTTTTTTTTAAATGAAGTAGGCCCGTTTCCAAAATGGCGTATAAATTTTTGAGAGCCTTACAAAAATATCTACCTTTCCATTCATTGTTCTTTGTTCATTAATTGATACAGGCAGATAATTTACTATGTTCCAAGTGTGTGCCAGATATACCAACAAAGATAAAATAGACACATGTGTTGCCTTCAAGAGTGTTACATCTAAACAGGTCTGGAAGTACTTCAGGGGGAAGGTGAAGCTCTGCCTCGATCTTGCCTGCTTATCTTTGATAATCACTCGTTTTCTTCATGAAAAATACAATGGGAGAAATATAGAAGAATGATTTGCATAGAAAGAATATCACGATGAAAGAGAGAGGTATGATTAGCATGAACTTGTAGAGGAAGGGTGGCAAATATCTTTGAAGTTTTTCTCCTTCTATATTTTATTGGCAAAAAAGGAATTTCCCCCACATTGTAATATTTTACTAAAACTAGGAAGGAACAATCACACAAGACCCAAAGGTCTATAGTTATAAATCAATTTTTTAAATACCTATTTGTCGATCTTTCTGAGGTTAATTAAATTCTTCTCTTTGCACTTACTTGCTTCCATTCATTCCATTTGTACCGTATGCTGGGTTCTAACTTAGTATTTCTGAGGGTTTAAAATCAGGTAAAAACCTGTCAAAGTACACCAAGCTGTGTGTATAGTAAAAGAGGACTGGAAAATCATTGATAATGGCATCTATTTTAGAAAGTTGAGGATGTCATTGCATGTGGACACGTTGCAAACACCACCCTCGCTCATAACTTCCAGTGGACATTGCACACTAACAGTGTTTAGATAGGAATTGTATGGAGGTCATTCCAAAAAAAAAAAAAAAAAAGAAAAACCTGAAGCTGGGATGGAAAAGTATTTTCATTTCTCCTAGAAGCATTATTTGTCTATCATCATGTTTCAGTCCCCCTCTCAAATCCATGGGTCTTCTCTTTACTGTGTTTTCTGGAAGATAAATGACTTTCAGACATAGTTATAAAGTAATGTCTCCTGTGAAATAGAACAACTACTTTTCTTAAGATGAGTTTCATACAATTCCTATCCAAAAATTGTTAGAATAAGAAATAGAGATTCAGGAATGGAATAGATTATAAGAATTGCTTCTGGTACCCTTAAAAACCAAGTCATTGTTTTAAATCTAGTGTCCCAACACTTCAATGAAACTTTATCTAAATAAATGTACGCTGACTAAGGTACCTCCTCTGCCCAATGGTTCACGAGTCTAATTAGTTTACTTCAAAAGAAGGAATAAAAGTACCTACCATTTAGCATTGAGGTCCTGCAGAACTAAAAAATAGTGTTTATGATAATGACCATGGTATTATACCACTATTTGTTCAGCTATTATTTCTTAAGTTCTTTCTACATAATTGAATTATTTTTCAACCACCGCTTAGGGAAGCCTTAAAACACAACACCCTGGAGATGAACTAATTCCCATACACAGCCAACTTGCTATGTAGGCATTCCATGTAGGCCCACGTTCCACATCGTTCTCCCATTACACGAAGAATATATGGTCATCGTGGCGAAGGGTCAAGATAACGGGCTTTGGACTCTAGTTCTGCTATTAGTACTGTGTTCCTAGGAGCAAGCCTCTCCACCGCACTGTGCTTTAGTTTCACTGTCCGTAAAATGGCAATGACAATCCCTACTGTTGTGAGGATGTAACAGCTTATGTACAGAGGGCACATGCAGCACTGCCTGTCACATGGTAAGGGCACAGTAAACACTTGCTAGTTGTAGTAGAAGCAGCAGTGATCACACGGACCGCAGCTGGCATTTACACACACTCACGCCGCATCTTTCTTGTTCATTCATTCAGCCTGTCCCTTTAATTCAAAGCCCTTGGGAAATGTTAGCCATGTCAGCTGGAGCCTAAGGTAATGGCAAATTATACATTTGAGCGTCTGTGTTCTCCCACCCCCAAAATCTCCACTATAGTTTTGTCTTCCATTAACATGGCTAATTGTGAAATGACTGTGTTTGTGACCCCTTGTTTATTTGTATGTTTTAATGTTTCTGGTGGATTCACTAGACACTAATAATGACACTAACTACCAACAATATATTATACTGCCTGATTAAAAAAAGTTCCTTTTTATTGTCCACCTCTCATCTTCAGTCTCCTTGGTTTCCTAATCGACCTTACTCAGCCAACCTAGATTACAAAAGACGAGCAAGCATGGAGTACAGAATTCCCGAGTGCCATCTTCTCTCCTCTCCCATCAATCAGTGTTTGTTAAATTGCTAAGGTAAGTTTGCTTATTTTTCACATATTCTTTGCCATAATCATCTTTGGAAAAGAAATTATTTCTCCTGCTGCATCAGTAGCATTTTCATAATGTCACATCCAAGCTGACTTGATACAGTCTCAAAGGAATGAAAAAGTTTCTAAGGAGCATCTTGGGAGAGGCAGGGGAGTCCATAAGAACACCACATGCCCCAATTTTGAGGCGACTGCCCCAGTTTTAACACGCTGTCTCCCCTGCATTCCTGAGAGCAGATCTAATGTTCTCTTCCTCCAGGTCCCTGTTGATTGCCTTAACTGTGATAGTGCTGCTTGAAGCGGCAAGGGAATGGGATAGAGCTGGAGTTATCCAAATCACCAACAATGTCGGATGGGACTCACAATCTAATAATTGACACTCTATGAGGCCTCCCTGAGGGTTGTCAGGTTTTCAGCAGAATATTTGCTGGTTACTTAACATACTCTGTTGTCTTCACTTAAAGGCTTTCAATCTGGAAGCTTTGCTTAATTTTTCTGAATAAAATAGCTAAAACATGGAATGTCTTTTGCTCCCAATTGGCAAGGTGAGGGGGAAGCCTTCTACTTCATTACCGCTCTTTCTATCCTGGAAGAAAACGCAATATCACGAGTGTATGGATCTGGCCTGCTTGTTAAAGTGTTCATAGAATCATTTAATTCAGAGACTCTTCCTTTCAGCTTTTCCAGCTAAGGGACATGACAAATAGGGGACTTTTTGTTTGTTTTAATTTTCTTTAAGCTCTAAAATGCAGCATTTTGGATTTGAGAAACCCCAATAAAAGACAAAAAAATCAGAAGTGTCTTGCTATATTGTTTTCTAAATAAGCTTAGGAAAGGGCTTTATTCAAAACAGAATTAAAATTTCTCTGGCTCGCCTTCTGCAAAGATAACTTGCTTCTGCTGTGGTACACCCAAAGAGAAAAAAATGATAGATGTGAAATTTACAAAAAGTGACACACACAGGAAAAAAGCAATGCTTCTAACAAATAATACATTATTATAAGAGAAACAAAGTGATTGAGTGATGTCACTCTGATGACTTTTCTCCAACAGCTGGAACACCTGCTCTAACATTGTTTTTGTTCAGGTTTGTTTTCTTTGCTTGGTGGAATTACTTACTGAAGAATTACCTACATGAAGGCATTTGCCAAGAAGGTGACTAAATTACGTTCTATTAGGGTTGTCAGACCATCCCAAATTGGATGGCCAAATAAGAATCTGGACGTTGGAGTGAGCACACGCTATGAAATACTGAGAGTCATTCCCATCCTAACGGGACGTGCTCCTAATGTGGGCCACAGGCAGCCTTTTAGAAATCCTTACTGAGGACTAAGGACCATTTTACAGATTGCCTTTCTAAGTTTTACACTGAAAAAACAACCCAGACTGAAATAAATCAGCA
Source organism: Mormoops blainvillei (assembly GCA_004026545.1). NCBI lineage: Eukaryota > Metazoa > Chordata > Mammalia > Chiroptera > Mormoopidae > Mormoops > Mormoops blainvillei. The sequence continues at coordinate 53,466 of PVJD01002058.1, forward strand.
TGTGTGAAGGACTGGTGGTTAGCTTGTCTCCCTCCCCAGATCTCAATAATTGTTACAAAGATGAAGATTCCAGTTATTCCTCCAGTTCCAAATTGTCATTTGGCCTATGGCAAATGTCATCAGTTACTGGGGCCCTATTTATTTCTATTGAGTGGGAAGAAGTCCACCTTATTTTTCATAGGGATCAAACGTAGGCAGGAGACATAAATATGGTTGAAAATTTACAAGTGTCTAGAGGTCAATATCAACAACAAATTTCGGTATTATCTAGTAAAAGTCATTATTAATAAGGATCTATGAACATACTTGGGCATTGTAACACATTCCTTACACCAGATTCTAGATTTAAGCACTTGCTATCTAATTTAAATGGCATAAAAATATATAGTCATCTTGATGCCATACATCCTTGAGGCACTGACATCTGCTATTCGACCAAAGGTCATTTCACATAGTATTCTATTATAATAGCTGAATTTGTTTCTTAATGGGATTCGATAGAATTTCTATAGTAGGGGGGAAATAACATTCATTTTAATTGTTCAATGTCTTCAAAGCTAAGATCTTGCAGTGAGTACACATCTTTCCCAAAGGAACAGGCTCCAAATTTGGGGCCATAGGAGTCGGTTGTAAGAATCGTGCAATGATATTATCGAATCTCAATTCTTTTTATAAAGACTATTTAGCATCATTGGCCAACATTTACTTTGTAAAATTAGATACTGACCTGAGCTAGAAGGAGAAGCCAGAGTCCAGCGATTGACACTTGCGGGGCAGTATTGAAAGGGGCCATTCCAATCTTCCAGGCTTTCCCACCACCAGTTTCACGGCTTCAGAGTCACAAGACACTGAGTTTATGTACAGCTTTAGCTGCAACGGTAGCTCCTGAAACTGCATTTGTGATATATCTTGATAGGTAAGTCAAGTATCCATTTGGAGGCAAGACCCAAGTTGCATCCTATAGTTTGAGTTATGGGAAAGATCAAAACAAGCAGGATGCCATTTGCTAATGAACTGGCTGGTTTGTGGATGTTTCGTCTATCATGGAATATCTGTGCACCACATCCTCAATCTGAGGACCTATATTTGGAGTGTCTACAAATGGTAAGTTACCATCAGATGTGTGAGAGAAAGATCCATAATATTACACTTGATTAGGCCATGCAGGGCACTGTTCTTAATAAGCTACAGGTTAGTGTGGTTTAATTGGATAACCTAACCCTTATAAAGAACTTAGAGGAGGTCTGGTACATAGTAAGCCCTTGATTAAGTTAGACTCTAAGTAAGCATCATGGAGCCATATATCTTAGAGAGAAGTGGCTTCAAAAGTCATCACATCCAGGTTCTACCCCTACATAATAAATGTCTTATACTGAATTACTGTCACCAACTCTTCATTCTCCTATATTATATGAGTTCTGTCCTGAATGTATTCAAAGTCCTTCCCAAATAGAAGATACCTCATAGTTTCATTTCTCATACCAAATGTACAAGAAAGTATCCAGCCATGTAATATGAAAAATAGAGTCATGTATTAAAGAAGATACAAGATACAAGAAACATTGTACATGGGACAATGTCGCCTCAGTCCCCTTCAAAGTAGGCACCTTGGGACCTCACACAGTTCCATCAGCTGGGACCCAGTTGCAATCAGCTGCTCCATCGTATTTTCCTGATTCTCATCAGTGGTCTGAAATCTCTTCCTTTTCAAAGGTGATTTCAGTTTTGGGAAAAGCCAGGAGTTGCAGGGCACCAAATCTGGGCTACAGGAGGGGGAGCCGAGTCACCTGGGTGATTTGATGTTTCACCAAAAAACTGCAGAAGATGTGATGCATGAGCAGGCACATTGTCGTGACGGAGCTGCCAATCGCCAGTTACCCAGAGCTGTGGCTTCTGAATCATCCAAATAGTTTCTGCGCAGGAATGCTCGAGCTTAAGGCAAAATTTGATGCAGATTCGTTGCTCTACTCACTCAGTCATTTTGAATGCAACAGCTACACAGTACACATGCTCACTCAGTGGGTGTCTACAGCCCCTGCTGACTAGTACAGTGAACTCATCCTGGTTCACACATGTGCATTCCAGTCCACTCTCCTTGGCTGCCAGGTTACATTGATAATGAGAAAACCATTTTTGTTATATTAACAATGGTTGGGTTTTTTCCTGACAGACCTTGTATTTACATGATTGACATGGCCTCTAGATGGTCAGAGGATATTTCCCTAGGCATTGACATTGAGCTTGGCCATATGACTTGCTTTGGCAAATGGGGTATTATAAGAAATGTTTGAGAAAAGAGTTTAAATATGCTTATGTATTTGAATTTGTTATTTTGCACTCCCATCATTACCATATGAATAATATTCTCAAGATAGTCATCACCTCTTCAACGTAGGTCCTAGAATAAGTAGAGCTGTTTCAGTTACCCCACGGCCTAAAGCAGAGTCACCCCAGATGCCTCACTAAAGCATGGATGAACACAAACATATGCTACTGAGTTTGAGTAGTTGTAGTAGCAATGCCAGACAGATACCATAAGTATTAACTATTACTACCCGTTAGTAATAGTTAATAAATAACTCAAACCCTAGGTGGTCAGTGTATTGGTTTGCTAGGGCTGCCATAAAATACCACAGACTCGATGGCTTAAACAACAAATTAATTTTCTCACAATTCTGGAAGCTACAAGTCTAAGATCAAGTAGTTGGAAGGGTTGTTTTCTTCTGAACCATAAGGAAGAATCTGTCCTAGACCTCTCTCTTTGGCTTGTAAATGGCAATCTTCTCCCCCTGTCTTCACATGGTCTTCCCTCTCCACTTGTATCTATGCCCCTTAATCTCCTCTTTTAAGGACACAAGTCATATTATATTAGGACCCACCTTAGTGATCTCATTTAACTTAACTAACTCCTTAAAGACCCTATGCCCAAATAGAGTTAAATTCTGTGTTGCTTGGGTTAGGGCTTCAACATATGCATTTTTCTGGATGTACAAGTCATCCATCTGGCACATGGGAACAGAACCCACTTTGTATACTTCCTCTTAATTCCAGTCTTGGTTTAGCCATTGTTGCATGAGCCCTATGATTCACACTTTTTCACCAATTGATATCTATGAGGTTTATCTCCCTCATAAATGGTACGCATTTGAGGGCAACACCACCAATAAAGGTCTCTATGTAACTTGGGAAAAAGAAATGTCCAAAGAATTCTGAGTGTCTGCTTTGTGCTAAGCACTTGAGCTTCTGAAGTTGCCTGCCCTGAAGGCTGGTAGACAGGTGACACACACTTGAGTGATTAGAAGACAATGTGCTGCTTCATAAAGGTGCATACTGAAAAGCATTAGGGACACATCACCAGGACCACAATTGGGGGAAATGCTGAGAAAAGCTTACTAGACCAGGATCTTAAACAATGAGATCACAGGCAAAAGTTTGGGGGAAAAGTCACAGACACTTGAACTACAAGTGATTCTGGTAAATATTTTCTTCCTCATTGTTTCTGCTATGGTCACAAAACCACAAGATTGAAAAACTTACAGGAAACCTCAAATCTTCCTGCCCAAATATGGTCTCTCCCCAGTCTTCTCCATCAGTACATAGAACCATATTTACCAAGTTATTCACATCTGAAATCGGGAATATATGTCCCCCTCAACACTTCACATTCAATAATTGGTCAACTCTCCAAAATATGACTCGATTCCTCCATTTCTTTCCAGGCCAACTTTCAGGTCCCTGCTCCAAAACCACACATCCATCCCCAGTCCTACTTGAGGAGCCCCTGACTTCCAGTTTGTCTCATCTTTTCCATCCTTCCTCACTTCAGTACATTTTCCACAAAGCATCCAGAATATTTTTTAAGGTTAATTAGATTATGCCATTGCACTGCTTAAATTTTGTTTTCTACAAAGCTTAGAATAATGTGCAAATTTCTTAATGTGACTGCGAAAGCCCTATAGGCTTTGGCCCTGTTTCATTCTCCATATCTTGTTCCATTTCCCTCTTTTCAAATACTTGTCATACGAGCTCCTTGAACATGTCGAAGCTTTGCATACGCCATTGCCTCTACCTGGAATCCTCTTAATCCCTATGTTTGAATTCTCAGTTCAAATGTCTCTTTCTCAGAGAGACCTTCCTTTCTTGCCTAATCTAATTACGTACTCTATAGTACTTTCTTCTAAAAACCATAGGACTGACCACAATTATGAGTTTGTGCATGCACACATTTGATGTCCATTTCCCTACTAGACTGGCAGTTCATGAAAGCAGTACATGTAATTTGTTTAATTTGTTCGGTACGGTATATGCAGTGCTGATACATTGCCTGGTACATAATAAGTCCTCTTGCAGAGAAGGAGAAAGGAGAGAGAAAAGAAAAAAAAAGTAAAAAAGAGAGAAAGAAGAACAGAGAGGAAAAGAAAGAAGGAAGCTAGGGAAGGAGAAAGGGAAGGAGGAAGTAAAACGAAAGAAGGAAAATAAAAAGGTAGTCAAGCTAGCACCTTTTTATTTTGACCTGTTTGGTCACTGAAAAGCTGTGTGACTTTAAGTAAGTCATGTGACCTTTGTATGTCATTTTTCCTGCCTATAACGTGTTGCCTCATCATCAGAAACTGGATGCCCTCAAGAATAAAGACAATTCCCTGCATTTTGGGGGAAGAAGGAAATTTGGAGTAGAAGGGAAGAAAACCTAGAAACAGGGTGGTTCTACCATGGGGTTGGGTCTCTGAGGGGAGGGGGAGGGCCGGGGTACAAAAACCTCAGGTAACTGTGTTTTCTGAGAGCAAGGGAGACCTTTACAGGGATATATAGCAAGTCTAGTGAGAAGATGGCGCTGCATGGTCCTTCTAGGCAGATGGGCTCATGAACTTCCTCAGCACCCAGGAAAGAAGAAGAGCACAGAAGAGGCCCAGGGAGGCCCCGGTGGCCTGAGAGAAGAGAGCCAGAGGAGCCTCAGTGGTGACCTGTATGGACTGGTGACTGCAGCAGGACTGAAACATGCCCAGCGGACGGATGCCAACCAAGGGCGGATAGCCCACGCCCTGTAGTCACCTCCATTATCTTGGTATGATCAAAAGCCCCAGAAAGGAGAGACACCCTCAGGGGTTTAATGGGAGAGAGTTGAAGGGACCGAGATTACTTTACTGCCTCCTGCAGAATGGGACCTTGAAATGGGAAGAGAAGGATTGGCATAGTTACATTTTCTTGTCCCCCTGACCACGTGAGTTGAACTCCAAACCTGCCACATCATAATTTTAATTAATGTCCTTTGTCTTCCACCTCATTGACCATGTGCAATGTGTTGCTATCATCTCTCACTCTTGTCTGATTCTCTCCCTCTATCTTCTCCCTGTTTCTTCCTTCTTTTCTTCTCTCTTTTTCCAGTATCCTCCCCCAGGTACTTCCTTTGCATCCGACACTACCTTGTAGCTCACAGTATCCAGAGTGAGAGGAACTGAGCCCTGAAATGAAACCTGGGTCTGGTCTCTTCCTTTGTCCTGGGCCCTCCAAGCCTCTGTCGTGTTTCAGATGTTTTACAGCCTCTCTCATTCTTGCCTGCTCTTCCAGCGGCTTTCCTGCAGCCTCCTTTTTCCTGTGTGTTGCCTTTGGAGTTCTCTGTGATTTCACTAATAAAAACATTTCCATTGTTTTCCATTTGCAAAACATTTCCATTTCCATTGCAAAATTTAACAGAAAAAAAAAAAAAAGAGACCTCCGGGCCTGCAAGATAATGGCCATAATTCTTTGCCCGACTTCCAGCCTTGCAATACCTCACCAAGATGGGCGATTCCTACACATCACTGTGCTCACCAGTCTCTCTTAGATGGTTTTCCCTCCAGATGAGCCTGAATCGTTACTAAAATCATACATTTTAAAATCTTATGTAATTCACTGCTTTTGCATATGCCATTCCCTCCCCTACAGCAACCTCTCTCATCTCTTCACCTGTCCTAATATTATCACGTGTCAAGAAACAACCAAAGCCATTATTGAACCCTTTCTGCCCGTCTTAGCCCATGTAGTTACTCCTTACTTCCAACCCTTATAGCTCTGATCCTCCTTTTGGATCCTAAGGATTCACTGTGCTGTACACTTTCCTTCCTGAATGAGAGTATTACCTCTTCACAGTCAGGGACTTATCTTTTTATTGATATTATTATTAACAATCAAAGCATTGTTATATATGTAGCAGGCTCCTCCTTAAAGATATATTGAATAACACTTATTGAATGAGTCAATGGTATCCACTTAAGATCCATTTATTAATTGAATAATGAGATATAGAAGGAGCAAAGCAAGTATGTATTAAATAACTGGAAGCCTGAAATTAAGCCAACAGACTGCCCAGACGCTCTCACCCAAGGGGAAAGTCCCACAGTTCCAAGTCACAGTTGGGTGATATTTACAAGGCTCAGTATCGTCTTTACTGACTTATCGCTAGTTTTCACTGATACCGGAAATGAATGGTTTTGTCATGTAGCCTAATTTAAAATTCTTGGCATATATGAACATTTTATTCAAAATATGGATATAATCATTTGTTTCGTTTTAATGTAATTTAACTCAGAGTCACTGTATAGAGAGCATTAAGTTTTTGTGGTGGTCCAGTAAAGCCAAATGTATGTCAGAAGCCAACCTGAGCCAGAGGGCGTTATCCTGCGGATGAGGACGAGGGGGGACAGAGGGCTTAAATAACGCATCCTCGAGACACGTGGCTAATTGGTGAAGAGATGTGAGCTGGAACACAGACTCCCTCATACAGAACCCATGCCATATTTTTGCCTATATCCTGCTGTCTCTGTTAGGGAAAGAATAAAAGGGCAATCTGCAACATGGATTTTTCCCCACATATTTTTTTAAATGCCATAAAAGATTATAGCATAATCTATAATGCAGTATGGTATGAATCGGAGAATCGTAATTCTCAACATGACAAAAAAGTTCTGTGGCAGTTCCTCTCAACTCAGGTAGGACTGAAATTGGTGTAAACATGGGACCAGGCAAACATGGGACCAGTTGCGCTGAAGCCAGTGCTGAGACTTCAGCCCTGAAGGCATGGGAGTGGCCCAGGTGAAGTGAACCCCCCCATCCCACATTTGCTTTGTCACTTAAGATTCTCCAGTAGCTATCCCTCCTTAGTCAAGAGCTTTTGCTCACTCCCTCCAATTCACCTTGACTCATCGGACTTTGAACTTGTCTCAGATCTGTATCAAGGGAGGCCAAGGGCCTGGTCCTCCAGTGTCACCTATGATAGACACAAATGTCTATCAAGAAGGGGATTGGAGTAGAAAACTGCTTTTCCCATGGTGTTCAAAGGAACACTGGCATCTCCAAAAGGGGCTTCCGTGGCTTTATCAATGGAGTTACCAGGTTAAGCATCCACATCTCCCAATCTGCCTACAGCTGGAGCTGTTCTATTTTTAATTTGCATCAATACCTTGCATAATACTTAATCAGAAAAATGTAAATAAATTCTGCTTTAAAAGCAACAGTAATAAAAACAAAATTACATTGCAAATCCACTGGAGTACCTAATCTCAAAGGTGCCTACCAGGTCCTTCAATCTATGAGGCACCTGGGGGCAGACTGGGCCTGATGGTACATTTCACATCATACCAGGTAGGTCTGATCCTGCCTAGGATCAACCTGTACTGTCAAAGGTGCCCACCACAGGAATTCTGGGAGAAACCCCTCCTTCCCCTGAGGGCACCCTAGGCCAGAAAGCAATCCAGTATTCCAGTTCAAACCAGACAGTCACAGATGAAATACATTCCTCGCAATTTTCTCTATTGCTTAAACCCACTGTGAAAAAGCTCTGGGATCTTACGAGGATCTAATTTAACAAGTTTGTTTCAATGAATTCACTGAACATCAGTTATATGCTATCCTTTAGCTTGGTACTGTTCTGTTTCTGTGCTTAGATTTGATTTTGTTGTTATTGTTTATTTTTTTATTTGTTTTTTTTTCCATACTTAACCCTAAAACTGTAATCCTACATCTCCACAGGGTAAAAAAGCCTAAGGACTGACGTCCTTTTTTCCCTTACGTATTTCCACTGAATTCTTTCAACCTCTATTTAATACCAACTGAGCATCCATTACCAAACTAGGTGCAAGAATACATAGCAGAGAAGCTTAAAAATATGGTTCCTGTCTTCAAGGAGTTAGAATGGATCTGAGAGAAATGCCTCCCTCACACAACACCAGCAGGTAACAAAGGGAGAGTGTTAAATTAGCTATGACCGCCTGCCCCAGGATGCTAAATTTGCTTGGTCGGATGGAAAGGGAGAGATTGGGGCAAGGCTGGAGTTTTCAGAGGTTTGACCCATTTGTTGAAGGGCTAAAAGGATTTGGACAGGAAGGGCGAATGATTCCTCAAGGGAAAGAGGAGAAAGCGGAAGCAAGCCCCAAAGACCAGCCGCGTCGGAGCGAACGCTGGCTCTGTCAGGGAGCCCAGGCACCCACCTCGGCCACCGCTTCCTTGGAGGTTGCTGTTCAAGTGACTTACCGGCGCTGGGTCTCAACCTGTCATCTTCCAACGGACATCCAGCTCCAGGGCCCTTGTTTATCTCAAAGGCGCATCTCTATTTAAAAGTGTTTAATGCTTTTCACGTGCTTAGTGCTCACTACCTGTGAGAGAGCCACACATTATTATTACCATAATCATCATTTACCACCTGCTTGCCTCGTTTGAACCCATTACTCACACCATCCCTTTCCCAGAAGGAACCTTTCACCATCTCCCAGGGTTCACATACCTGCTCTTTGAGAGATGAATTTACTAAATGTTAAATTTTAACGTGACCATTTCCAAATGCTTCAGAGAACTTAAAAGGGAAAATGGTATTATATCGGGATTCCTCAATAAGTAGGCTTATTTTTCAGAAGTTGAGGGTGGCGGAGGGTGGGTCAGTGCCCTCCCAAAGGCAGTAAAAGGAAACTGTGTGGCTAAGGGAACATAAGGGCCAACATATCTTCCAAAAGAGCGGCCTTCCCACGTGTGAACAATCTTCCACATTTTCCTATTTCTTCCGTGATCTTTTTTCCCTAAGCCAGCAATGATAATCTGAAAATAAATTCACATTTTCTAAGGGAGAAATACTGCCAGGCTTGTTAATCTCATGCAGATGTGATGTTACTTTTGCTGTGTTGTAATATGGCTTCTTAAAAATCAAGTTGGAGGGGGGGGGGTGGGAAAGAAGCCCACCAAAAAAAAAAAACACAACAAATATTCACCAACCCATATGGTCAGTAATTGCTGTTTAATAGTCCTCCTATTACAAACCGAAGAGGCAGCAGTCTGAATTACCAGTAGAGTATTAATAAACAGGAATGAGTTAATAGTGCATAAAGACCTTCTAGTGGAACAGTGGGGGAGTTGAATATTCTTTTCTTCAGTCAGCTGTAAGTAATTACTGCATGGTGTGCTTCTGACTATTACCGTAACAGAGCAATTGGACGTGAAGAATGGATAATAGTACGGACATGGAGGTATTTTTAGAATATCAGCAGTGAAGCAGGTAACTGGCCTACTCCAGTAGAAACCTTTAAATAAGTTTAGAAGACTTTTTTTTTTTCTCCTTATGACATTTAGCCAGGGTAGAATTTTAAAAAGATCAATCTAATAAATTATTTAAAATAACTTTACAAAGAGGATGCCTGTGATATGTAAATAAGAAGGCAAGAAGGGAGGAAGGAAAAGTCTAAAAAGCCCAGGCGGACAGGAGGCATCTAGTTACTGTAACTACATAATCACAGGTTCCCTCCCGCCCCTCTGAGAGTCCAGCCTGGATGCAGATCTGCTTGCCTGGCTCCCACCGGCTGCTCAGGTGAAAGTGAAAATATTCAAATCAGAGCTGTAACCATGATTGCTGGAGTTGTGGGTTTTCTAAAATTGAGTTAGTCATCCTCAGTGATTTAATGATGCATATCATTTATTTTAAAATATTATTACAGCGGCATTGACTGAGCCGCGGCGCCTTCTTCGCAGGGCTGTCCATTATGCAACGCGGCCAGGTGTGCCATGGGCAGCAGTGGGCTGAGATATTGTCTAACGGCACGACACACGTTCTCAGACGAAAACAGCTTGACACTTTGATTCAGAAAGCAGTAATTTTGCAAATGCACACGAATGTCATTTAAGGAATATTTGGAAAAAAAAATTTTCAGTGTATATAGGTCCTTCTCCTGCCTCCCGGCTGCATGGGCTGATGCTGATTTTTCAATTTGCAGGTTTGTTAAGCATCATGAAATGTTTTGGTTCTCAATCAAGAATATTCTTCCCAAGTGGTTCCAAAGTCCTACACTTGAAAATAAACGTGTGTCCTCTTTGTTTCCTAGCAGCATGTGTTCCAACGTACAATGGCACACAGGACAGAGCAAGGCAATGCGTTTGATTGAACCATCCTGTAGGTTTTAACCTGCCACTCTCGTGGGCTGGGACCGCTTTCTTCAGGCCAGGAGGCATGCTCGCCTCTTTGGGCAGTGCTGGCAGCTGGCGTCCCACAAGGGTGTTTAGGAGCAAGGACCCAAGTCCTCCTCCCAGCAGGATTCCTGTCCTACCGTGTGGCACAAGAGCTGAACAGGCGACGAGCTGCCTGAGTGCTAATGACCTCAGGGTCCCACCTGAAAAAAAGAAGTGCAGCGTATGAAACAGGTGGCAGTACTTAACTGATCTCTGCTCACTGTTTTGAAGTCCTCTGACAAATAAGTGTGTGTGAATCAACAGTGTTGCCGTTATTTCTCCTGAAAAACCACATCACTGTGTCTGAGGTCTGCCAGCCAGCCTATTCTGATTCATCTAGACACAGCCCCTTTTTCTGCTAAAAGATGCTGCAGTGCAAATTTACAGATGTGTATTTCCTCTGTTTAGCTGGTCGTTCTCAATAGAAGTCAAGGGCACACCTGTACAGGTGTTCCTGTGGCCCAAGGAGAGAAGCAGCTTTTCCGCGTCACTGATTTTGATGTCTTTTCTTCATGTGTTTGAGGAGAGAATAACTGTTTTCCTGAAGCCTATAGAAAGACGAGGACAAAGGAAAATCTGGCCAATTAAATGCCAATTTTTAACAAAGTTTTTCAGAGGACAAAGATCCGTGGTTATTTCTAGAAAGTGCTCAAGACCTTATGATTTAGGGCCTCTCAGTGTTTGGCATCTTTATGTTTCTAATTTAGTGAAATTTGGAGATACTTAAAACTGACTTTGCACGTGACTGCAGTATTTGTGGTCATGACTGTGCCCCATCTAAACTCATCGTGCAGCCAGATTAATCGTAAACTTCCCGAGGGTATGGGCTATACCTCTGGGATTTATACCCAGAGTTGCCTCTCCATTTGTAGCGCCAGGAAAAGATATCACCAACAATCAGAGCTGTTGCTATTTTAGATCGAGAAAACCCTCTAGGGATCCAAAGAATAAGAGATTTTCCCAAGAGTGAGACTAAGGGGGGAAAGAAGGCTCCAACACCTTTATATTTCCATTTAGCTCTAAGGAGCCCAGGGGGAAAGAAATACCTGGAATTATTAAGAAACCAAGCAGTTTCAGAGGCCACCATTCCATCTCTTCAGTATTTCAGCTGGTATCTCTCTAGTCAAGAATACTTGGTATTTTCTGGTGTTCCCATTGAAACAGCCTAGCAGGCCCATACGCCATTAACAACCGGAGAAAAGGTGAATTATTTAGAACTGGTTATACAACTCAATTTGTATATAACTTTCCAGACTGGTAGAATTCAGCTATCCGACTTATGAGTTATCAGGACAACCAGTAGAATTCATCAAAACTCATTTTTCAGCATTTGACAATCATCGGAAATCTCCAGTTATGTATTAGCATATTAGATAGAACAGTGATAATAAGACGTCTAAATAACCTGCCCTCTGCCTCCTTCACTGATTTCATCTTCCACCCCCTTCCCCGTGGTCTTATGTCAGTCCCTCCATCACCCTGAACTTACCCATACTCCTGGGTCCTCGCACTGTCTGGTCTCTCTACCCAGAAGACATTCAGCCTCAATTTAAATGCCAAATGTCGTCTCCAAGATAGTATGCTTACTAGCTTTCCAGGCTTTCTCTAAGCACTGTTCTGTTTTATTTTCTTCACAGCATGTATACTAGTTGATATTTTCTTGTTTGCATGTGTGCAAGTTGAACTGTTCTCAATTTCTGACTCCTTCCCTGCTATAATATACATGCCATGTGACAAGTAACTATGGGTAGAAAATAATCAAATCCTTACCCCACTGATGTTAGGCTTAGCCATGTGACTTGCACTGATTTTCTAAGTATCCATAGGTCTGGGGAGAACAGAGACTTTAAATGTGTTGTGCGTCTTGCTTACATCCTGGTGCTCCTCCCATTCCCTAGAAGAAAATACATCTTGTAAGTAGTCGCTTTTCAAAGAAAAACAAAGACACTCTTAGAACAAAACTTAACCTATTCAGAGGCCTAAAACCAGGTCACCCCATGACCTGAAGTAGTGCTATGTCAGCCTAACCATGGGACCATTAGGAAAAATACCAACACTTGTTGGATCTGCTGAGATTTGGACTTGTGTATGAAGCTTGTCATTTGTTGTAATTGTGCCAATTGCTAATTAATACAGAAATTACACCAGAAATAGGCTGCTTCTGTCAACAAACTTAAAATACGTGTCATCTGGTTTGGGCTCACATAGTGAGTAAAGAGAAACTACAAAACTGTAATCAGAAGCTGGAACAATGACAGCCCATATTATATAGTAACAAGGTGTAAAACTATTGACTGTAATAACCTAGAAGGCAAAAAATGTATTAAGTGTACTTATAGCATTGGGCTGAGAAATTTTGGGGGCAGAATGGGCATAGTATGAGTTAGCTGCTATTATCTGCATTTGATATGTTACTATAAGAAGGAGATGATGTTGACAAAAATAATTGACTGGTTTGAAAGCAGGATTGGGGGAAATGAAAGAACTCAGATATTCTGTGGATTCTAAGTTTGAAAAATTAAACCATTTTTTTCCATCTAAAGGGTTGGTCATTAGGATGTTGTCATAGAGTAAAGACAAAAATTAAGAAGTGGTTGTCACACCCTTTGTTAAGTCCCCTGAAAAGATTAAGAAGACTGAGAGTACACCTCACAGATGACTAACACATGCAAAGTAATTCCACTTATAGCTAGAAAGGAGCATGTCTCTAAAAGGGAAAAACCAGCTAGCACATACAGCTGACTGGAAAAATACATTGAAAACCCACAAAGTTTTCGAGAGAGTTGTATTGGAAAAAATACCACCAGCCTAGATTTTGAAAACACTGTCTATTGGAGATATATAAAGATCTCTAGGCCCCCAAAATTTTATAGGCAGGAAGCAGGCTGAGAAATCTGCTAAGTCCCCAACAAGAGCATATTCTTCAGTACTTATCAGAAAAGCCGAAGATGAAAAGAGGAGTTCCAAGAGCAGAGCAAAGAGGAAACCGATGGCCAACTCTTAGGTGCAGAACAATGGCTGAACCACAATATAGACCAACCTTTTTGTAGGGGACCCAGGCAAAATTTGCTCAGCAGAATTTCAAAATTGCTATAGACCAGTGACTTGTATGTTTCTCTTATATTATTTTCTTAACTTGTTGAGTATAACTGTTTAATCTGTCTATCCCAGCCCTGTTCCAACATTGTATATTAGGTGTGTGGGGGCAAATAATGTCCCTTTTAGTTAACGGGTGTCCACAGCAAGGGCAGTTGCATCTAGACCGAGATCATAGGATCCTGGACTTTGAATCTGAGGGGTGAGACTTCGTGGGGATTTTGGAATACCAATGAGTATATCCCATATACAGAGGATTCTAAACACTCACGACCAAGAGGGCAGGTTGTGGTAGATAAACTGAACCATTGTTTTCAATTCCTCATTCCTTCCTATTATAAAATTTTACAGTCACACTTTTTTCCATATACCTTGCAGTTCTTCCCAGTATGGATAAAACTTACTTTTGTGATCCTTTCTTGTTGGGCTTGGCATGTGAATTGTCTCAGTTACAGAAATGTTAGTAAATGGGTATGAAGTAGTTTTAGACTTGATGACATGATCTGTCTTGTTCTCTGCACTTCTGCCATTCCCCACGAGGACAGCTCGCCCCAGATAACTGCTGGATCAGGGAGAGACCAGAGACACATGGGACGGATCTGATCCCAACTGACAGTTTTGAGCCAAGATAAGCTAAACCATGCTAAGGCAAATCACCTAATCACCTCCCACAGCCTACCCGTGGAACTGCTATAGAGCCAGTGAATGTTTGGCATTTCGGTTTAGAGCTTTTTGAGTTGTCTGTTTCACAGCATTATTGTAGAATAAATGCGGGCCGATACAGTTTACATGTTTGTTTATTGTCTGCCCCCGTGGGACTGGAAGCTCTATGAAAATGTAATATTTCCTATCTAGTTCATGTATGTATTTCAGTGGACAGAAACATCCTAGGCACAATAAATATGTCAAAATAAAGAAATAAAAAATATAATATACAGTAAACTACCAATTGACATTATCTAATAGAACCCTATTTGAGCATATCATCTACTGAAGACTTAAGGTTAAATTCACAGTGGGCAAAGAAAAATGGGTGGCGTGCTTATAGGAATGGAAGCCACGTGGAGTTCTTCACAAGAAAGTATTAAAAATCTCCTCGAGTGATGTTATGAACGTCTGACATAGAGACAGCTGTAGTGACTAAAACAGTTAATCCAGGTGAGGAAAGAGAATTAATGAGACAATGTCCCAGTTGTCTTCATACCTGCAGCTCCTGCACCAAGTGGGCTCTCATACATGTATGTTCAAATAAATTGACTCTCAGAGCTCATAGAAGCTCTTATGCCTCACTTTGCCTTTAGTTATGGAAGACGTCAAAAGGGCATCAGTGAATAATGCAGGCCCCTGCTTCATTCTTCAGGCTGCTGAAAATTCTATCCTGGGAGGAGTTCGGTTGCACCTTTGGGGTCAACCTCGGAAAACATGGTATTCTCTTCCTACAGGTGAAAAGGCAGGAACTCTACAGATATTCTGAGCAGAACCTGTTTTTAGCCTTCTACATTCTCCAAATCAACCCCACTTTACATTCTTATATATTTTTTTAGTAACCCTTTCTTTAACCCAAATATCTCACCCTGAATTTAAGGTAGGAATTCCACAGAACAGGCTAGTTTCTAACTGTTGCTACCAAGCTCCTACTAGGTGCTATGGTGCTAAATCTTAAGGACATACTGTTTGAGTGAGACAGGTCTTGTCACCAAAGTGTCTTTTGGAAAACAAAGACGAGAAATCTATGTTGCTTTAAAATAAGTTCTACAACTGAACAGTACATCATGAGAATACAGAAGTAGGACATCTAAATGATACTGAGGGACAATAAAGAATGAAATTGGAAACAGAAGATAAAGAAGGGAATAATGATGTAAGAAAAGCTTCCCCAAACTTGTTTTGTTTATGTTTATACCCACTGTAAAATAAAAATAAATATCAGTGTGTCCCTGAAAGAAAAATTACACGGATGGCCAGATATACACTCTAATACTAATGGAAAAGGAAAAAAGAGGAGTTTGTAGAGACCTCAAAGGCTATTTCTCAGAGTATAGCGTACACACCTTACCACCATCTCAATAAGAGTGATGAAATGGCAGGGAAGCACAAAACAGCAATTATTCTGTGGAAGAGAAAAGCAGAATCTACTGATTAAAGCAGTTTGTCCACTTGTTGAAAGTGCCTTTTTTTTTTGAAAGGTACTTGGAGTCAGCAGAGAGAAATTAAAAAGCATGTGAAGAAAGTCTAAACTATAAAAACAGGACCAAATTGCATAATAGAGGCAGAAACAGGACAGGATGAGGTCTGCCACAGAGAGGGTGTGACAGGACAAAAGATCAGCAGAATCTGGAGCACTTTATAGAAATGCAAAAAAACAAAAACAAAAACAAAAAAACCCCACAAGCCTTGTAGGTGATGGGTTAGACAAGATAAGGTGCCCCGAGGCCAAGGGTTCAAGAGTTTCTGTGGTCGGTTTGAAAGTTTTCTGATTTAGTAGAGGGCATTTTCGAAGGTAGCTGAAAAATGTTTAGTTAATTAAATTTGTGAAGTAAATGCATATCTCCAAAAGTGTTGTTTTATGTCCACTTTCTATTTTTAAATTTCTCATATTTGTGAGAACTAAATGGTGCTTGTGACATGTAAAAGTTAGTCTCTTATGACATTCACCTCCCTTCCTCTCTTTATCACTCCAACTACTCCTCCCCCATCCTGCAGGGCTGCGCAGAGTCAGTTTTCTAATAGAAAATCTTCTTATTCTAATATTTCCTGAAAAGAACTTGTTTCTCATCCATGTATGTCTTTTGTGAAGAAAGCAATTTTAGTAAGAGAACATGTAATCTCCCAGACAACATTTCTTTCAGGGGACACATTAATAGGAACTCTGCCACATATCTTATTAACTGAGATGCAAATCACAGGAAATCATAGGAAATTCCCTCCCAAACACAAATTCTAATACACATACCATAAATAATTCCAGAATTCTTCTGACAGAAATGAAAAGAAAGTCAAAGAATAATATAAATAAGCAGATGTCATAAATATATTCTTTTTTCCTCTTTAAATTCTTTCACAGTCATCAACACATTTAATAATTGTTATTTACCATTGTCTTCCTTTATGTGTTTTTTATCAGTAGTGCAAAGAAACAAAATATGAAAATAGAGAGGGGGGAAATACCTTGAAAAGAATCTGCCTGGTTGGAAACAGCTCTCATTTTTATATACATGGTTGTGTTCGATCTCCCTAACAAATTGGGTAGGGTAGGATAGGGCAGGGAAGGGAGCTAGCACATCAGGATGGTCTTTTAGTCATAAATGCCTCGGTAGAATCCCACCCATTAGCTGCAGGACCTCCCACAGGTTAGTTACTGTCACCGAGGCTCAGTTTCTATCATTTGTAGAACAGGTATAAATACCTACCTCTTAGGTGCGTTGTGGGGATTAAATGAGGGAAAATAAAGGTCTTGCTTGATACATTGGACTAGATAAATGAGTTTATAAATACCAGCTAGAGTTAGTATGTCAAACGTGTTACTATTTTTTTCCCCACATGACAGCTGATATGTCTAGAAGCAAGTCTCACCACGCTGCTGACCACACCGAAAGAAAACTTTCTCTGGTACCTTCTGATATGCGGAGGCGACCTGTCCATGTTTGGCACTTCTATCAGGAGAACAATAAAAATCCACTAGAAAAATATGTATCAATGTCATTCTAGCTGAATTACTAAATGTCTTTTTAACAAATGTGTGAATTTAGATACGATCTTTCAAAAATGCAGTGAGTCACAGTCTGAGCGTAGGCAGAGCCCTGGAAGGTCAGACTCAATCTACAGGGTGGCCCGCTGCAGTCTCTCCTCCACTCCTTGCTAGCCAACTCTCACCTTAAGAACATAATTAAATGGCTATAAAGTTCCATAATTCTTGCTTTTTTAATTAACTGCAAGAAAACCTCTTATCTTCTTAATGTTGAAGATTCTGCTGTTCCACTTTGCATAAGTTTCAAAAAACCTAATGTTCAAACTCCCTAACAATAGCAGAGAGTGCTATTTTTTTAAAATAAATAAATAAGTGAGAACTGGAGGGGAAATGCAAACTTTCAATCAACTATGTATGTAAGTCATCAGCTAAAATTGGCTCTGTATATCTTGCCGTTTGCTGGCCTTCGCCAAAAGTTGTCCAAGATAACACATATGAAGTGAACAGAAGCCAAAATCACTGAAGCAAATAATCTCCTTGAAAATTCTTTTGGACTCAAGAGGTACGGCTCTTTCACAGAGGCCCGAGTTCTTTGTGAAGAAAAAGTGTGAACTTGGAACAAGACATAGAATGTATATTGTGAATTTTACAAAAGCTCCTTGAAACCTTTTCCTTTTTTTCCTTTGACCTTCCATTAATTTAACAACAATTGAATTAATTTCTGTTAAATTAATTCCATTAATTCAGGCAGAAATTGAAATGATCTGAATTAGATGCATAATGGGGGATGGCCACATGAAAGGAACCCAGTGGTGCCACTTAGGTGGGAGGAGGAAGGTGGAGAATGTGCCTTCTATAAGCTGTTCTCACTTCCACGTGGCATGGGCAAGACCCAGAAGTATCTTTATGTCCCCGAAGAGAAGACTCGGGGGACTGAGTTGAGCATAGTGCACTGAGCATGGAGCCCCCCGTGCTAGAGCACAAGGTGCCTCCTCAGCAGACACTCTGGGAGGACTTTCCAGGACAGGGGCTGGTTATACTATATGGCAGGGACTCAAAAACATCAGCAAAAGCTGAGATGAGTCAGAGGCATCTGGGGGTTTCTGAGGGGACTGACCAAACAATCGGAAAGTGGGTCCCAAGTCAAACCTGCTACGAACACCTGTGGGGCAAAGAGCAGCCAGGTGGAGGAGCGACCTTACTACAGAGGCCTGTGGGGCCAGAGACACGACGAGGACTCAAGCACCCTTTCCTCTGTTTCCGTGAAGACAGAGCAAGCCCCTCTGCAGGGATGTCCCTTAGGGCGGAGAAGGTTGTACACAAGCATCCGCTGCAAGGTGTCACCCTCTCTTGGTAAATCAAGTGCCTCAGTGCGGACCTCAGTGCCTCTTGCTCTGGAGAAAGGGAGGGCTTCTGGCATTGGGCATCACAGAACAGTGGGTATTTCTGCATTTTATAATTCATTCTAAGTTGAAGTCTATGCTAGCTATAGCCCTATCTTTCAGACACTGAGACATGATTTTGAGAAAAAGAAAAGTAGGGGTAGGAGAACAATCTAAAAGAATGAGCGATTTCCTGAAGAGGTTTATTTTTTTTAAAAGAAGGCTCTATAAATCATCATACTCTGAACAGGTTGAACGTTAAAGTGAAAGACTTACAAACTAGAAGTGACTGAAATATTGCTAATGGGTAATAAGTTGGATTTTTTTCCATTCAGGAAAGTGAAATTACATGGGTCAGATCAGAGTTTTTAGAAATTAGAAGGCAACATTGATTTTCAGCATATCTGAGAATAGCATGAAGAAATTTCCAACTCCATTGTATGGGTGTACTTATATACCCATAAAATAAGACTAAAGGACTACTCTAAACACAATCATAGGGTTTTTTCCTGCATTGTGAGATTATGAATGTTTATATTTTTGATTTTTCACTTTTCACATCCTTCAGTTTTTCTGTGATGAGTATATATTGGCTGTTTAAAATCAAAGACATATAAATGCTCTTTTAAATAATTTGTTTAAATAATTTGCATCTTTTAGTTGTTTTTGTCTAAATACCAACCGTTTCATAAAATATGTTAAGTATTTAGTCAGTCAGTCCTGTTTTATATATATTTTTTTAATAAAGAATATATTTTAACTCATAAATCCAGTCTAACTTTAATGGTTTTCTGTTTTAATCCCTTAATTTCAAAGATCATGGTGTGTCTCCTTTTTTCTCGTAAAGTTTCAAAATGGCCTTTAGCCAAGTGCAATAAAGTTTTGCCCTGACCTGACATAAAGAACGGAGTATGTATATGAAAGCACTTTGAAACTTTAAAGGACTTTAAAACGCATGGTGGTACTGGTGGTGGCGAGGAGGGGCAGGTGGGGGTGAGGGGGGAAGAGACACAAGAGGAGAAGCTAGATTGTATCTTTGCATAACATAGATTTCAAAAGTTCTCCCTAAATAAATTTGCCAACAGAAGCAAATGGAGTCACTGTCTGGTACTGGTGAATGCTCACAATTTTATGAAGTTAATCCCAGGTCTGTACCAACATGGTGCACCCCTTCAGGTTGACATTTTTCTGTGTCATTTGCTGCTGCTAAGAGCAAGGACCTACTCCACTAGAGCCAGAGGGACCTTGGAGCTACTGGTCTCAGTGGTGAGAACTCCAAGTTCAGCTGCTGTATCTATATTGTTAAGAACTGTCCTAGAAGCGAATCCTAATTAGGAAAACTTTAAATATGGCAACTGTCTCTAGAGTTTGTTTGGATTTTATTTGCTTGTTTGAGAGAGAAAACCTAGAGATCCCAGAAGAAGGGGAAATTCTAAGAATGCCCTCTGTAACTCGACTGCTTTAGAAGTCCTCTCCGCAGACACAGTTTGTTGGCAGGGTTCGTCTTCACTTCCCAGGCTCCCCACGGTAAGCCCAGGGCAGGGTAAGCATGGCTAAGGGTGCAGATTCAGATCCCAGCTCTACCACTTGGAGAGGCCTTGGAGAAACCACTTGACCTTTCTTGCCTTTAATTTCTCGTTGTAAACCAGGACTGTAATAGGCCCTATTTCATAGGGTTCTCGAGAGGTCTAAAATGCATTAATATATGTGAAGTGTGTACCATAGCATCTGGTACTCACTAAGTGTCCCATAAATGCTAATTGTTATTATGAACAAGAAGGGAATCCTCAAGCTTATCCAGACCACCACAAGCCTCTCAGGTTCATGATCTGGTCCCCAAGGAAGACAATCCTGAGAGGGCCTGATAACTCTGAGAAAGAAATACTCGTCATGGCTCTTCACAGTTCAAGTGTGTGTGGTGGTGACCTACTTGTGCTTGAACCGATGCATACCAAGCTTCTGGATCTGCTTCTTCAGAATCAGGGTTTGTCTTGAGTTCTTCACATTTTCTGGCTCACTTGGCTCTGGGAAGACGCCACACTCCTGAGGGTGGTTCTGTTACATACTCCTCCAGAACAGTATTCAATGTACTGGTCTCATGCCTTACAGAAAGCAAGCAAAGGAAATTTCTTAACACTGAGTGTCCAGTTCATGGGTTTACTATTTCTTACCAGTATTTTTTGTGCTAATAGCTCTCAAACGAGCATTGAAATGAAAGCCATCGGGCCATATAGAAGGCCTAGAAAATGTGAGGATGCACAAAGGTATGCTTTCACCCGGAGAGTCCTTCCCTTTCCTCCTTTTTTAAAAAATTTGTTATTATTTCTTTTTAACCAAAGGAGAACTTAAAACTAGGGAGGAGGGAGAATCCCTGGACATATGCTGACATTTCTCAAAAACAGGGCACCCTCACTGCACCCTGGAAGGGCAACTTCTACACAATCCCCTGCTTTGATGTGGTTTAGCCAGGTCTCTGACATCCTGAGTTAAATCAATATTCGAAGAGATTTTTTAAAAAAAAATAACATTTTTCTAGGCGGTATTAAAAATTGATCAGCTGACTATTACCACACCTTCCACCTCTGCCCAGGGCATTAGTCCATCCCATCGACACACGCCTGGGAGAAATGCCGGCCTTAGCCCAAAGCCACCCCGCCCCGTCCTACTTCATTCATCAGGCAGGTAGTTCTGAGCAGCACCCCCTCTGTCCATTCTCCTCTCCCCCTCCTTCTCCCGTTCCCTCCTTATCTCTCCTCATGTCAATTTATTAAATGAAAAAACTTCCGTCGGCCCACTGAAAATAAAGGCATTTCAGGTTTGTTTTGAGCAGGAAGGGACTGGCCTGAATTCCCAGAGTATGGCTCAGTCCTCCACCACACACACATTTGCTCCCACTCCAGGGATTGCATTTCATCTTCATTCATCCCGCTAAGGAGAACAGAGGCTAATTTAGGAGCCTCTTTATGCCTGTACATATTCAGCCAGAGGGGTCAGTGTTGATTGATGCAAGACACTCCGTCCTCCAAGAGCTCGCCAAGTCCCTGCTGGTCCAGAGAGTAGCGACCAACAGTAACTCACCCTTTAGTGCCTGTGCGTTTCTGTGCCTCCAGCTAGAAACAGTCAATAAACACCAGAGGCAACTTATGTTGCCTTAGATCACTAACAAACGCCTCACGCCACCACCTCAGAGCGCTTTCACACAAATGTGTGTCTCTACAGATAGATGCCGAGCCCTGGCAGCCAATTACTACAGAAATGCCTCAAAGCCTTGAAGTTGATGGCAGAGAGAAGGAAGGGAACCCTTTTCATGTGCTTCCTCCTAATAAATATTACTCCCTTTTATTGAGTGCTTCCTCTGAGTCTGACACCCAGGATAAGGCTTAACCTACGTAATCTCATTAATTTCTCACAGTTCTGGGATTCAAAAAGCTCTAGCCTATTTTACAGATGAGGACACAGAGGCTCACAGAGTTTTAGTAGCTTCTACTTTCTGCTTCTTTACTGCCCCCACCCCCACACAAATAGGTTTATGATGTGTGTTACAAAGGTAACTGGGCAATTCCCAGATGCCAGGCAATCCAGGCTGATGTCTGGACCTCGGGGTAATGTTGTATCTCCTCTTATAGTGGAAAAGACTCAAGTCACCCCACAGGCTGCCAGAAACAGGCCCCAGTGTAGGTTGCCCATCACCTAGGCCGCACACTTCAAAGGCCTTCCACATTAAGGGCACTTGGTGAATATTTTGGCAAGTTTCTTTGGGTACCACAAAGTGCTGGGTGTTCACTCTGTACATGGCACTGTGATGGGTTCTGAATTGGTTTAAGTAAATGGAATATGATCTTTAAAAAAAAAAAAAAAGATGGCATGCTCACTATGTTCCACAATTGTTTCCAATCACACAACAGTCCACAAAGCTATTCCCTGGGTTACCTGCTAGTGCTAAGAAGTACAAACACGCCCAGACTGCAGAGTTTATGATTCCTTCTCATTCTTCCTCTGCTTTACCTCTGATTCCTATGGAGATTCATTATCTTTTTTTTAATACACACAAGTCTTAGGCAGACTTATGTGGCAGGATGAAGCACCTGCATTGACCAAAAATCCATCTGGCTACTAACTATAGAAAAACTAATGTCTCCACGTTCTGAAAAAATCATACATCTGGACATTGGTTATGGTCTGATGGGTTAGAGCTGTAGGTGTCCCACTTTATCAATGTTCTCCCTTGAAAGAACTGAATCACAGGCTATCATGAACTTTTGACTTTTTCTCACCCTTCCCTGGAAACTCACAACACTTGAAGATTAAATATCCAAGATAATTGCTTATCTGTAATAACTGTGACATGAAGGACCCTGGGGAGGTTGCCTTAAGTCGTCTCTAACTGAGCTGTTTTGCAGCATTTAGGTGACATGGAGGGGTAGGTGCGAACCATCTCCTCCTTGCAGAAGAACCTCGAAATGTAGTAGATCCAGGCTTGAACTTGGGGGTGCAGATAAGCTCCCTTTCCTGTTGTGAAGATACATGACCTAACATTTTGAAAATAATAATAATATTAATGATAATATGATCTTATATTCTACAGTGCCTCCATGTTCTTCAAGCACATTCACATCTATGGTTGTATTAGCTCTCCAGGCCAAGCTTTACTTTGGCATAAACATTTTGGTATTTTTCCCAATGATAGATCTCTGTATTTCATTTGATCATCACAATCAGGGAAGGGGAATATTGCTATCTTATCAATGAAGAAAGTGAGGGTTTGAGAGAATAGTTTTCTCAGGTTATAAAGCTAGCATTTAAACCTGGAGGATCTTTTGCAAAGTCCAATGTTCATTAGTCTCCCGTCATCTTCATTTGGGATGTGGGGAAACTGAGGTCACTCCCTAGGGAATCATAGAAGAAACAGATCGCATGTGCCTCACAAGCCACGCATTCCATCTCACAGGTAGGAGTCACAGTGTTAGGTGTGTGGCCACAGTTGATGAAACCCTCCCAGAGCCATTGCGTGGACTGCAAATCCAGTCCACTTCCAAAAGCGAGGTTCCTAGAGTGGGCTTCTGTTGACACTTTCTCCGCATGTTATATTATCCTTGCTGTTTTCAGTCTAGAGAGCCAGCAGCCAGGGAGAGCAGGACGACTCTGAGCCAAGGGGTAGTTTCTGCACACCCTCGGGTCGGGGTGTTTCACCAAGTTAGCTGCCGCTTGAAAGGGTGGCTACGGCGCCACTGTGCTCCTTCCCAGTTTTGTTATCCCCAAGATATTAAATAAAGGCACATTCTCTTTTGTCCAAAGGCCCTTTTCGGGAGACCTGCTCTTGCTGAAGTCTCCTGAGCCTCCCCACCTGACTATAGTCAGAGGCTGGGCATTTCAAATTAAATTAGAACACATAACAAAAAAGGAAAGGGGAGTGAAAAGAATGAGAAACATACCAGCAAAAACTGGTGTTCATTTAAAGTAGACACTGAGAAAAATAGAGCCTGAAAAATTCTACTAATACTGGTAGAGATTGATGTTTGTCATCTCATTGTAGGCTAAAAGAGCCACGGTGAGAATTTGTAGGGTTGACGACTCCAGGTCAATTTTGTCTAGAATATCCTGATGCAGATGTGGCCAGGACACATAGGAAGATGTTTGGCATCTAGACCTGAATTTTTATGCCTCTTGGATGGTCATGTGACCTCTTTTTGGTTATATGATGGCATATGCAGGACATGAGGTATAAATCCTGGAAGGTAGAAAGAATATTTGTCCCATTGTGCCATTTTTCCTCTGCCAAGTCCTGCTAAGGATGAAGTGTCACTGCAGCTCAAAATTCTTCTGGAGATATGCCTAGAGATACCTCCTGGAATGTGCATGGATGGGAAGGCAGGAGATGGGTTCTCGTGGTACCTTGTCTTAACACACTCCAATGCTATTAAGATAGTTTAAAGTTAAGTGAAAGGACTTATGGACCAAGATTACAGGGTGTCCATTACCGGAGTGAATTCAAACAGAATTCTTATTGTCCCTTTAAAAACTACGTGAAATCAATAGCCCTAACAAAGCCCCAGAATCACTCTGACCCCCTCGATGCCGCTTTGTGTTGGTTACATCTCCGTCACCTCGGCCAGATACACTGCAATCCCCTACTTCAGCTGCACTCAATATCACTGGCTCCTAGAATAGCATAAAGATATTTGATAGACAATCTGCCTTCACTGTCCAGATGCTGAAAGGTCATTTACATTTAATGTGCTTTTTCAATACTATTAGCCAAAGTAATATATTGTACAAAATAGATCGCCTTACTGTGGTACTCTCAAAATGAAGAAACAATGAGCACACAGACACATAATTCATATTATATTGCCTGTCGCTAAGGGGGGCTCTCCCACAAACTCAAACCCTATTTGGATAAACTATATGATGCTAGAGAGTTAACTTATCTTGTGCCAAAACTAGCTGCATCCACAGATTAAAGGCCATGATTAACTAAGCGAAGAGATTGAAGGGAACATAATGGATGATTACTTTATAAGAAACCTTGACCACAGCATTAAAAATACAATTTGGTCATGTGGAGACCCCCTAACATCACCCTTCATTTTAATTTCCACTGGCCAGGCATAAGTAAAACTTTAAAGTCTGACAAGAAGCTGGTGCTACTGGGTATTTCCTCAAAAATGTGATGATCCCTTTATTATAAAAAACAATAAGCACTCAGGAATGGGCAGAGAAAATGACTCTTAAGGCTATTATTTTTAGCTGAGCGTTGTTGTGACTGTTTCCATGGCTAAACCATGAACGTGTTTTCTGCACAAGCCTGGTCAGCTAGTGGCCTTAATTAACTTTCAAATGGAGAATGCTGCGGTTTACCACTTATTAAATATCCACCACACTAAGTTACAGTTTCACCCTTCCACACCTCACTTAGTCAAGACACCTCGAAAAACCCACAATGCTGAATAACTGGCGATTTAAAAATACATGCCACGTGTGATCATCGGGTTGAGCACACAGGCTGCGAGGGAAGTTTACTAAAACCTGGGTAGCTTTCATTTCCAGGCCGAGTGATATAATTTGTAAATCGAGGCAAAAGGATAAGTCACTCAGGAAGAACAGAATAAGTTGTTCTTACTCATTTAAAGGAATTCAAAACCATTAAGTGCTTGCTTTGTGTTGCAGAGACAGAGCGTTCTTCCAAATTCCTCATGTCTAGGAACTGCGGGAGGTGGTCAACGGGGTTCAGGATGTGTTGGCGAAGGAGGAGGACGGCCTCAGTATTTCTAAATAGTATGCCCCCTAGAGAAGGAAAAAAGAGTATGAAATTACTCATCAAACTAATTTACTCTTAATACAACATACAAGTAGACTAACCAAGCTCATTTCATCAAGCATTTTATTCATGAGGGAGATGATGCAGTTTGAGATTCAGTTGAGACAGAATTAGTTCTTGTGATTAGCTAGGTTGAGTGGTTAAGGTATAGTAATGACAACATCATTATTTCTTCTCTCCTCATAGAATACTTGGAAACACATTTACACGTACAGCCTCACCCGTATCTGTTTAAGTTTGGCTTGTGAAACTTCAACCAGTGTTGTGTACGTTTCGGCTTGTGTCCTTTGGGGTTGGGTGGGGGGAGGTGAATTCACCTCTCGTTGAAATTCCGCTGCGCATAAAATGGTCTTGGAATTCGAAGGAAGAAAAAAAAAACCTGCTACAAAGAGAACATGTGAAAAGGCCAAGGGAGAGCATAACTGTAAAAATATATAAAAATGCAAATTTTTCTAAACTTCAGTTTTGGATGGACTGAAGCATAAGTGAGAACTTCAACAAAGCAATAGAAAAAGATGACAGCTCAGAGTTTCAGAAATTTAAGGCAGCAGCAGGATTAGACACTTTGGGTTGTCTTCGCACACATTTCTTATGGGAGTTAATTCCATTTGACATGCAAGACCAAAGCAAGATTACAGAGGCATAGCCCCATGGCGAGGTGTGTGCTGTAGCTAAAAGCTGGGATTTGAATAATTGTGCAGGCTTACTCCAAGAATCAGGAGAGAACAGAATGAATGGATTATTACAAGGAACTTTGTACATTTTTAACTGCTGGACTTAATAAAATACCCTCTATGCGAGAGTAATGCTATGGTCGTCTGCACTCACTTTAGCTGAAGTTTGTGGTAGAATCCATCAAAAATGAGGAAAAACAGAAGCTGCTGGAAAAAATAGAAAGAGAAGAAAAGAATTTTCTAATGAATGACTGGGCTGGGTCATGCCCGTATGATTTACAGAGGAACAGAAAATTTGGAAAACTTGAGATCAACACACTTGAGACCCTGCAAAATTACAGGGGGTTCATTTCCTGTGCCAAGAAGTTTGGGGAAAATGGAGAGCAGAGTTCAGGGAAGGTGGGCCACAAAAAGTGCATTTTTATTTCACTATTACAGCTTGTTAGGGAGGTTATTAGGTTATTTGCTGCTGAGGAAACTTACTAACCCGCACATCATTTTCTATATATGTATAAATATGACCTCTTTCTTTGGAATCTGTGGAAGCGCCTGTCTGTAAGAGGTAGCAGGAGTAACAGTTCTAAAGATGGTTCCCTGCTTAATTATCTGTCCAGTGAGAATTATTAAAATTCATTATATAATTCTTATTTAGCACTCATTAAGGCAAAAGATACAAATGCTGAGCATTGCAAGGTTTGGAGGAGTTTTAAGAAAGGGAACTGAGTCTTGCAATCGCTGAGAATTACAAAAAGCTGCCCATTAACAGTAGCCAAATAGACCTTTCATTTTAAAAGCCACTGATTCATATCTGAAATGATTTGATTTGATTTCTCCCTTAAAATAGTCTTCATCCCTTCTCTTCAAGAGAGTTCGCTTCTGATCCTCCTGCAGCCCCGCACCCAGCCTCTTGGGGAAAGAAGCCGGCCCCTGAGAGGAGGAAACTGCTCTGGGGTCGGGGCACTGGGGCAGTGCGCCCTCTGCTGGGAAGCCAGTCTGAGGTCCCGTTTGGGAAAATTCCCCAGAGCCTGCCTCCAGGAAAGCGAAGAGAGATTCACATTTCCAGTACTAAAAACCTCTAGTAGAAGTGGCACCACTTTCTCATCACTGCTGGTGGAGATTAGAGAAGGGACACGAGAGGGTGTGAGTGCTTCATTAAGCCAGAACTCCAATGCAGCTCCGCTCACAAAACATGTCTGTCAACCTCAGTCTGCCATGCAAAATGGCAACAGGAATGATGAACACATTACAAATTTGTAGACCCTAAAATTAAACTCCACCTCATTTATTTCATATTTCAGCAGGCTGGGGATGGCTGACATTAGAGGCACATAGCTTTCCTGATAAGCTCTGTGGCCCCCTTCGTGGAGAAGGGATCTGTGCTCTACTGCAGGAGCAGACGCGGCCTTCCCGAAGCCCGTTCTGCGTGGTGTAGCTAGGAAAGGGTGACCTGTGGCTGAGCTCTGCAGAAGAAGTTTGGGAATTGTAGCCCTGGGAGGGAAGCAAATGGATATATCACCGCAGGAAGGTGAAGAGCTGGTCTTTCCTCCCTTGCCTCTATGTATCATTCCTTGCTAAACTTTGTGGTTCACAGACCAATAGCTCCAGCACCGACTGGGAGCTTGTTACAGGGGCAAAAACCTAGGACCCACCTAGACCTACTGAGTCAGAATCTGTATTTGAACAAGACTCCCTGTGATTCAAAAGTATTACACTTGGAGACACATCACAGACAAGGTAAACGCTAAATTGCGAGTAACACCAGAGCACTGAGCTTTACAGGTGGAAGGAAGCCTAGACACCACTGGCTTTCTTGGGTAAGGAAACCAAGGCCCGGAGAAGAACGCAGCTCCTCACACATCTAAGAAGGGCATTTTACACAGGCCTAAATCTGGTTTGCTGTAAACGCTGCAACACAGCTACCACAGGCTCCCGCAGTTAGCCTCATCACATACCACAAAACCAACAGAATGCAGATCATTCTCATGTGGGAGGGACCCTGCCTTCTAATCAGCTCTGTGCTACTGAAACGACTGGCCTAAACTGTGCAGGAATTGACACAGAAATGAGATTCTGATATTCCTTCTATTCACATAATGATTGATGAAACACATGGGAAAAATAAATTGAATTATGTTATAATCTCCCAGGGAAACATAATTAAGTTGTAAAGCATTCCCATGAAATCCTAAAAGCCTTATATCATCTAGACAGTGACTTCTACTACATGATCAATAATTATATTAATTAAAGATAATCATTTTGATAGGATGGTGTGACTTTGGGGTTCCACTTACTCTTGATCTGATATATTGATCCCATAGTGAAGACTTGGCTGGAGCGAGAATTAGATATAGAGAATTCTTTGGAGGTCCTAAAAAGCTTTATGATGTTTATGATAATTTATACTAATTTGTACTTTCTCACCACCAATTTGATGCTTATTCACACTATCCAATGGGTAATACTTGCACAAGAACAACAGAACACTTCATTCACTATTCTTAATTCTATGTGAAAAAGAAGCAAGTTATCTTCAGCAAGTAATGGATAACATATAAAACAGAAAGTCGAATATCCCTTAAACTTCGAGATTCCAGGACGTCCAGTCCATTCTTTGTGTGTACATGGGGCTCTCAAGCACATTCGAGACAGCTTGGGGTGCTAGAGAGCCTGACCCAAAGTTAACATGCCCAGAAAGCTGGTGTGAGCACGAACCCTTTGGCATTCAGTATCTTTCTTTACAAACACTTGGTTCTGAAGATTAGCCCTGGAACATGTGCCTGTCAGTACACATTTGACGCACACACAAAAATGGAGATTTCTGGTTGATTCTCTCTCTGCACGTTCCTAAGACAACCTCAAAGGGTGTTTATCTTTTCACTTTCATAAAAGCATCAGTGAGCATCAACAGAAGTAAGGAATGAGAAGGGATATAAATTAAAAGTAATAATGCAAGTAATCACATAACAAATACACCTGACTTGGAATTTTTTTTTTTTAAGAACTAACAATCATTGTATGTTTTTAACTTCCCTGAATTTTCTGTATTATTCTAGATAGTATGTTAGGTTGTTTTAACATTAAGGCATGATATAGCTGAAAGAATCATCATTAAGGTATTAGGAATGAAATAGTTTGAATTTCACAATATTTCATCAGGGTGTTCTTAAATTATGGTAGAAGATCTTGCTGACATGATGCTCACTATAAAACGTTGCAGGTTTTTCTCTCGGTGAGGTAGAAAGTGCCGTATTTAAAAGCCAAGGCTAAGAAGCCAATGTCCCCTGGCTTGAAGCTTGGGTCTGCCATTTACCACCTCTGTATTGAACAGGTAACATAACGCTCTCTCCGTGCCTCAGTTTCTACATCCATAAAACACGGATAATCATAATACACACCTAAGAGAGCAGTTGTAAGGAGCTAATTAATAAGCAGGAAGCAAGTGGAACGTGCATGAGATGTGCTAAGCACTCGAATAATAACGTCTGTTACTGTATTGCCCTTATAATTACGTAGGTTGACTTATTCGTGGTCATATTACCGTTTATTAAAGAATAGTCTTCTTTAAACTCAGCTGTCAGAGGATTGGAAAGCCAAGTGTTAGTCTTCAGATTAAAATCTGCTTTCTTAATAGAATAATTTAGGAAAAGAAGAAGGTAGTCACGGGGACTTGAAAACACAGAGTCGCCCCTGTGATAATTTGGCTACGTGCATATGTGTGCACACACACGGGCACAGAACAGTAACACCTCACAGCCCAGTGCCAGAAGAGACCCCACAGGGGATTTGCCATAAAGGAAGCTAAATATGACCCAATATTCTAGTGAGAGAGCTCACCATTCAGAGCAGAATAACCCGAGAACAAAATAAAGCAGAAAGCAGCCCTGAGGTGCCTTTGTCTTTCCTCGGGTGAAATCAATTCTGTTATTATCCACAGTTGGGTATGGAATGGCAGCGAACAGCGTGGCTTCCGCCAGCAATGCCTCTCAGAGAGCAGGCTGCATAGACAATATTCCACGGCCCGATTTACTCAGCAGTGTCAGGAGAGAAAGGGCGAGGTCCATCTTAGGTAAGAAAATTTATTCTAAGGACTTATTAACACACTAGAAAATACTAGAGGGAAGAAAATCAGGGCAAATTCATGAAGAACCAAGTATGCTAGGCTGCTTCCATCCTCACTCAGAGAGTCCAAGGTGATGGGCAATATTGCCAGGCCCAGTATCTCCCCTTCTGCTCTTATACAGGGGGACTGTTTAGCCATGTTTCCTATGCGTGGGAGGGAAACGCACCACGTATATGATGCTGCACATCAGACTGAAACAGAAGACTCTCCCCAAAGAAAGTAAGCAGACTTGTGAATGTGGCATTATGGAACCCATAAAATAGACCAACAATGATTGAAAGCAAGAAAATGACTCGGTCTTTCCTTAAAACTACAATAAGGCAATTGAGTTAACTAATGGGATCTGAGAAGATGTAAATACTTTTTTTTTTTAATTAACAAAGGGAGTGAGGAGACAAATTTCAGCCCCGAATGAAAGAAGGTAAATGATTCCTCCCCAAAGGCAGAGCCAAGTTTTCTCAAATGAGCTTCCTCCTAAAAGAGGTAGAAGTAAAATATATGAAGCAAGATGACATTATGTGCTGTTGCCTAAATGTAGGCAGTGATGGTGTCCTGTTCTACAGACCAAGCTGGGAGTAATTGAGTGCAAGATAAAGCAAAAGTATAGAAAAAGCCACTCCGTAACAGAAGCATGAAAACGTAGTGCGTACAGCAGTAAGGAGCAGGGTATAGCTCTGTAGGGCTGATTAGTACGGAGAGGGGTGAACAAAACAGGGTGGATGTGCAGAGATTAGGATTGTCCAGAAGACTGTATGAGGTTGTTATTGGCCTTGAATCTAAAAGAAGGTAAAAAAAAAAACCTTCCTCCCACCACAAAAGACCCCCTGTGATCTTTTTGGTGTATCTCCATCAAGCAACTTACCTTTACCCATAAACCATTTAAAGATACAATTTATAATATTTTTGGTTTACTCCTATGCAAGTCATCCTATATGGCATCTCTCTGTCTTTTTTGATGGGGGTAAAGCGAGGAAACACGTGGCACTATATATTTTTGTTGTTGTAGCAGGGAGAGACAGGCCTAAAAACAAAACAAAACAAGAACAACACAATTTATCCGCAACTGCTGAGCTCTGGGAAAACACAGAGCTTGACCAAGCCTAAAGTCCAGACTCCCAGGTGAGCAGGAATGAGTCAGATATATGAGATTGCCGAGTAGGTGCCCAGAACATGGGAATGTATATTTCCAAACCCCAAGAACTTAAGTCCAGAGTGTGTACCGTCATGAAGCTCATTGTCACTTCCTCTAAATTCCAGGCAACAAAAGACAATTTTTGAAGTAATGAATGAAAAAATAACCCAGCCTACATGTGTTCAGGAACCCCAAACCAAAGGTAATCCTTAAGAAATATAGAAGCACAGGCAAAAACTGACGACTGGCGACTGGCGGCTGGCCTGGTGTAGCTTGGGTGGACAGAAAGTATCTCTGCCTGAGGGCTTCTCTCCGATAATTATTGGAGAAATCTAGGGACCATCACTAAAGAGGCAATGGAGCATGTAGCTCTTCAAGGCTATAAGAGCTACTCAGCCAAGGGTGGTGGTCCTCTCCTTTGATTTAAACTGAGAGTTTTGAAGCCACTTCTGTTGGCAGTGCTCTAAGACGTTGAGGGAAGCCCCAAAAGTCTAAACTCAGGATTGATTCCAAAGTACTGACACACAACCTTATTCAAATTCCCAAGAGCTTTAATAGGAGAAACTCACATACACAGGAAGGCAGCTGCTCACAGTGGTGGGGAGAGGGGAACAAACCACACCCCTCCCAGAACAGGGTCCCTTTTTCTAGGTGGTGAATAGTAAAACCATATGGTGGGTAGCGCCAGAAAGAACAATGCATTCCTAAGTTAACAGATACCATCAGGCTATTATCACACTCTATACCTTCATTAACCTCCTTCCTGGGGGCATGATGTTTATCTTTGGGCGGCATTCTGGTTTTCTGAGAAGTCAGCGAAGCCTGAGGCTATCGAGAGTTAAGACTCCAACATTTCCCAGGCACCTCTGCGGCTGGAGCCATACAGCGTTTCTGTGAGTTCCTGTACACTTGTTCTGTGGGGACTTTGGAGAGATTGATGTCCAATGAGGTGTTTGTGTCTCTAGTGATGAGCAGGAGGAGAAAAAAATAGTTCTTTGACCTTTACCAAGGTAGACATCTATACCACGAATTCAGAAGCCGAAGACACAAGGGCAGAAAGAAGCCAAAGGACCCCTGCAGCTGTGTTTATAGATCACTCCCACAGGGCGCTCCTGGGAGCAAATGATGACTAATTAGGCAGGCAAGAGAGAAAAATAAATAAATAGAAGCAGATATTTTTAGGAATGCAGATGCAACTTAAATTCGGGAACCTTGGCCAGCAACAGCTCTCAGACCTCTCACCTGTTGCAAGAGGGGATAAGGGAAGGCTTTCCTGCAATAGGCAGCCCAGGATTGGCCAAGAAGCAAAGCGGGGTGAGCTGGCGGTGGCGGCACGCACTACGTTCCCGAGGGAGCTGGAGCCCATCTGCTTCTTTCTTTCATTTTAACTTCCTTAGTGACCTGTTCCCTGTGGTTTTGAGGGAAATATTTTTAAAAAAATAAGAAGAGAATAATACATATTAATATTCACATATTTACCCGCATGTTTATTATATTCTTTTTTATAAATGGAAATAAAGACAAAAGGGGAAACGCCTACTTGGCAGCTCAGTCTTCCAGTCTCGGTTCTGGCCCACCAATGAATCTTCTTATATACGAAGCTGACTGGAGGGAGGGGTGGGATTGAATAACTAATTTATGTGATACAATCACATCATTTACAATCACATAATGGACCATATCCCAATTTTCAAAAGGCATAAAGTATCCTCATTAATACGATAAGTGCAGCAGTCAAATCAGCACTGTGATTTTATCAGGGTTTTTGACTGTACATGAATTAGAATGTAAAATGCATACAGAATTTTTAATGGGAAGCCTTTAACATTCACTGAATGTATTTCTTACTGTCATTTGCATCACATTAAAGTGAAATTCTACATAAAAGGATAAAAAGAATATGTCCTAAATTACAGTTTTCCATAGTTGTCATGTCCACACAGAAAAATCTGATTCATAAGCTTGAGCATCATCCTAAATCTGAAAAGTGTCCACCAGTTCCCTATTTGTTTGTGGGTTTTATGTGGCTGTCAGGACCGGGTATAGATCAGCTCAGGAAGGTCAGATTGTCAGGACAAAGCTAATAAAGATCATGGTGAGTAGGCATGGAGCCGGGCGGGGGCCGCTGGGGTGGGGGAGGGGTGACTATTCGCTGTCTCTTACTCTAGTACCTTATTATACTGTGACTGCATTCTTCATTCCATACCAGACTATAAAAAGTCACTCGTGTTTCTTAGAAATATGTCGTTGATCCAAAAGCTTTTACCTCCAGTTTAATTCGCTTCAGTAGAATTTATGAAACAAAAAGGATTGTTGTATAAGTTCGATTCTGTATATTCCACCCTGAATGAGTACGTGTGTATTGCTATGTACACAGAATCCACAGCCAATGCTTGCTTCACATCAAACCTGTGTATGTCTACTTGTATGTTGAAATATGGTCCATATGTCAGAAGTCAATCTCATGGTAATGGTGATTGGGAAAATGTGCTTGGCGGTTTCTATACACTGAGGCAAAAAAAAAAAAAAAAGTGACTTCACAGAGAAGTCAGTAACTGCTATGAGGGCAGTTAATGTTGAATCCTGGGAATCTGAGAGTGTTTTGTATTGTAGGCGAGGTCAGGTGTCTCCTGCGAAGCTAATGCCATAGACGAGGAAGCTAAGTACCTACTACAAAGACACTGACTGCCTGTCCATAGCTACCATGACTGGTTCATGCCTGGGAATTTATATTCCAAATGACTTAACTCTGTTATCATTTTAGAGTCTAAGTAAAGGGAGTATGCTATCATTCGCTCCACAGAAAGACATGCATAGAACTTGGAGTAAAATAGTTCAAATTTACAAATCCAGCAAGTGAGTTTTGCTCCCAGAAAAAAAAATCTTATGTGCATATATGGCACAGACCATGTGGATGGCTTTCAAAATGGCTAGCCTATCCATTTTAATTATTTTATCTTTAATAATTTGCCTAATCACATCATCTTTGATAAAGATCAAAGATTGCATAGACAAGTGTTTGGCATTGATGTCTACATACTGCTGTCACTTTTGGTTCATCTTCCTTGAATATAAATACATTATATATTTTACACCATTGTTAGGAAAATGTAATATCCTTTCATATCTAGAAACAGTTTAAAAAAAATATATGCCCTGACTGGTGTGGCATAATTGGTTGGGCGTCATCCCACAAAGGGAAAGACTGTGGATTCGATTCCTGGTGAGGGCACGTGCCTGGGTTGCAGGTTCAGTCCCCAGTCAGGGTACACACAAGAGGCAACCAATCGATGCTTCTCTCTCACATTGATGTTTCTCTCCCTCTTTTTCTCCCTCCCTTCCCCTCGCTCTATAAAAAAAAAAAATTTAAATTAAATTAAAATTAAACAATACTTATTATGGTCACATATTTTACCCTAAGCCCCCAACCTCTCTCTCTTTTTTCCTCTCCTTCCTCCCCTCCTTCCCTCCTTCCTTCCTTCCTTCTTTCCTTCCTCTCTTTTTTCCTTCCTTCATATCGTTTTGTATTAACTTAGGAATTGGAATTTGCACCAAAATAAAGGAGATACATTAAGGTCCATTTTCAGCCATGATACAATTGTTCTCTTTAATACCTAAAATACTTCAATTGACAAGAACCCTGTGGAAAAACCATTTATGAATGATGGGTCTTAAAATCAGCAGAAATTTCCTGATGCTAATATTACTCAATGCAATGATTTCTGTCCCAACGAGTGCGTGCTGTAGATGTCACAATGCCCTTTAGTGGGCAGTCCACCTGCTGGAATCCTGGCCTAGCTGCCCCCTGGGTGGGAAAGCATTAAGAATCCCCCCTCTCTAAGAAACAGTTTGTTCCTTTATAAATAATATTGAAATTATTGACTTATTATGACAATGAAACAGGATGATGAACATCAAGTATCTTAAGTAATTCCTGACACATTGGAAACAGTTCATAGTAGAGGTTTGTTTTTGCCAAAAGCTAAGAGTGTCCGCACCTCTTTGAAGAATCAGATGCTATAAACCTTGATTTCTATCTCTGTCTTTCCATCCGTGATAACGGTATAAATTCATGTAAGCAAACCACCTTTTCTATTCCAATAAAATTAGTATAATTATAATTAACTCCCCTTCTGGTCCCTGCTGACTCCCTAGAGGTGTTAGTAAATTTCAGAAATTAAGAGAGGTATATTAGAACAAAGAGAGACTATGTTCCTTTTTTTAGTATTTGATTTTTGTTTAATAAAATGCATGTATTTAAGGTTAAAAACATGGTGAATTGAGATGCATATATACAGTGAAATGATTACCACAGTCAAGCTAATTAGCATAGCCTCTCCTTATATACCTATCATTTTGTATATGTGATAAGAGCACCTGAAAATAATTTCTTAGCTTATTTCCAATATTTGATACTTTATTCTTATTATAATCATCATGCTTTACATTAGATACTATGTTTTTTTATGGTTTATCAGGAATCAGAAAACAAAATTTATCTTAAATACTCTCTCACACCTTTTGTTTTTTTAATAACTTCATCAGGAGCATCGTTACATGTTGATTACTTGAGCTGGTATTTCTCTGATTTAAAAAAGAGGAGGACATAAAGTTTTCTAGTCCTCGCTTGACTCCTACTTCACACTTAGCATAATACAAATATATTTTTACCTAATTTATACAAAGAGAAATGTATTTTTTCTGTGATAATGTCTGTGTAAATAATAGCAAAATGGATTAATATTTCCTCAAGCTCCACATTTGTTGCATAATACCAGGTATGTCTAAGGCATTGCCTTCCACTTATAGAAACCAGTAATCTATCTCAATGGAGGCAAATTTATGCCACTGTCTTCCTCCCATTTAAAAGTGTGCTATTTGTTTTACAGAGCCTTATTACCCATGCTTCATTGTTTTCACATTTTCTGCTCATAAGAATGGTTCTGGTATTTTACAGTATACATAGATGTGTTAAACTTACTGGCAAATAACTTTTAAAACTGCTGCAACTGTTTACTTTACATTCTCTTTTCTTCCCTCCTGCCAGCCCATATGTAAGTGTAACATTAGCCTTCAGGTAAACATACAGATCAGATACATTACAACTGCAAAGATTTTGTGTCTCAAAAAAGTCTGATTCATTTTTTGGCATGTACCTGTCCAGATCTCCCAACACCATTTGTTGAAGAGGCTATTTTTATTCCATGTTATGCTTCTGCCCCCTTTGTTGAATATTAATTGACCATAGAGACATGGGTTTGTTTCTGGGCTCTCTAGTCTGTTCCGTTGGTCTGTGTGTCAACCACCAACTTACACCACACACAAAAATAAACTCAAGGTGGATAAAAGACTTAAATATAAGTCACAACACCATGAAAGTCCTAGAGGAAAACATAGGCATGAAAATCTCAGGTATTCCATGCACCAATATTTTCACGGATATGTCCCCTAGAGCAAGGGATATAAAGGAAAGAATAAACAAATGGGACTTCATCAAAATAAGAAGCTTCTGCATGGCTAAAGAAAACATCAGCAAAATGAAAAGAGAACCAACTGTGTGGGAAAATATATTTGCTAATGATACCTCGGACAAGAGTTTGATCTCCAAAATATATATAGAACTCAGATGACTCCACTCCAGGAAAACAAACAATCCAACTGAAAAATAGGCAAAGGTCCTGAACAGACACTTCTCCAAGAAGGACGTACAGAAGACCCAGAGACATATGAAAGGATGCTCAGCATCACTAGCCATCAGAGAGATGCAAATTAAAGCCACAGTGAGATACCACTTCACACCAGTCAGAATGGCCATCATAACCAAATCAACAAACAAGTACTGGTGAGGATGTGGAGAAAAGGGAACCCTAGTACACTGTTGGTGGGAATGCAGACTGGTGGAGCCACTGTGGAAAACAGTTTGGAAATTCCTCAGAAAATTAAAAATGGACTGCTTTTTGACCCAGTAATTCCACTGCTGGGATTATACCCTAAGAATCCTGAAACACCAGTTCAAAAGAACCTGTGCGCCCCAATGTTCATAGCAGCACAATTTACAATAGCCAAGTGTTGGAAGCAACCTAAGTGCCCAACAGTAAATGAGTGAATCAAAAAACTGGTACATTTATGCAATGGAACACTATGCAGCAGAAAGAAAGAAGGAGCTCCTACCCTTCACAACAGCATGGATGGAACTGGAGAGCATTATCCTAAGTGAAAAAGCCAGGCGGTGAAAGACAGATACCATATGATCTCTCCTACAAGTGGAACCTAATCAACAAAACAAAGAAGCAAGAAAAATATAACCAGCCGCATCGAAATAAAGAACAAATTGACAGTAACCAGAGGAGGTGGGGCAGGGATAACAGGGAAAAAAGGGAAGGGTCATCAAGGAACATGTATAAAGGACACACAGACAGAGCCAAATGGGGGTAGGACTGAGGGTGGGAGGTGGGGATGGGATGGGCAGATGGAGTTGTGGGGGTAAAAACCGACAAAAGTGTACTTGAACAACAATAAAAAAATAAAATAAAATAAAATATGCACAATAAAAAAGTCTGATTCAGTTTAAATCACTGATACATGATAGTCCAACTTATGCTATTCATCATCATTATTCTTTTGGGAAGAAATTGCTAATTTGTAATATTTGTAATATTTCTATCTAAATCTACTAAATAAGATGTCATGCCCTGGCCAGTGTGGCTCAGTTGGTAGGAGCATCATCCCATAATCGAAGGGTTATGGGTTTGATTCCCAGTCAGGGCACATATGTAGGTTTTGGGTCTGATCCGTGGTCCAGGTGTGTACGATCCCCAGTCTGGGCAAGTGTGGGAGGCCACCAACCGTTGTTTCTCTCTCACTCAATATTTCCCTCTCTCCTTTGTCTTTCCCTTCCTCTCTCTCTAAGAGCAATAAAAAAAAAAAGTCCTTGGGTGAGAATAAAAAATTAAAAATTAAAAAAGGATGGCATTAATATTGCTTTTACCTTTCTTTGTAGCTTTGTCTACAAAAGGATGGGCAGGAAAACCAATATAAATGAGCTATGAAACTAATTTAACTAAGCTTAGATTTGTAGCTCCTCCTTAAAATTCAATTGTTCAAATTCAAATTTTTCTCAATAAAATTTATTTATAGAGGTAGACAAAGATGAGGACTCATAAATTTCTATTAAACAATGTTAAAAAGTAGCTAAAGGGTTAAAAACTAAAATTATACTGCCACTTTATTCATGTATAACAGCAATTTTCAACCTGCGTGCCACAAGATTTTTTAAAACATGCGATACCTGACTAGTCAGGGGCACCGACCTCTTTTCTCCGATTGTTACATAAAAAAAAACAGCTACCAACACAAGAGCTGTCCAGTATGAATGAATCAAAACTATACCTATTTTTCTGTCAGATTGGCAAAAAATATATATTTTTTGGTGGGCCACAGAATTTTAATAATTAGTTTATGTGTGACACATGAGATGAAAAAGGTTGAAAATCGCTGACGTATAGCTTTATTTCAATCTCATTATTTATGTATTTGTATAATGATGAATAATTCGGATCCTCCTTGGGCTTCATCTATTGTTTTTTTTAAATCTTCTGAACATACTCTTAAAAAGACTATACATATACATATCCACTTTTCCTTTCCAGATTTTTTTTATTCAATCTATTGAAATTTACCAATCCATGAATCTTGGTCAATGTCCATTGGTTTACTCTAATGCTTCAGCTGATCTTTGAGAAACTGTTCTTCAATAGAAGGCTTTTTACCCCATACATTGTATTGTCATTGTCTTTCTTCATTTACACATCTGGTCTACTCCGCTCCTGCATCCTCTGATTTTTGGCAGGCCATGCATTATGATAGTAATCGGGCCCGTCTATCATATGTCCGCCTATGACCAGGGAGCTAATACGACCAGGGATGTCCTCTGAAGAATCATGTGGAAAAGTAGACTGTGACTCCCCCAGCCAGAAGACCAGACACGGAGCTTCCCCTCAGCCCGTGCATTCCAGAGGCGCTTTCTGATGCCCAGAGGAGCAGGAAGCAGGGAGTCCGGCTCTGTTCGTTGCATTCATGCAATCCCATTCTTTCACACAGCTCACATAATGTTTGCAGATGCTTTAATCAGAGAGAATTTCCAGAAACTCTTACAGATTGTACATTCCCACCAAGCCCCACACCCCATTCTACACATGTGGAATTTTCCCAAAAGTATCAAAATGCTGAAGAACAGAACATAAGCGAAACCTCAAGTTTTCCTATTGCTCCACAACTTCCTTCTTTCTCGAGTGTGCTGAAACCCTGCAGCGATAAACTTCTACGGCCTGCTTATCTGCCGCTTGGTCCCCACTTACGGAGAAGGAAACTTCCAGGGAAGCTTGTCCTCTTTTGAATTCTCAGTTTCCCAGGTCATGAAACCGTCCTTCTCCTTACTGTAAGTAGATCTGTGTTTTACTCAATTCCCGTGTCCAACAATCCCCTTCATCATTAGGTAGACCATGAGGTATGATGCTTTGCATGTATTTATGTGAAAGTGTGGTGTTTTCTTTTCTACCCTCCCGCAAGAGGATATACAGAAGAGAACTGTTGTCATTGCTTTTTTTTTATTCCTCCTACCTACATCCGAAGAATTTCTCAACCAGTCAAGTTGAAGCACATACTGTACATCCTTGCAAAATTGCTACATATTCCCTTCTTCATCCCAGTCCATTCCTCTTTTATTCCAGACACTGGTGCATTGACACTGACACATTGATGTTCTCTGAGTGAGAATTAGCCTATCACATTCATTTACATCCGTTTAATTGCTGCCGTTATTGTTTAGTCCGTTAACCTCCAGCTAGGGTGCAATTCACATGAACGCTGGGGAAGCACAACCATTCGATTAGTTCTGCAAAGTAGATTAAAATCTTCTGGCTAATTGGAGACTGTCCATACCACTGCCTTCCATCCTGCACTAGGTTGAGCAACTGTCATGTCTTCAAGGGAGGCCTCTTAGCTGGAGTACGGAAGGCCTGACCGAACGCCGTAGCATTTTCTGAGCATGTCGGTGTACAGGACACTGTGCTGGGCTCTGTGCCAGCAATTATCACCAGTCTGGTCTACACGGGCAACCTGTAGCTAGTCTTTTGATTGGCAGCTTGCCTTCTTCTTTTTCAGAAGGCGCACATGCACACTGGAGAAACTCCAACTTGGTATGTGACTAAATTATTAGTATCCTAAATCCATAGTAATTTCGTTTTGAAACATAAGCACTAAGAAAAACCCATATGAAACCATTTGTCTTGTTTGGGGAGAAATGAGAATTAAGAATGTGACATGTTCACTTGACCCAAAGCATAATGCCATGTTCGACAGAGCTAATTTACTCAGAACCTAGCATCGACGTGATGGCAGGCATGCTTTGGTAGTGACATCCAAAGCTTTCCTTGGCAATGTGTCATCACCATGTATACATTAAGCTGAGGTGTTTTAAGACATTTAATTATGCTTTATCTAAAGAATACGGGAAGCTTCCATATCCACTCCAGGAATTCTAAGAAATTGCAGTAGGTCAAATTTCTTCCTTTAATGTAAAATGCCCATCCCAGTGTGGTTTCAGTCAACGTCTCCAGCACATTTTCTGAATGTATCCTAAAATCCGTCCACTAAAAACTGGTAACTCTTCCTCAAATGCATTATATTGTTGTATGGCTTGGTGTTTTCTATGTTGCTGTTCTGGCTAACCTGGGGCTTGTTACAAGGACTACGGATATATATGTAGGAAGAAGTGCTTATGTTGACCTGAGATGTCAACACAAGAAATGATCTATAAATATGCCACGTATTTTACATCAATTATATCACCTAAATCTCCCAACAGACATGTCAGGACGGTCCTCTTACACCTGTTTTCTGATAGATCAAGGCTCTGAAAGGTTGATTGACCTGTGTGAGGTGACACAGGAAGTAACAAAACATTGACTTGAAATCCAGTTCTTTATGACTCCAAACTTGCTTCTTTCCTACTACATCAGAGAGGTGTTCCCTAAGAAGAGAGAAACCTTGAGCTGGCAACTTGAGGGAGGCGTACATGCTCACAGAGTAGAAAATAAGGAAGTCAAACTCTTGGGGAGGAACCGTCCCTGTCTCACTGGAGGTGGGTGGTGGGTCTAACATCAAAGGTCACAGCCTCAGTGAGAAACCTGATAGAGGATGAGGAAGAAGAGTGAAAGGTGTTGTTAAGAACACGTGATGCCTTAAACTGGCTCCCACGCACTAGCCGGAGAATTCTGAACAGCTTGTAGGGACAATGAGGGAGACACTAAGACTGACTAGGGATCCAGGAGTGTAGGACTTAAAGATCATACTGCCGCCTCTGAAGATGCCAAAGAAGAAAGCATTTCAGTGCATTATGTGTGAAGGCTGTGGAATTGGTCATTACACGGCAGATCATAAAGTAGGTACCTTAGAACAAAAGAATTTGGCTGATTCATCGGTGTTGTATCCTTCTCACCTCTGTTTGGGCTTTTTTTCCTTTCCATTGTACATAAAGGAGACAAGCAAGAGAGAGAAGGAAATACCTATTAAGGATAGAATCATAAAGTACATTTGATGGGTCTGGAGGAAGAATATAAAGGAAGACCCACATAATATATGTCAAAATATTTTAACATCACTTATCAAGTAGAAAACTATAAATTTTATCCTCTTATCTTTATTAATATACTGTAAAAACAACCTAGAAGTATAGGTGTGAATTGAGAATCTGTGGGCTCCATGGAGTCCTATACTAGAACTGGCAAAAGAAGGAAGACCTTACCTCAGCCCCTGCCCCACCTCCTGTTCTTGCCATTCCTGCACTCGGAGAGTTCTCACATACATGTGAGCATTCAGTCTGCACCCAGCTCTCAGAGGTGCAGAGGGCACTCGTTCAGTTCACCCCCTAAGAAGAGAGACCAAAGGAAAGGCCTGCAATGGGGTTGGGAACCCCTGGAATGGGGTTGGGAACATTGCACAGGAATTTGGGGGGCC
The DNA here is from genome assembly GCA_004026545.1 of Mormoops blainvillei. NCBI lineage: Eukaryota > Metazoa > Chordata > Mammalia > Chiroptera > Mormoopidae > Mormoops > Mormoops blainvillei. The sequence goes on from PVJD01002058.1 coordinate 96,356, forward strand.
TAGTAAATCCAGAGCATGGCCGAGGTGGGGTCAGGTGTTCAGAGTCCAGTCAGGGAAGTCCCTTGGTACTCTGGACATTTGACCCCTTAAGGAGAACTAAAAAGTGCCCAAGGAGGAATGAAATGGGCCCAGCGACACACAGGGCTCAAAGCAATGGTGCTTTTCCCTGTGTCTAAAAATAGTAGAAACAAATGCCTTCTTAGAACCCATATACCCTGTTTTGGTGCCAAAGTTCCTCTCTGGTGCTTCGTGAGGCCCACAGATTGCGTAGCCTTCCGTGACCCCATTCATGACAGAGCACACTGCAGCCCCACATTAGACAAAGTCAGGTTATCATAAGAGTCCTTACAAAATAGTTGCAGTTTTTAAAGCTAATCTTTTTAATTTTCAAGTAGCTAAAGATCTTTTAAACTCTCATGCAGTCTACATTGCCTATACCTACCTGCTTGTACATGAAGATTCAAATTGCCATTCAAGTAAAAACTTTGAGACTCCGTTTAATCTCTCCATTGCCCACATACCTGGATGCACTCACACAGAGCTTAACTAATTATTCAGTACTGTACCAGTGAAAAGTATGATACCACTCGCCAGCAAATTGAAACTAAGGAGCTGGTTCTCTGCCTTAGCCTACTCGTCTGGCTATAGAGCTTGCTCAATCAGAAAACGCTGGGTCTGTTCAAAATAGAGAGCTTCTTCCCCAAGCTCTGTGTAGCCTTAGGTGCCACATCACATCTACCCTCTTCCATCAGCCCTGCTGGATAGAATAAGTTTCTCTGAGAGGATCATTTCTGTTGACCAATCTTTAAGTTCTTTTCCCAGATCCCTAACATGATGTGACTGAATTTCTTGAAGCTTTGTGTGGAAAGGTTGCAGAATGTCAATTCTCTAGTGATGGGATTTGGAAAAGGGAATGAAACCCAGAGGTTTTTTCCAGACTGTGTGAGGAAACACCTTTATCACTAAGTATTTCAAAAAGCAGTATTATAGCTATTTACCATGTTCTTTTTATCCAGAGGTTTTACACAATTTCTTATTGTTCTAAGAGCTGCTCCTAAAATCAAACCAATAATAATCAGTAACATTTATCGAGAGCTTATAATGTTTCAGATATCACACTCGGTGTTTTTCATGAGTTTGTTTCTAACCCTATACCAATGTTATAAAATGGTTATGGATATTTATTATTATTATTATTATTATTATTGCTCCTGTTGCATTATTATTGATATTATTATTATAAAGATGAAGAGAATTGAGGCTTGGAGAAGCTAGGTAACTTGTCCAAAGTCACAGAGCTAATAAGTTGCAGAACCCTGAGTCGAAACCGGACATTATGACAGACTCCAGAAGCCCAACTGCATTTGTAAAGCAAATTTTGGGGAGACACAAAGAGGAGGCAAATATTCTTCTACTTCGTAAGTCCTTAACTTGGAGGAAACTTAAAGGCGACCATACCAAGATGGAATAACAAGGACCATGTTTTGCCTCCTACTTAAAACAAATAAAAATAAAGAAAGTTTTATTATAAATATATACTCTATATATGTATATATGTGTATATACACACATACACACTATAGATGTGTGTACACACACACACAGTTTTCAAGACATTGGCCATTAAGAAACAAAGGTGAGTAATGCCTGAGAGATGGGAATCAAATGAGATGAGCCCTAAGATTGTCCCGTGTTACTCCCTTGAGAGAGTTCTTAAGCCACCATGCAAAGGCAAAACCACTCTACCCATAGGTATTACTCAATAAAAATAAAATGTATGTCCAAATAAAGACTTGTACATGATGTTTACAGCAACAGCTATAGAGCTAAAAACTGGAAACAATGCAAATGGGTAAACGAAATGTGTTAGATCTAGACAATAGAAGAGTACTCAGTGAGGAAAAGGAATAGCAATTGATATTTGCAAGAAATAGATAAATCTCAAAATATTTATACTGAGTAAAAGAAACTAGACAAAAGGGAGTATATACTATATGATTTCAATTTGTATAAAATTCTAGAAAATGCCAATGAATGTAAAGTGTCAGAAAGCAGATCAGTGATTGCCTAAGCACTGGAATGAAGGATTACAAAGGGACACAAGGAAACTTTGGGGTTGAAGGTTATGTTCATTATCTTGACTATAGTGATGGTTTTATAGGTGCATATATGTCAAAGCTTATCAAAATTTACACTTTAATATGTGCAGTTTGTGGTATGTCAAGTATGCCTCGATAAAGCTGTTTTGAAAAAAACTAGAACAGTTTAAAATAACAAGGCGAAATGTTTCTATCTTGTTTGCGTATTTGTTTTGGTTTCTTATCATAGAATACTGCTCCATCAGAGCAGAGATACCATTTATCTTGCTTATTCTGGATCTGCGGTGCCTAAAATTAGGGGTTCCAATTACTGATCGTGAGTTACAAATTACCCCAAAATGCAGTGGCATGAAATGGCCATATGTCATCTTCATGGATTCTGTGCATCAGGAATTAGGTCAGGGTGGGAACAGCTTCTCTCTACTCCATGGTGCTTGGGGCCCCACAGACCTGCTGGTGACCCAAAGCACCGGGTCTCCCTTTAATTAGCAGACAGTCCCTTTATGTGGTGTGGCCAGCATGGAGGCTCCAGGACAGCCAGACTCCTCACATGTCAGTTATGGGCCCTCAAGATCTGGCTCCCTTTCTGACACAGAAATCCAAGAGGAAACTGTGTCTCCTTTTTGTGACCTAGTTCCAGAAGTCACAAGAGTCAGTACCACAATATTATTTTTAGTTAAAGCTATTATAAAGATTTGCAGATTTAAGGTAAAAGTATATATTCCAACCCACCTCTCAATGAAGGAGCTCCCACCTATTTGTCAACATTTTAGGGAAAGCCTGTGGGTTGGAATATATACTGATTGGTTCAGCCACCTTAGAAAAAGTCAGTCCACTACACAGTGTTGATGTCACACAAAGGAATATATGAACAAGAGTCAGTTGTTTCAACTTTGTCTGCAGTCTTACATGCTCCATAAAACTAAATTTGGGTATTCATTCATTTCACAGACAGTTAGAATGCACCTATTTATACAATGTAGATTCAAAGAAGAATGTTATAACCTACACCTTCGATGAAAAAGCTTACATTTTAATATGATGCATATATGAGAAAAGATCAAGAAAAATATGGATAGTGCAACTTGTCATGGGAGGCTGAAGTCTTGGGGAAGGTGTTTCGTGCTGCCTGGGTTTTGAGAACGCAGCGACTGTGACCAGCTGAAGAAATCAGTAAGCGCTGCATAGCTTGTGTGCTGCTAGGACTAACACTTAAAAGATCAGTGAGATCTCTGTAGAAGGTGCTAGGGGACAGATGGTGAAAGTAAGGAAATAAGCAGAAAACTTTGATTCAAGGAGTTGTCCAAACCTAGCACTTTACCTGAAGTTCCGAGAACCCTGTTACAGCGACAGACTCTACACCCCACTTCCAAGATGTTCCCAATTTATTAAATGCCCTCTCCCTGATAAATTCTGATGAACAATCAGGTTTTAGAACCACTGACCCATAGGATTTACATAGATGGGAGTATAGATATTCATAAAAATTGTTTGGACCAAATCATAGAGCAGTTGGAATGTGTGTCAGTCGGTCTGCGATAGGATCTGATGATTAAATTTCACCTGTATTAATTAATTTATTGCAGCACACTTGCCAGCTAAACCATTCACAGTGGTGAAAAATCAGATCATGAATCAGTAAATGATAAATAATAAAGAATAGTAGTGTGATTACTTGATGCAAACACAAGCTCATTGTGTAACAATAAATTGTAACGTTTTAAAGGTGGGATTTTAAAGTGAGGAGAAAGCTTAGCAGTCTTTAAGTCATTTACCTACAATCACAGACCTACTTATTTTTTCCCCTAAAAGTATGTATGACATTACTGGTAGACACCCTCACATTCTATGTGGGAGAGACTGTCAGAGCTGGTTTCACAGGGGTAGTCTTATTGGAGAAATATTTTGTGATTTGAATGAAATGCGCCTTATACACATAAGATGTTCTTCCTGTCATATTGCTGTCATATTAATTATAAAGCAAGGGCTCACTGTATTACTTTTATGCACTGGTAGATTTGGGCAGTTCTATGGTTTTCTTTGGTACATGATTTATTGTGTTGACTAATCCTAAAAACATCCATAATAAATAAGTAGATGAATTGACATTTGTTCAGCAAGACAGTAATGTATGAAATCTATGCTCATTTGCAGAAAGTGAAAGCTATATGAGAAATATAATCATTGTTTGCCAGTTTTGAATAGCTAAGTCTATTCTTTGCCAAAATTTCTAATTTCTAATTAGGACTGTAGATGATATATATATATATTCTCTCCCTCTCTACTCCCCCTCACCCCCTGCCACTGGTATCTGTGGGGGATTTTTTTATTGTTGTTTTTGGTTTTGGTTTTGTTTTTTTAAACATTTTTTAAAAGATTTTATTTATTTATTTTTAGACAGAGGAGAATGGAGGGAGAAAGAATGGGAGAGAAACATCAATGTGTGGCTGCCTCTCGTGCCCCCCACCAGGGACCTCGCCCACAACCCAGGCATGTGCCCTGACTGGGAATCGAACCAGCGACCCTTCGGTTCACAGGCTGGAGCTCAGTCCACCGAGCCACACCAGCCAGTGCATCTGTGGGTCTTTTTGGTAATGAATACACCAAGGGAACTCAGAGTTAAGTCCAGGTCTCAGAACTAGAAACATTTCCATCAAAGATGGTTTGTTAATAATAAAATAAGGAGGAAAAAAAGCTATTTGCTTCTTTTGTGGCTCTGACCCTCCCTTGGTCCTGCCAGGCCTGCCTGAGCATCAGCAGAGTTCAGTGGTAATTAAAGCAACGGTGTTGTGAAAAAAGTGTGAATTACTTTTACAGGAAGACTTGGATGTTGCTAGTGACTGACAAAGCACAGCGGGGGGCTCTGCTGGATATTAAAGAGTGATGGTAGTCCCTGTGTTGTAAGGTGGCTTTCAGCACAATACAAAATTATGACTTTTCACAAGTTGATATCTCTGGAACCATTCGAGTTATCAGCTTAAAATTTAGATTTTTTTTTTTCCTTTGGCAAGGTTATGGAGCAAAACTATGTCACGTTTCATGAATGTGGTATGGTAGTTGTAATGATGAAGAGCTAAAGTACATTTTCCTTCTTTTCTTCCCTTGGATTTTTAACTCTATTATGGAATTATTTCAGCCTTGAAGATTGTTGAAAAGAGTGAGGAAAAAGCTATAAAGGATCATATGTTCAACACTTTCTTGGCAAGTTATTTCAATGTCAATTACCTAGGCTTCCTGTTTCCATCATTTTTAAAAAGAAAGAAGTACAGACCAGCACTGTGTTGACAATGCCAAGGAATGCCCACTCTGCGCTCTCAACATGGGGCATTCCATAGCCACATGACGGTGAGCTCATTTCGCCAGACGCAGCCAGGGAAAGGTCCGATCTTGCTCCTTCTTTATCGCTGCAAATCCTGTTAAGCCAACTCCCACACAGGTATGATATAATGTTGATTCTACTCCTTATCCAGTGTGGGGGAAAAAAAAGTCTTTAGCCAAATCCAATAAACCACTTTCTGCAGATGTGAAGCGGGAGAATAAAATAGCTCAATAGGCTATTAATCACTTCTCACTACATAAACTAACAGACACTATCGGTATTTGTGAATCAGGTTCCTAGAGCACATGTGGAATTCTATGTAATGGCATCACCAAGAGACCAGGGCAGCCTGTCTTGGTCTAAGATAGGATAAAATACAGCTGAAAAGCAGCAGGAAATATGTATGCAACAGGAGCCTGTATTTGTGATCTATTTCTGATGTAAATAAGAAAAAAAATGTGCTGGATAATATGCATATACTCTTTATTGTTTATCACTTTCATCCCTAAGTAAATAGACTGAGTTGATAAGTGAATTCTTGCTCTTGTTTTATTTTTAGTAACCCTGGACATATCTGAGAGCACTAGGACACCTTGTGGATCAATGACACAGTAGAGCAGGGAGCAGTATATTAGGGTAGATAACGGCAAAAATATTGGAGTCCCAATGTCCTCCCTTACACACTGTGTGCCCCCAATTTCCTTATGTGTACAAAGGGCATAATAACCATTTCCACCTTACTTTGATGATTAAGTGAATTAAGATATAAAAATTGTTAGCAAAATGCCAAAGGCAGAGCCTATAAAAAGCAGTTGATATGGAAGCTGTTACCATCACCACCATCACCATCATCACCGACAGCAACCTCAGTACTACGGTGAAGCAAGGTGACCCTGGGAATTCCCTTTGCTTTTAGATGTACTGATTCTGTTTGATTCGCCGAGCAGAGCAGTAACATTTTTAAAGTCCTGCAAGGTTACACACTGACATTTAGGGGATAAAGCTGTGACATGCCAAACAATGGACTATTTAAATAGACAACAATGATATAAACAGAATAACTGGGGTGCTCCAAATGACATTCTTTCACCCCACTAGTGCAAAGTTTAATTAGTATGTAAATAGCATACTCATTTACAATTGACATAATGCCACCACTTTTCATGCCAAGCTGTCAAGGCCTATGAAGCTGCAAAATTCCTGACACTAAACATTTGTTGCAAACTGATTCTTCCAAAAGTAACTTAGCTAAAGGATTGAAAAGGTAGGAAAGGTGATAATTGCTTTCTTTTTTTTAAAGCCACTTCTACAATCTTTCTTTCAGAAAAAAAGGTCCAGACTGCTTTGGTGGGGAGGAGACACACCCCATTACATTGGGCTAAGGGTAAATTCTGTGAAAAAAACAAAAAACAAAAAACATATGAACCACCAACCCTAGAGTGATGAAAAGCAAAACGGGTAAGGAAAAAATACCCTCAATTGACACAGCTATTTTCATCACATCAAATCAGCCATCTGTTCTTGACATAGTTTATTATCATTAGGAAGATTTTCTCAATTCAGACATGGTGATGAGGAAAGATGAAGAATTAACCAGATAAATAGCCAATTTGGAAAATTTAGGCGGAGACCCTTTTTCTCAATTTTCATTCCCTCTTTTCTCCCTGCTCCATCATCACACTCCAATTATTCCAAGAAAAGCGTCGATGGCATGATTAGATATGTTTACGGCGGTGGTGTTCCCCCACCTGTATAGGCACAACAAACCAACCACACCAGGTATCAAGCGACGCAAAGGTGATCGACATCGTACCAAAAAATAATAATAATTTTCCATTGTTAAATATGACTGAATGACAAGTTGCTACAGTTAAGTATAAGGAAATTAAATACTTTGAAATGAAGTATAAAATGCTGATATTTTCCTCCTGGAATTTAATGATCAGAAATCCATCAATTTATCTTGGGATAAGAGTGTTTACGGAAGAAAATTTCCTATGAAATAATCATGGTGAAATTCCAACAGCTCTGTGTGGGGTAATCTGGAAGGAATAAGTAAATGTTGGAAACTAATAATAAAAAGAAAATATTTAAGTCATATGTTTAATATTGACTTCATAAAGTAAAGTTGGAAATTTATAAAAGCACATAAATTTAGGGAAAATAACTCAGAAGTGCTTGACAAATATCAACACAGCTACTTTTTAAAAATTAGTCAAGCTGGTTATTTTATCTACAGAATGTCAAAAAAAAACGACTTTGACTGATTCGCCTTCAAATAGTTCACAAAATCATGATGTTAGATGTTTAAGAATCTAATTCACACATTTTGGATTATAATTAATATCACATCTTTTTGACTGAATTAAAAAAAAAAGTTAAGGGCAGTAACTATTGAAATTAAACCCTGAAATCTCCTTCACAAAGTTACTTCCATCCTGACACCCAGGTTATTTTGTGTGGATGTACCTTTTCTTTGATAACATACCTGTGATCTTATTTGTCTTGTCTTGTATATCTCAATATCTGACTTGTTACTAATTACCAAAAAAAGTTACAACTCCTTATTATTCATAATCTATTAGAGGCATCATTGTTGCTAGATTTTTCTTGGTTGACACACTCTTTTCTTGATTTTGTCCATGCCATACAGGCCTGATTATTCTCATAACTCCTAGATTGCGTTTGGTTTTCTTTGCTCCTCAAAGCTAAGTGTAGGCATAGTGATTCCAACTCAGCAATTCAACAAATGCCCGTTAAGAACTCACTGTACGCCAGGTGCCGTGCCAGCCGCTGAAGATGCAATGGTGAACCAAGCAAACAGGGTCCTTGCCCTCACGGAACTTAGATTTCTAGACCAGCGGTCAGCAAACTCGACGTCCTTGGGTCAAATCTAGCCAGTCACCTGTTTTTTGTAAAACATTTTTATTGGAACACAGCCAGAACAATTCATTTACATATTATCTTTGGCTGCTTTTGCTCTACAGTGGATTAGTTAAGTACAGTAGTCGCAACAGAAACCTTTGGCCCACAAAGCTTAAAGCATTTACTCTCTGGCCCTTTCCAGAAAGAGTTGGCAGATTTTGATAGACTCCAGATCAATTTCCAACTGTTTCGGCTCTGCATTCTTTCTCTTAGAGAGAACAGACCTGGTCTCTGATGGCTTTAACTACTCTACTCACAGAAATGACTCCACGACCTCTATCTATCGTCATGCCCTCTCTTATGAACTTCAGTCACCTGTTTCTAACTGCCTGCTTAGCATCCCCACCCATCCGCCCAGCAAATAAACTGCCATTATTTCAAGAAAACTCAGACCGACTTCATCTCTTCCCCAAGCCAACTGTTTACTACCAACAGCCTCCCTATCACTAAGAGTCTTTCACTTGCTTCCAACATCCAATAACAAAAAATAATAAAAAATAAATAAATTTACATAGACTTATCAACGAATTGTTTCTATTGCCACCGCCTAGGCCTAGATCCCCGATCTTCATACTTTGAATAAGGTAATCATCAAACGATCTACCTGTAGCCAGTCTCCTGTGGCTCCAGTGATCCATTAGTCAGCTTCCTTAAGGTATCATTTTACACATGTCATCACAATCCTTCGGAGCTCTGTATTACTAAAAGCAGGGATTGTCAACCCATGGCTGAGGCTCTCCTGTGTGGGGATGCTGCAAAATGACTTCCAGGGGTCCACATATCCCACTGAACACACTAAGAATTGTCCGATGCTGAGCCTCCCAAGTAGATGCACCATTAACTCTATTTTCCAAACGTGCTGTTCTTCTTATAACCTAAATAAAAATTTGCTTATTAAAGTTACAATTTCATCTTAACTTTTTCTCACTTTTTATTTTCCCAAGCAATTAATTTTAAAGATGTAAAGAATTTATTTTTCTGTATTTTGTAATGAAAAGGCGCTCTGGCCATTAAGTGTTGCCTCTGTCTTCAGGGAGGGTCCATTATGATTCACAATGGCACTGTGGGAGCGCAGGAACTCAGCTTTTAGAGGCGAGAATGAGAGGGTAAAAATGTATAAATGCATCTCTCTCCTTTCCTTGCCTTCTCTCTCTCCGTGGTTGAAAACTGCGGACTTGGAGGACTTCGTGGGGGAATAGAAAGGCCTTGGGAACCGGAGGGTTCTCAGGCCTAACTCAGCTCTCAACTTCAAGGGACAGGAATGCAAGAGTTCTGGATGTTTCTGTACTGGCTCTGCTGAAAGGGAGAGTGAGCAGATCAGGATTCTGGATAGAAGCTTTCCTAAATGACGTCTACTTGGCAGATTTGTCCTCTCCATCATATTTCTCAGAAAGGTGGTAGAAAAGTGAACATGAGTACAGGTGCAAGATGGGGGCAGGAACCCACTAAGACCTAAGCCCACACTCTTTACCTTGCATTCGCAGTTGCTTTCAGCTTGGCCCTTATGCCCAGTCCCAGCTTAGTCTCCCACCACCTCCACATGGACCATCTGCTAAGGGGTGGTGGTTCTCTTCTGTGCCTGGCACATTACATCACTGTATCTCTGGCATGCAAATCAGTGCTATCAACCAGCAAGCCAAGAGAGGCACAGAGTTATTTACGCTGCCAGCACCCACTGGCTGCACAGTAATGCTGAAGCTCTACTTTTCGCTCGTGTGTTGATTAGTTTGTCATGGTGAACACCAAGGCTGATTCAGGGAAACCATGCCTCTGAAACCGCTCTCTGGTACCGTGGACCAGAGAAAGAGGAAGAATGGTAAAGCAAGTCAGGATACAGAGACAGAATTATCATCTCTTAGCTGTGAAACGTTAAGTTAGTTAATTTCCCAGAGATTCAGTTCCCTCTGTGGTAACTTGGAATCGCAACTGCTACCTCGTTTCAGTTATAATGAGTGAGGGAGATGAAGTATGTAAGGGTCCAGCATGGTACCTGAAACCCGGTTGGCCCCTAACAGGTGTTCCCAGAAGAGGAAAGGACAGATGAGAATTTGGGACAAAAACAAGGCCCATTATACATATATCATCTGATTTAGGGTAGGTCTGAATTATGTTTAGCCTGGGATTATATTTCCAGGATATCAATAGCAGGGGCAGGTTGCTCTGACCCAGTCAAAGAGAATTTTTTGATCTGAGAGTGATTAACCAGGAGTGAATTAACATTTATTGAGCTCCCATGGCACATCAGTCAGGTTAGCAAGCCTTTTATACTTGTTTAATTTCATATTCACAACGACTCTCTGATATAGATAGTGGTATTTCTCGTGTTCATGACCTTAAAAAATATGGCTGGAAGAGGTTCAGTAAATTGCTTGCATCCACACAGTTATTAAAATAAACATCAGAGGGAGGACTTGAACCAGGTCTAGGTGATTGTGGAGTGTTTCTGCTCTTCCTAAATCACCAAGACATCTCTCCTAAAGACGTTTCATGAAGTCACTCATGAATTTTCATGAAGACCACCATCGAACTCCCTTGTATATCATTATCCCTTTCTATATCCCAATAGGTTATTTCATTTTATTACTAGAGAAGGCAGTAAATGTTTACAAAACTCAAGTCTATATATTTGAAATGATAATTTTTTAAATGTCTGAACAAACCAGGACAGTCCTGAGAGTGAGCGCAATGAGTACCTGTTGAGACACTTCAGTAGCCACCTAAGCACCTAGAATGACACACAGCTCAGCTCGTGGTGGGCACCACGGCTGCTTATGGCTGGCTCTTTGAGTCTGCCTGAAAGATGACTTCGATTTCTGGAGAGTCAAACTTCCTCTCCTCACTTACTGCAGCTGGGAGTTGGTAGAGACTGTTTACAGCCAGAAACTGGCAGAGTACAGCCCTCAAAAACTGGCTCATATATAAGTAAGTAGTAAAATAAGGATAAAATGATGACATTCTTCAAGAAACAGCTTTAGGTCCTTGAAAATTATTATTTCTGTTTGCCTGCAACTGTAAAAATGAGTTTCAGGTAATAGCTTTTCTTTTATATGGTAAATGATAAATGATCATTTAAACATTGACTCATCCACCAACCAAGATATAAAAAAAACATAAAAACTTACTGTGCTAAAAGGGAATTTGAAGACTGAAGTCACCTGATTTTTCAACCTGGTGATTACACCATGGGGATATTCATTTGTCTTTACTGCAACTCTGGAATTGTGTAAAATATATTTTGCTGGCCAAGAAAATCAAGCCCTTTAGCTCATACACATTATATTTTTTCCTAACCTTGTATATATGTTTTTTATCCAACTTAGCATATCCTCTTAGACTTTGAAAACTGTGATGTCAAGTGAAACTACCCATTAAAGGACCCAAGAAAAGTGGGAATGCCCTTCTTTGCAGACATATTTGCCAAAAGAACATACAAAAATCTTGACTCACTTGTAAGGGTTAGGTCTGGCGTTGCCCGGGCTGAGAAGTCACAGGCTGTATAGAGATCGATCCAGGAGAACCAAAACAAAGAATAAAGAGATACAAGTTCAGCATGGGAGAACAGTCCTATAAGCACAATATTATTATTTTCACTCTTTTCAAAAATAATATCGCAAAAATAAACATGTTCACAAAAATAAATGTCCCCTGCTCAGTTTCCATTTAACCTCAGCAACACTAGCAACATAATGTCTTATGATTAAAATGTTTAAAACACAGAAAAGGAAAAAGTGGAAATGGAGAAAGGAGAGAGTGTAAATAATTTTTCTGGCATCAGGGGAAAAGGGAAATCTGACTTCGAAATTTTCAACAAGTACTTATCCATCAGATTACACAATTCGTAAAATTCAACCAATTCAGTGTCTTTGTTTCTTAGGTACAAGTGCTACGGGGTAAGTATTTTGCCTTTAAATAACTGTTACTATCTCCCCCTCCCCAAACCAGAATAGGATAATTCTTTCAAATCCTTTCTTTTCTCCTAGTAGTATATAGATTTTACATCGATTTCCAAAGTGTGAAATAAGTGCTATTGGGGAATTAATGCCAACTTTTACTTTTCCTCCCCATCGATTTCATTTTTTAAATAATAATGCAAATACATATATTTATCTGGGTGTTAAAAGATGGTGGAGTTAACCCCCTAAAACCATCTGAAAAATAAACTACTTATTTTCCTTTTCAGATATATCCTTAACTTAATTGAACAAAAATTTTATAAATGTATTTGCATATAAACAGACCAAAGTACATGTTAGGTTTCATGTAAGTACCACAAACTTAATTGCTTAAAGCAACACTTTGTTATCTGACAGTTCTGTAGAAGCCTCCTGGGGCTAAAATCAAGGTGTCAGTCTTTTTCCTGGAGGCTCCAGAGAGGGGTCTGTTTCCCTGCCTTTTCCACCTTCCTTGGCTTGTGGCCCCCTTACTGCATCTTTAAAGCCAGCAAGGATTAGTTGAGACCTTCCTAGGCTGTATCATCCTGACCTCTGTCTCTCTCCTCCATTTTTAAGGACCTTGGTGACCGTATAAGGCTTAACCACATAGTCCAGCGCAATCTCTCTAATTTAAGGCCAACTCATTAGCAGCAACGTTAATTCCTTCCATAACCTTAATTTCCTCTTTGTAATGTATTGTAATGTATAGTAATATATGTACAGGTTCTGGGGACAAGGATATGACATCTCTGGGGATCCATTATTCTGCTTACGATGTGTATGGTATCATATATATAATAGAAATACTGAACTCTAAATAGATACTCTTTGCTCTGGTAATCTTTAAAAATAGATGCTTCTAAATAAATTTTAAAAAGTTAAATGTTATAAAATACTAGATGATTGTAGTTGTCTTTAGGACAAGAAGCTTCATATTAGGAAATTTAAATTTCTTTTAGAACTATACCAAAAAACTTCACCTTTCTCCTTTTATCTGTCTTTTGGTGTTTTCTTTTTACGGTATTATGTTTCCATTGTCAAGGTATATAACACTTAAACTCAGAGCCCAAAATTGAATTTCTACAATTGGTTATCTGAGGCTTATATTTAAATACAGCCAACATTCACTATCAATCTTTTCTCTTTTCTTGAATTATTTATTCTAATTCTCCTTTTTGTTGCTTGTATTCACCTTCATATATTTCTTGATTTCAAGATGGGCTCACAGATGTTGTACTCCCCTAGTCCCTGTATGGTCAGGAATATCTGGTTTTGGTTCTTAAACCTGGAAGACAAGCCTCTCGGGTTAAACTTTCTTTGCAGTAGGACTCTGCAGACATTTTTCTATAATTTTCTGGAACTGAATATTGCTTGGCGAAGTCTGAGGTTAGCATGATTTTTCTAAGTGATAGTTTACTTGCTTATTCTGCCTAGATGACAGAAACCTTTTAAAATATATTTTAAAAATTACTTAAAGTTTAATATTGTATATTTTAACCTGGCTAAATTTTTATCATTTTTCCCCTTAGCACGTAATATCTTTATATGTACTTAATCAGTCTTACCCTTAATTTCAGAGAAAATTTCTACTTTTACATTGTGGAACTCTGTGTTCCTTTTATAGCGTTTCTATTCTAGGATGCTCATTATAAATTACATAAAATCATCTTTACCTTCACTTCTTTATAACACCTCATTTCTAATTGCTTTTATTTCTTTGCCTTTCCTTCTGCACTTATTGTGAATACCTTAAGACTTCTGTATTTCAGGAACTATAGTACAACTACAGTGTTTACAGGTCTTGGGGTGGGCTTCTCGAAATGAAGAGGCTAAACCAAGGCAACTAGCCTGAGGGAGTAATGGCGTAATATCTTTGAAGTTGTGTTCCCGCAGCAACAGTGACAATCTAAACTATGTTTAGCTCTTTTTAGCTTATAGAACAATTTCATGTATATCATCAAATTCAATCTTCACACACCTAAGTAGACAGGGAAATATTATCCCAACTTTAGATTTGTAATTAAACCAAATCACTCTCCTATCATTAGAATATTAATGACAATATCAACAACACTGTGACCGAGTTCACTCAGTCCTTTTCTCCCTTGCTCATCTCCACAGTATTCATTTCTCCCAGCCATCCTTGCTAGGGTGACCATGTGACATATTTCAGACTGATCAAGAAATTCTGCCGTAGGTATGGATTGGAGAAAGTCTTTCTGATAAAGCCATGGACAGTGCTGATAGTTCAGTCTCCTCCACTCTGACCCTGACATTAAGGCAATTCCGAGGGAAGTGGCGGTGCTGGTGGTCTCATGAGGAAAAGGCCAGGAACAATTGTGTTGATGTGAAGCCCAACATGGTTGAGTCATGGAATCAATGTCCTTAGCTGCCTGCCTATCTCTAAACCACTCATTACTTGAGAAAAATAAGCCTTTCTTTCTCTAACCAATATCACTAATATTTCATGTTGCTTGTGGCCAAAGCATTTCTAAAACTGTCAACTAATAATAAACTAATAACAATGTAAATGCAAGGAGATGATTTAAGCTCGGTATTATGTATAAATTTATCTTAAATTTAAATAACAAAGGAATAGTTTAAATGTTATAACTGTCTTTTTTATCTTCTGATAGTTAACAAGATTGTTACCTCCCATAAGAAACTGGGACCTCACTTGGGAAGAAAAATTTTAGCTTTTTAACTCATTGGGCAAGTATTCAAAATAAATTGCTCCAAGAAGCAAAATTAATTTATGCTAGTTGAATAGAAAATAATATTAGTTTAATTCATTGTGTTTCCAAGTAAACCAGAAGAAAAGAAATGACTAAAAATTCTTTGTGTATAAATCTAAATATTTTTCCTGATTTACAAGGCTGTGCTAGACACTGAATGATTATTTTCATTTACATAGTATAAGCAATTCACTTTCTCATATATTTTAAAAGTCTACCTACACAAGAGATAAGAATTATGTTGTTTTATATTAAAATTGATACAATTTCATGAATCATTTTCATTGACTGATGATTTATAAACTATTGCCCTTCTGGAAAACCTCATTATTTTTGAGGCCTTGACTACTTTCCAAATATGTATATATACATATATACATATGTATATGTGTGTGTGTATATATATATACACATATATATGTGTGTGTGTATATATATATAATCTCCCAACTTAACATATACAATCTCCCAACTTAATAAGTATCCTACTGTTTTGTGCCAATTTACAAGTTATGGGTGATCTGGGCAAATCTTTTAATTGGTTTTGAATCATGCAGTTTGTCTCAGAACTCCATAAACATAAAATAATTCAGAGACTAAATGAAACCTTACAATGCAGCACACCAAAGTTGCTTAAGCAAGTTTTTTTTTTTTCCTTCTGGATAATCAGATAATTATACATAACTAGTCATCATTACTTCAAACAAATTATGTTCTTTTGAAGCATGAAAGAGGTTTCCTGGCACTATTTTGAGTTCAACTAATCTTACTGACAATAGGTGTCTGTCGGCAAAACCTGTTTATTGGTGTTATGATTTGGTTTATACACCATGTGTAGTTGCTGCTCTGTAGTAAGCCCTTCTTAATTATATCATTTTTCAAATAAATATTTGTATCTTTTATTTTGAAAAATCACAGGTTCAGCAAACTTGGCAAATGTGTGTATATTTTGAATACAGAATGTTTTGCCTTTTATTCATTACAGATTATCAGTAATAATACACTGCTTCATGAGATAGCACTAATGAAGGAAGAAGGTGAGCAGTTCTTCGCTGTGCATTTAAACAGAGGAGTCACCCTGTTTTCAGACATTCCTGCTGGACTGACTCCTTGGAGTCCAGTGGTTTACGGTGCTGGGTCAAGCCAATCAGGAGCATTTGCATAGTTTGCATAGTGGAAGAGCTTATGTTTGGAGGAGGAGGGATTTTTTTTGCTCTGCCTGTATAGATTAAGTAAAATGGAAAACTAAAGCATTTATCCAACTCATTCTGGCTAACCCTAAAAAAAAGTGGGGTCAACTATTTAAGTAGTTATAGATGGTAATGGAGTTCAGTGGTAAGTACTGCACTCTGTCTTCACACTTTCTACAACTGGAATTGTTTTTGTGTTTCTATAGAATGAGAGGCACACCAGGGATACCCTCATGGAGCACCACTTAGTGGGCTGTCAAAGACAAAGGGACATCAGGTCTTTGATCTCTCATTGCTTAAAGGTCTTAGCAGATCTAGGTAGGATAATGATAACCTACTTCCACGTAATACAGTATACGCCTAAAACATAGGCATCCTTTGGTCACTTAACTTTTTAAGAATGATACTGTTGATTTTTAAGCTAATTATTGTGACTTTGGGCACACTAAGGTATTAGACAATGGCATTTTTGTATTTTTTATTATAATAAAACAGTATACACACTATTCAAATCTGAGGGACAAGAGATTATGCTCACCACTTTTTTGAATATTATGAAATTCTTATTTACAGGACTAAAATATTGCAATAATTATATATGCTTCCAAAAGTTAAATGAAGTTATGCCACCAGGGAAAAAGAGGCAGATAAAATATAACGAATTTAAAGAAAACATCAGAGACTAATATAAACCATTAAACAAATATTTATTGGACAACTCTGGGTCAAAATTTTTCTTTTATATTATCTTCTAATTTTTATAAAGCACAGTTATTGGATAACTGCTTTTACTGCCAGAATCTGTTATTAAAGTCAGGCCTTTCCCTGCTAATTTCAATATCATTTCTATTATAAATGACTTTGCTTGCAAATGTGGTCCTTATTTATGAGGGTTTCTAATATACGTAAGTTTTTCTTCTGTTCCATTAATCTATTTGTCTATCCCTATGGCAATATCACCTACTTTAATTTATGTAGATTTATAATAATTTTTGATATCTGAAAAGGAAAGCCTCCTCACTTTGTTTTCCTTCTTTAGGAGTTTCTATCATTTTAGAATTAGCTTACAGGTTAAAAACATTGAGGGGATTTTATTTGATGTTATATTTTTATTTAACTATAGTTGGTATACAACATTATGTTAGTTATATTAGTTTCAGGTGCACAATACATTGATTTGACATTATTTTTATACCTTACGGTATAAGATACATCTTAAGTCATATTCTTTATGACAAATCACTTTCCTGTGCTCAAATTCAAGGTATTTTTTATATTGTTGTTGTTCCAGTATAGTCTGTTAGCCTATCATTGGCTATAATGTGAAGCTCACGAAGCTCGAGTTTTAGCAGCCTCATCTGCGCATGCCTCTCTTCCAAAGATCCTTTTCCTCTCATTTCGAAAACTTAATTAAATTAAGTTCCTCACTTTTTCACTTAATTTTTATTTATAATTTTATATATTTTTCAAAAGTGGGTTCCCTTAAATTGTATAAACTTCAGAACCCACAAAACCTGAATCTTCCCCTTTTATCACTTTATTGAATAAAGAATACATATTTCCTCCTCATCTCTTTGACTTATCTCATCCCCCAACTTTCATTAAAGAAAGAAAGAAACAAAAAAAAGTAACTTTTGATTCAGTTGTCCTTGTAGAGAAACATGTTTCAAGGTGGCTGACTTGTTAAAACCAGAAGACAATGTTATTAAAAAACTCTTTGATGATTCATTGCCCTCCAAAGTTCAAATTTTCTTTTTTCAAGCCTGTGTCTTCCTTTGTAGGACTAACTGATCACTGTAATGGCTGTAATGTTACAAGATGTGATAGCACTAGTAGCAAAAAAAAAATAATATTTTAATTGATTGTCAAATTTTGAGGAAAGAATTCTACCACCATCACATACTACCTTACAGTGTTCAAAAGCATTCAAGTACAGTTGAATCTGGAAAGAGATTTATTCAATTGCTTTATGTAGTCTGAAAACTACGGAAACATGAGTAATTGTTAACTTCAAAATGGTCTATGTATTCCGTATTGTTTTTAACATTAAAATTATACTGTTACATATATACATATTGACTATGGCTGGCCATTTCTAGGAATTTGGGTATTTTTGTCAAAGAAAAGCAGCCTATTTTAAGATTTTATTTTACATATTTTATTTTTATTTTGAGGGGAATCCAAATATCTACACCATGAACTTAAATTCCTATAGCTGCCAGAACTGACAGGGAATTAGCAAGGCAGAGCCAAGTTCACGCAAGACTGTCTACGGAGCTCTTATAGCTAAAGACAAACCAAAATATTGACTAGTTCTTCTCAAAACAGCATGTATAAGTTGTGGCTGAAATAAGCCTGATGTAAGAAAGAATACAGATGGCAGTATAATCATAGGCTGGGTCTACACGATGCCAAACAACCCATTCAAAAGGGAAAGACTCAGCCGATCAGTTGGTGGTTTTGTCTACATGCCACCAAGCAACAGGCTTGACTGATTTCTTCACAAAATTGACAGAGCTTTTGACTAGACTTGAGCAATGTTTTATCACCATGTATATTCAGTCTTAGTTGTCAAATCTATAATTCAAATAATTCCCTCTATGAATGATGAATGTATTTCCTACATCAAAACAACCCAAAAGTGTCACACAAAGATCATTTGCAGTTTTTAATTCATTGTAGAGCCCGGTTTAATGTGTGTACTTGGCACAGCTTAGAGTATGAATGACAAGAAATAGGGTTTCCCTACTTACATGCCTGTCTTTAATATTTCATTAATTCACTTAATATCTTTGCAACTCAAATATCCACTGAAAAGTAACTAAAATTCTTTTTACTTTCTTTTCTTCTTTACTCAGCAGTTTTTTCTGGTATATACAAACTGTTTGCCATGAATACATCAAATTACTAGCAAAATTTACCGTGACTGCTTTTGACATTTTTTCCAATTCTTAAAAAGAAGGTCCCTTTCACTAAAAGATAGATCACAAAATCCATCAAATATTTCATGATTAAAAATAAAAGCAATCAAAAAAGACACTTTTAAAATAAATTCTGTATGCACAGAGATCTCAGATCTTTGGTCTCTGTTGTGCCCCAGCACTTACAATAGTTTGGGTTTCAATAAATATTTATTCAACAAATGATTAGATGTATTGCAGTATACCATTTTTGTAGCCATTGACCACCTGTGGCCTGGTAAGAAGGGATTGGTGGAATAAGTACCTCAGCTCACTCCCCTCCTGTCCTAATGAAGGTACTTCCCATGATCTTATTACCTGAAGTCCATTGGAAACTAGAAGTCAAGGAAATCTATTAAGAACAGAGTGGAGTGGAGAAGGGTGGGGAGTGGATCTGGAATAAGGCAAACACAATATCTGCTGTCTGCCTCCTGCCAGCCTCTACTCAGTCACTGGGGATAAAAAGCTTGGCACACATTATAGTTCTTATAATTTTCACAAATATGCACATAAAAACAACACATTTATGTATACATACACATGTAAGTATACGTGTGTAGGTCAATAGATGACTGATAGATAGATAGATGGAGGAAAATGCTCAAAATCTGGAGTTTGGATAGCTGATTTCTTCCCACGTCTCTTGAAGATGTTGTGCCAAAAAATCTTTACGTTTTTTCCAGCTATATTATTCATCAACATGAACTAATACGAAGGCCTTGAAAGACCATTTCCTGTTTAAAAAAAAACTAAAACATCTACTTAATTTAAAATGTAAAATTATTTTTGGAGAAGTTAGAAAATACAGAAAAGGATAAATGAGAAGCACACATTTCATAAACGATGCTTCTGGGTATTACACTTTTCTCAGCCTCCACAGGCAGTTGTCAGGAAAGAATATGGTTTTCTGGGTCCATCTCTAATCATTTCTCTTCTTTCCAATTTCTGTCCATCTTGCTTCCACTATTTTTATACGCTGTCAGTTCTTTTTTCATGCGCAAAGAACAGGCAGGAGAATAAATAAGGGAAAAGCAATGAGCTCCACCCTGGGAAAGCATCTCTAGAAATGTTTACTGCATCAGCATTAAGATCCTCCAAAGAGCACTTGCCTGTCTTCTGGGACCACAGAAGTAACTGTCTTTATTCCAAGTTACCTGTGATGTGCTCTCGGATACAACCTCTACGTGCTTAAAACACAGGTCCTTTGCAACATTAACAGAGGGCTGATGGAGAAATTGTACTTTTATCTTGATAAATGTCTATATTTCATTATATTTTCAGCTAAGCGCTGGATGGAGGTTGACTGAGCCCAAAGATCTGTTTCCTGTTCGTGGAGATTTCTTTTACCTTCACTTTAAGACCAGAAAAAGAGAAACTTTCTAACTTACTCAAAGGATGTAGAAACTAATATTTCTTTACAGCTCTGAGTTTCCTGAGCTTGATTTTTGAATAAAACCCACCCAAATGGAAGAACTAAAAGGATTAGAAAAATCATAAATCATTTAATTTCAGGTTGGCTAAGAAATTCTGTCTGGTTGAACAGAAGCAAACATCCCATAGTCATTCCTCACCCCCCCCCCCCAAAGCCATAGTCCTCTCCTTCTGGAAGCACAAATGTTTGCCCCAGCTATTAAAGAAGGTAGCCACAATCACTTTTTCTATCGGAGGTAGGTCCCTCTATCATATATTACGTTAATACTATACACAGGTCAGGGCTATAAACAGAGCAAACTCTCATGACTATCCCAAAGTCATTGATCTGAATATCATGCTAAAACAAAATATTGTAGGTCTAGTGGAAGAAAACATTAGATTTCATTAGGACTATCTTAATTATCTAGTTATGCAAGCTTACCTCATTTAAAAGAGAAAATTTAAAAGGCATTTAAGGCAGAGATCCTGTCATATATCTTCTTTGCTCAGTGTGAAAAGAACCAAAGAGAGATGCTTTAAAATCAAATGGGGGAAATTCTTGCTTTTCCTTTTTCCAAGATTTTTACCCCCCCAGAGTAAATTGTTTATAGATGTACAATAAATGTTTCTATTGGTTAATGCAGTGTGCCAGCCCTGATAGGATTCATAAAGGGCAAAAAAAAAAAATGCCCATGCTTTCAGGAACACATTATTGAGAACACTGACTCTGGCTTTCCCACAACTGTTAGGCAGTTTTTATAGAAAAAAAGAAAATCCTTTACACCCGAAGTGGAGCTAATGGACAAGTTAAGAGAGCTATAATTGACATAGTGATAACTCTTTTTCCTCTTAATGTTAGGTTAGGTCTTATTTAGTAACCCTTTACCACTTGAGAAACTAGGTGAAGATTTTGTTTAAACAAAAGAATGGACTGAGATACAAAGTGGTTTTAAGTTGGAACAAGAACATCCCTTAAGTTGTATCATGAATATTTTGGCCATGTTTAAAGACAAAAACTAATGGAATATTGAAGTAATTAGCCTTAAAAGTCAAGAAAATAAAGAGTAAAATGTCTTAACATCCATTATAGGATGCTGTTATAAACAACTGATGGTTTGTTTTATTTTGTTGGTACAGTTGCTTTGTATTTTTTGGACTCCATATTTATTTAAATGATTACCTTGATTTATCACTTTACATGCCTAAACAGATAATTAGTTAATACACTTATATTAAGCACCTATTATGGGTCATATATGAATTTTATGAGTACAGGTTCTATTTAACTTCAAGATCGGCCAAGGTACCAAACAACTAAATTTTAACAGAAAGGGAGCAAGTATTTCTTAAAAAGATATGATAGTCATAGCATTTACCCAGTTTTGTTTATCTTTTTTAAGTTAAAAATAAAACTCTTCTCTCATGGCACAATCACCATTGTTTCAAACTCAAACTGCATTGAAGAGAGCGGGATGACTGGGTTAGGTTTTTGGTCACTTTAAACCTTTGCAAATCATTTTAAAACTGTGAGCATGCTCCTTGAGAGCCACGCTGTGGTCCTGTGCCTACAGATGTCTGCTGTGGACTCCCTAACAAACACCTTGCCCGAGTCCCCTCAGTGGTAGCCGGGACCTGGCACAGAGTCCCATGAAACTTCCTCATGTTCTGATACCTTGGGGGGCCGCGTAGGCTTCTTCCACATTCTTCTTTCTTCCTTGGCACTAGGGAGCAGTGAGCATCGTAGGAAAAAACCCAGAAGACAGAGATTATGACTGAGTGAGGAGAGAGGCGCGCTTGGCCCAGGGTATTTTCTTCTTCATGTGAATGAAATGCCGTGTGACAAATAATTAAAGAACAGTAACCTCACGTTCTTAATAACAGAAGTAGTATCACATAAACAGAGGGCGCCTTTAAACAACACAGTTTCTCCAATACTAGCCCATATTTTTCTCAATTTTCACCACTTTGGGGACCATCTATATCAAAATATAATAGGAAGGCCATTCAAGGGGCCTATTGGTTTAAAGGAAAAAACAAAAAACAAAAAACAAGACTCGGCATCAGGTCACTGAGTACATTCATTATTTGTTCCCATTACCATGTTATGTCTTAATTCCTCTGGTTTGGCTTCCCACCCGGGGTCACTATGTCACAGCTGTTTTTCTGCCCATCCCTAATTAATAAAGCCTCATTTAGTACCCAAGTTTATTGTAATAAAACCTCTGCTGAGGGATGCAGCGGAAATAAGGAGACAAAAAACAAATCAGAAATTATCAGAGTTGCTCTAATGGTAACCTTGCACCACAGAGGGCCTTGGTTCAGACCTTCTCTGGGTTACTTTTAACCTGGAGAGGGTGTCTTTTTGATTTTACTTGGAATTTCTGCCCTAGTTATCTGGTCAGTGGTCAGATTCTGCCCATAGGAAGGAAAGTGACAGAGGTTTCTAAACCCTCTACCTCATTTCAGACTTAAAAAAACTGTTATTTACTCTTGCTTCTAGCATTTAAATTAATATTATTTCACAAAGCAAGAAAAACTTAACTGCCTTCAAATGACAATATAAAAAAGTAACAGGCATTCATCACATGCCTTTATTCTGTTTCTCTAGCACTGCTTCTTTTGGTATTTCGACACACCAAATAAAGACAAATTATGTGACAGCCTTTTCTAACTCGTTAAATATAATTCCAGCCAATAAAATTTTACAAATTAAAAAAAGCCCACTTCAGAAATATCAGCACTATTATGCACAAGCCTCCATCCCTGTCTCTGTTTCTCTTTCACACACACAAGCACACTCACGCAGAGCACGCACATACATGTTCTATCTCATACGCACACACACCCACACAACCAAGTCTGGTTATTAAAATCCACACAGCTTTTGAACAGATAGCTCATCTGCATTTTATCAGGTGTTTCTATAATTAAAGCCTATTGTAAAGTGAGATATCATTGGTATATTTTATTACTTGTCTATGAGAGGCTGAACAAAGTAAGAGGCATAAATGAATTCAGTTTTACAGGAGTTTGTTTTAAACAAATGTCACCACTTACACACACATACCTAAT